>OX030949.1:1200000-1582204 GCA_943735915.1 Pherbina coryleti | reverse complement strand
ATTTGGGATTTCTTAGTAGAATCGACCAGAAATAGTAAAATGGCCGTAATTATAACTACTCATTATATCGAGGAAGCAAAACAAGCCAATTGTGTATGTTTATTTTCTATTTTGAATGCAAACCTATAGCTTTTATGTAAATAATTTTCATTAGATTGGATTAATGCGCAATGGAGTTTTACTAGCCGAAGATAGTCCTGCAAATATTATGTTAAGATTTGAGAGCAATTCTATCGAAGAAGCTTTCTTAATACTGAGTCAAACTCAGGGTGAATCTGACGTAATCGTATCGAATGAGTTTAATAGAAACAGACAACAACTGTCCACTATAATGCCTGCACCAGAGAGTGTTGCGGTGAAAATGTCAGGAACAGGAAAACTACCTATTCATTCTATAGATAAAATACACATGGAATCCAAGGATGATGTCTTGAACACAAAAAACAGAAAGAAATTTTTTTTCACTACAAGGGGTCGCATCAAAGCTTTAATGACGAAAAATTTTGTACAGCTCTTCAGGCAACCATCGTAAGTAAAGTTGATTTAAAGTAGATTTTTCGAATGATGATTTCCTAATCATCTATCTATGTACCCAAATCTTGCTAACTAATGACTAACTAACAAACCTAAAAATTACCTAATGAATCATCTGATGATACATCATTGATACAAGAAATTCAATTTGCCATCTTTATTTTAGTGCGCTTGATTAAGTTTTCAGAATAATTGCAATATTTTAATTATAGAAGGACATAATTATCACAGTATCAAAAAATATTTAAACGTGAAGTACACGTAATGGTGTTGGAGTTAAAAAGTTTAAAAGAAAAATTCCAAAGCAAAGCTTTTCTAAAGCTTACCGAATCTATTTTTATAATTTTTAAAAAGTGCAAGGAAATATAAAGCAATACAAAATGCCAGTCAAAAAAAACTTAAAGAGTTCAACGTGCCCCGATTCACATATTAAAAAACCTAAGGCAACAAGTTTTTATAAAATGTTCTCAATCAATCAATGAAAAAATCAGCAGATAACTCTTCAATATAATTGAAAGGTTATCTATAGTTTTGAGTTACTTTATGTATTCATTCACACAGAGGCGCAACCAGGAATTTTGTTTTGGGGGGTTTTATAACTATATGTATATAAAGAAAATGTACGTAACTATAGCGGCTATGGTGCAATGAGTCCAAATATTGCACTCAAAACGTTAATTCTACCACAATGGCAGGAATCATAAGGGGGGCATATAGGTTACAAATTTTAAAAAAACCGACCGATTTTGTAACCTCGAAATTGATTTTTTTTCAAATGGAAGCCACTTTGTTTTTTTTTTCGGAGGAAAAAATTATCCTACTGCAGGCAATAGCCACTTAAACAAGGATTAATTTGATTTTTTTTTAATTTTTCCTCAGATGTTCCAGACTGGTTATATCCTGCACACCGTCATATTTTTGGCATTTTTTTTAAAAAAAATCAAATAACGTCAAAAACCGCTTCAAAAATTCTGAAACAAATATTTTTTGTATTCCTTAAATGTTAATAAATATGTGTGCAAAATTTGAGAACGATATCTTTTTTCCTTCTATGAAAAAAAAAAATTCTCGAAAAATATTTTTTTTTTAAAGTTTGTAACCTACATACCCCCTTAATGATGGAATTTTTATAAATAAATATTTATTGGAATAGAAAAAATTTTATTTAATATTTTTACATTAAAAAGATTCTAGTTACAGGATTAAGGCGATTAAGAATAATAAAAGAAACTAACTTATATTTTTAAATCCAGTTTTCGCTTACTTTTAGCGAGTTTATTTAAAATAATATCCACTGATGGTGTCATTTCTCTGTACAGATAAAGCAATGTGAGGCCGTTTAGTCTATCTTGCAACATCGTGCTTTTAGGATTTGAGTCGGCGAAGTACTGAAAATGTTCATTAATTTTCACATGAAGTTAATGGAAGAGTTGCAAGGATAATAAGTAAATTATTGTATATATCGCATATTTTAGATTGAGGTGACCTATCAGTCACACTGACCATCTCCGATTTGGCTCAAATTTTGTTCCTAGATTGGTTTATTACTTAGAAAATCATATCCGAAGTTATAAATTTTTAGAACCATTTTTCAAGGCCAAAATAGGGTGTATTTTGCAACGACGTAGCTCAGTCAATTTAATTCTGATTTTCGTAAATAAGGTATCATTGGAAAGGTTATTTTGTCTATTTTAAGGGAACCCTTAACTCTTATTTGAACCCCTTCAAGAGCACACCTTACTTTTATATCGTTGGAAAGGTATTGAAACGTATAAAAAACCAAAATAAAGAAACTGAAAAGAAATTATAGCGTCTGTTGTTGGCATGGCGTTAAACTTTGAAATTAACAATGGGTCAATTTACAGCAATTTTTTTAAAAGTTTTATATTTATGCTTAAAATAGAGGTGATAAACATTCCAATTATACCTAAGTTAATAAAATTTGATTTAAATTGACTGAGCTACATTGTCTAAAAATAGGCCCTATTTTGGCATGTTTTTGAAACTTTAAACTTCGGAATTGGTTTTCTTAGCAAAAAACCAACCTAAAAACAAATTTTGAGTCAAATCGGAGATGGTCAGTGCGACAGATAGGTCACCTCAATCTGAAATGGGCGATATATATTTGGAAATATATCCTTATTGCACTGTTGTATGGCTTGAAAAACTGTGTTTTTACCACCATAATCTTTTTTATTACTTATTTTATACCAAACATTCAGCTCATTTTTTAGGTCATCAAAATCTCCTTCCAAAGCATCTTTATAAAATGCGATTAGTTTTTCAAAAGCGCCTAAAGCTTCAACATTTAGCGATTTTTTTGCATCAGGAAAATGTGATTGAAATCCAATTAGAATGTCTCTTTGTTTTAAAAATCTGTCACTCGGGCTTGTGATAAATGTATCCAAGAAAGGTATGTAAATCGATATGCGATAATACGATTCAACACATTTTGCGTTAGGGTGGAAAGATGCAACTTTTGGTCTCGTCAAAATGAATCCATTGGTTTCTGCTTATTTTTCAGCATTTATATACAATTTTTTTAATTCTATTTCAGCATTATCTCTTACATTTTTTACTTCTTGCAAACTGATATTGGCTAAATCGACTGCTTGTGTCAAATCAATGTTTCGAGTTTGAAGAAATTTGCATAAAATATATGAATAACCAAATACTTGGTTAATACACTGCAAAGATATAAGAAAGTCTGTCTTTTGTTATGAACAATTCAGTTAATTGGCTTGCCTGGATGTGTTTGTATGTTCCCAACAGGAAATTTTGCCTCGATGCCATAATACATCGAAAAAATTCACAAAACCGTTACCGAGTTGTATCTCTCAATCCATCTAGTAGGACAAATTTTCTTCAGTTTTTGATGACTACAAATATTTAACTCTTCGAGGCACTGTTTCAAAACCACTTGCAAAACCATGTGCAAAAATTGAAAGGTCTAGTATTTATTCATTGAAATTCATCTTCGTAATACAAATCGGTAAATCAGTGCAATAGACATAGCTAAATTATCAAAAAAATAACTGATTTTCATGTTTTTGCCTATAGCTCAAAAACTCGAGCTGATGGAGAAAAACGGAGTCTATATCTGAAATCAGGAAGCCCAATTTGTCAATAATCAGCTGAAAAATCTCCGGCACCAAAATGTCTGTGGCGAAGTGTTATGCTTCAACAGCAATCGATTTGAATTTAAATTTGTGTTTTTCGCGCTTTTGATAAAAACATGTTATTACTTGTCATGTTTTTCTTTTTGTGACAATAATTTGGGGGGAGGGGGGTTTAAACCACAAAACCCCCCATTGGTTGCGCTTCTGCATTCACATCATAAACGTATTTCTGATAGTAGTAACCAAATAGTAATTAGGGTTAAAATATCAAGGACAACTATCCATATCCGTTGTTAAAATTTTTTTATGTTTGTTGAAAAAAAAATCTCAAGCTTGAATAATCATTAATTTTTAAATGGTTTCTTTTTTTCTTAATTCCATAATATATCATTAATGTATTTTTGTTAGTTTCATATTTCTTTTCATTCACTCCATATCAGTTTCTTCATAATAGTATACACTGTAAACAAGAATAGTAGAATTTTAGAGTAGAATAATTAGTGAGGTGGAAAAATAATTGAATAATTGACATCGTTATGTTGACTCAATCTTGTCAAACTCAACCAACAGCAAAATTTCATTTTCTAAAGGTACAATTCTTACTTTAAAGAAAAAAATAAGCGCGTTCTTAGCATTGTTTTCTTGTTCAATATTTAACGTACCCTAAAAGACCATTTTTTCATGATTACATAACATTTTAAGTTTGCAACGCATTTCAATTCGGAGTCTGTACAGCCGATTATGATAAAAATTGGTTCATCCGGTGTATTATGTCTTCTTCTAGTATCTTAAAACAATACAAAACTTGTCAACTTTAACAAAAAGTTAAGTACGCAAATTTAATCAAGGCATATAAAAATCCAATGGTAATCCAATAAAACTCCAAGAAAAGCGTGAAAGAAGCCTATTTACGAAAAATGTTTACATTTTAATAATATGTAATAAAAACTAGTAAGAAATGATTTTCGACTGCATATTGTCTGCATATTGTTAAAAAATCGTTACTGTTGACGGTATGATGCGTCGCTCCTGAATCCAAAACAAATTGTATTTGTTTAAAACCTTCGCCTGATTCTACATACCATTCTTTCAGTTCAAATTATTTTTGTTTTTTTTTTTTTTTGTAATTTAACTCTGCAATTGGCCTTTATGTGGCCTACCTTTTTACCCCGATTTTCAAACAATTTTCAAAAAATCAAAAAACGTTTAAACTAAATGACAAAAATTGATTTTATTTCACGCACCGTGTGATCGAATTGAAGAAAAAATTCGTTTACATCATCGCCGTCTTTGTACCGTATGGCCAACAATTGTTTTCGAAGTAACAATTGACCGATTACACTTTTGTATTTTTTATTACATTTTTTACAACAGCCAAAGTATTTATCATATATTTCCTTCGCGAGCTCCTCGCCTTTATTATATTCCAATTGGGAATAGCCAATACATTGTACTAAAATTGATTGAAACTTTTTTCTTCTATTGTGTCCAATGGACTCGTTAAAAACTTTTCCAAACACTTTTTCGTCCAGTAAAATGTTAATACTGGAGCAATGATATTTCCAATTCGAGCAATTCATTGGCGAGCAATTTCTAGAGTCGCACTGTGATAACGTCAAATTAGTATTCTATCAAATAACACCTAAAATGTTTATATAGAAAGCGCTGGCAAGAGGCAATTTTATTAAGGCACATATTTAATAAAAATAATAAACTGGCCATTTCAGGCAGTTTATTAAGGCAAATACTTAATAATAATAATAAACTGGCCATTTCAGCCAGTGTGTTGTGCGTGTTATTAAATGTTTGTACACAATTGATCGAGAACTGGACCTACTAGTTTTATGCCGACTCCAAACGGCTAATGTGCATGTTCTGAAGAAGCTTTACATGGCATTTTTTACTTTCTAAAATTTGCCATTGTCTGCAGAGAAGTGACGGCCGAACAGAAAAATTTATTCAATTGAAAAAACTTTCTGTGTCAGATGGAAATTGAACCAGGATTTCTCTGCCATATAGATCACGCACTCTACCCACTGCGCCACGGCCGCCTCAAATACTTAATAATAAGCTATATGATCCAAGTCTTTTTGTAAAATTGAGAACTATATCCTATCGTATCCTTTTTAAAAACTGTAATTACATTTCGATAATTATAAAATTTAAATTTTTCAGAGGAATTATCTTCATGCTTATGTTTCCGATCATACAGTTATCATGCTTCTATTTAGCTATTGGAAAAACACCCACAAATCTCAAAATTGGAGTGGTCAACAGTGAGATAATGAATTTTGACATCTGTTTCGATAGTAATTTAATAACGGTTTATGAACAAAATGACACATGCGA
Source organism: Pherbina coryleti (assembly GCA_943735915.1). NCBI lineage: Eukaryota > Metazoa > Arthropoda > Insecta > Diptera > Sciomyzidae > Pherbina > Pherbina coryleti. The sequence goes on along the minus strand of OX030949.1, from coordinate 1,576,202 downwards.
ATTCAATAAAATATCATGTCGATATATAACTGAATTAGGAGATAGTATAGCTCAACGAGTAAGTATAGAGTTGTTATATTGATTTTCTTTATATTTGGAACGATTAGCTCGTACGATAATTATAGGTTTATTACAACAACACAGAAGACGCTTTTCTTGCTGCAAAGCGTACTGATATTGTCGGCTATATGCACTTCCCATCGAATTTCTCCGAATCGATGCAATTAGTGCTCACAGATGGGCGATTTGCAGATGATAGTGCTTTTGTAAACGCGGAATTAACGGTACACATTGACATGACAGGTACGATTACAAGGTTGCCCTTTTGATGCTAATTTAAAAGTCGAACAGATTGTGGAACCTCTGAAAAGATATGTTATAATAATGAACTTAAATTACTCTAGATCAACAAATTGCATATTTTATTGAACGTAAGCTTCGGGATAGTTTTAGCAAATTTATGAAGAGTGTTCTGGCTGATTGCAACCTACCAATTTCCTTAGCAAAGACACCCGTGCAGTTCCAAGACCCAGTTCATGGTTCTTTTGATATTGAATTTCAGCAATATGTGGCACCTGGAGTAGTGATGACGTAAGTATAAATGATAATAGTGGTCCTCATGAAAGCTCACAAATTCCTCGTATACCACATAAACCACGCAACTTTTTACTGCGTTTAACAGCTGTTCTTTCTTTCTATACAAAAAAGTTAACGCGATGCTCGCAAAATTCCCATGACAACAGCTGATTTACACACTCGTAATACTATATTCTCACAACTGTAATTTACGGATCATTCTTGAGTTATGAATAAATCATGTCAAAATGAAGCAATTTCACCGTGGGAAATCTCTCATTAAAGTTACTTTGAAATGAAGTAATTTATCATAGATTACCATCCAAATTAAGATCCAATCTTAATCTTAGCGCTAATTTTTTCGATTAATAATCGAAGAAATGGCATCACAGAGTGTCATTATTGTAAACCTAAAATTCGATATGGACAAAAAACCCTATAAACGACGAATTTATATGGGGGAAATATGGGGGGAAGTGGAAAAACTGTCAACATAAATAACGAAAAGCTGCTATGAATGCAGATTTAAGTGAAGAAATTGTAATTTACGACAAATTAAGTAATTTTGGCGGAATATGAACGAAGTATGTCCTGCAGGGTTTGTTAATGAAATGGCGTTCACAAATTTGTGCAAACACGAATATGCGAGATTGCGAGCTTTCATGAGGACCACTAATGTATTTTTTGTATATTCAAAGAAACAAATTTTATAAAACTGATCTGGAAGAAGTTCTCTAGATCATATTTTATACATCAAGTTTCACTGTAGGTTAATTTCCAACTTTTTAAAAGACACAAAAAAACGCCGAGACACCCCAACTTAATTTTTAGTCATAGAATACGGTGGCATACTCAGTTTTTTCCAATTAGATCAAATTATCGAGATATTCGCGATTGATATTTTGTCACTTTTTAACCCTTGTTTGAGCTATATTTTTCTTATTTTAAGAAAGAAAACATATATCTTAGTGAAACTTCGCATATTAAATAAACTTAAGTATTTCGATCGATTTCAAGCCAAAACAATGATAAATTTCAATTTAATTCAGAAAAAAAATAAAAAAAATTTGCAAAAAAAATATAAAAAAATTATAAAAATTAATATAAATCAGTTGTAAACATCTGAAAATGAACGGTTGTCATTGTAAGAATTATGGCTCCATTAAAAAAGAATAAATAATTTCATTTCAAAACATATGTCAATGCTTCTTCTCCTAAAATATGAAAAATATAGCTCAAACAATGGTTTAAAAGTGACAAAATTTCAATCGCGAATATCTTGAGAATTTGATCTAATTAGAAAAAACTGAGTATGCCACCGTATTCTACGACCAAAAATTAAGTCGGCGTGTCTCGGCGTTTTTGTGTGTCTTTTTTAGGTCCCTACAGTGTTTTTAGTAGTTTTCATTGCGGAAATTTTTTTTTCTAAAGTTACTTATGTAACATAAATGCAGGCATTGTATTAAAAAAGTTATAGAAAGATATAATCACGAGCAACAGTTTAAATAAATTTTTCACTGTGACTGTCAACTCTTTGCTGTCGGTATCATAATCTAAAAGTACACATTTCTACGTCAACGTGTGTAAACACGATTGGGATGGTTAAGATAAATTAAGTGGAAGTATTTATTTATGTTGATTTCTTCAAATAACTTTTTGTTGGGGTAACTGTGGGCAACTTTTCCTAAAGGTTTTTAGTATTAGAGATACATATGAAATAATCTTGAACCACTGTTATCGTTTAGAATGGTTTTCTTCCTCGCTACTTTGATGACTGCGGCAGTTTTTATTTCGGAACGCATGGACGGAGTTTGGGATCGAACATTGGTGGCAGGTAATAAAATCGAAATAAGTCTAATCGAAGATAGGCTTACAAATATTCTCCCAAAGGTGTTTCAGCAACGGAAATGTTGTGGGCTCATCTTTTGACTCAGCTGATTATAATGGCCTTCCAATCGTTCGAGGTGATCATGTACATTGGACTCGTATTCGATACGTATAACAAGGGCGATACAGCAACTTTAATCGGCTTGTTGACGCTGACAGCGTTTTGTGGGATGCTCTTTGGTAAAATATATTCACCTAAAATTAATATGACGTCATATTTTTTTTTTTTTCTATATCTTAAGGATTGCTTATTTCTGTATACTGCAAATCTCATACGGAAGCAAATTTCGTTGCCACTGGAGCTTTTTATCCAATGATTATTTTATGCGGTATTATTTACATATTTTTCTTTGTTTAGTTCAATTTCATAAATTAATGCTACTTAGGACTACTATGGCCTTTGGAAGGAATGCCCAAGTCACTGCAAGATGTTGTCATGTTTTTCCCATTTACGATTCCTTCCATATCAGCTCGAAATATAATAGAAAAAGGTTGGCCTATAACGAATGGCCAAGTGTACAATGGATTTATAGTGATGACAGCATGGATAGTAATTTTCTTCACACTGTGCATTATAGGTATTAAAAGAAAAACTTAAATTGGTCTCTTGGAGTCATTTGGTCATCCTGGGACAAAGGATTTAAAATTATGTTCATCATTAGTACAACTTTACAAAACCAGGTGCGGTTGTACTCTTTAGATCAAAGATGGTTACAATCAAAGAAATCAAAAAGCATTCGTAGTTTAAATATGTATAGTTACATAGATATAATAGTTATCTCATTGGAAATCAGACGCGCTAAATATATTTATTTATTATTATGATGTACATAATCTCTATATTATCATTCCTCACATTGTTATCATTATGTTGCAATATTTTTAATATATGTATTTGTATAACCTATAAGAATGTGGTTTTCTTTTGATGATACATATGTATGCACATATAGCAATAGATTTAAAAACAAAGTTTGCAGTTTAAATTTTTCTTATTAAATTTGCAGAAGTTCAAAAAATATACCCTAGACAAATTTTGAACTACATTAAAAAATGAATAATGAAAAATTAACCAGAATATGAAAATTAGGCAAATTAATTAAAAACGAAGATCATCCATAAGATGGATATTGCTCAAATTGCAAATCTGCAAACTCCAACAAATTTAAACAACAGAACTAATGTATATAAAAAATTTAAAATAGTAAAATTTTGAACACTTCTCATGGTATATAATAAGCATCAAATGGTGCTGGAGTACCTGAAACACCGTTGGGAATACAGAGTGTACAGACTGCACAATTTTTTATAGTTTAATTGAATGCAGTGGCCGTGGCCACTGAATTTGAATTTGTGCTGATAACGTTGACGTGTACATTTTATTATTTATATTTTGTAACATTCAGAACTTTTTGGATGTATTTTTTTTTTTTACTAAATTTATTAATTTTACATAAAAACTGATTTCCAATTTATTTTCGAATTAATTCCAAGTTTTTTTCATTTGAAACTATGTATGAAATTGATGCTCAAATATGAATTTTAACAACAATGGAAAGTTCAAACGGCAAAAGCAATAACAACAATTGAAAAACTCAAAATTAGAGTAGCCATTTTAACCTTTAAAGGCTAGATTTGGGTTGTTAGGAACTTAGCTTCGCCCTTTGAAAACAGCCTTTCTTAGCGAACTGTCAAAAACGTAGTCTTACCCCCGTCTCGACAGGTAATAAACAAAGAATTAGAAAATATTTTACTTCTATGGCAATAGATTGCCATTGCCATTGCCGCTGCCAATACAGACCGCTCAACTGCCATAGTTGGCAATTTATGGCAAGTAATATTGCAAACCATATACTATGTTTCCATGTCGAGTTAACTCGGTGCATGACACAATTATACAAGGTAGGAGTGAAAACTGGTTATTTTCTCACCAGTATCTTGCACCAAAGATCATGGTCATGGTATAATAATACAAGGTAGCATTGACAGTTGCTTGGGAAACCATCTCCTGTCAAAAAATATACTAAAAAAAAAAAGAGCGCTCACAATCCGCCATTGAAAACACAAACAATGCTGAAAACAGCTGCAGACGCATTTAAACAAAAAGCTGTTTTCTTGTAGAAGAGAAAATAAGCAGTTGTCAATGCTACCTTGTATTATTATACCATGATCATGGTGTAATTAACAAGGTGAACGTGACGTTTACTAATTTCCCTACGATTGTCAAAAAATTTTGAGAAAGTGAGAAAAATGGCCAACTCACATGGGATTGCTTGATTGGCAATCGATGAACTTTTCTTACTCTCTTTCATATGCTGATTGTTGGTAGCTCACACGACACACCAATCATAATTTTGCATTTCTTTGAATATTTTATTTCGTAACCTAGCAACACTATTCAGATTGCTGATTGCCGACATGTACAGCAATCTCAAAATGAACAAATTTAGATTGCTGCAATCTGTGTTCATCCGCTCCGGCTCTCAGAGCTTTTGATAGTTTCACATTGAAAGCAACAAAAAAACGATTAGATTGTTTGATTGCCAATCACCAATCGCTTCGGCCCATATTACACGATGTCCGTTTGTTCGGCTTATGCTAGGGCAGACCATGATACAATTACAAGGTAGGCTCATATTGGAGAGCAGGGTGCGCTAGTTGTCAAAATCAGCTGATAGCTTTTAGTTTTTCTTTGTTGTTGTTGTTGTTGCTTTTGTCGTTTGACGTTTGTGGCTTCTGCAGCTTTGTTGTTGCAAAATTTCACAATTGAGCAGCCATTTTAAAATGAGCCTACCTTGTAATTGTATCATGGGGCAGACCATGGTGTAAGGCCAATATTACACGATGTCCGTTTGTCCGGCGTACGCTAGGGCAGACAAGCGATTTTGTTGTTGCATCCGCTCTCAATCTCACTGTTTTTTGACAGTTTCACATTGAAAGCAACAACAAAGGTCGGACAAACGGACATCGTGTAATATGGGCCTAATTAACAAGGTGATCGTAACGTTTACTAATTTCCCTACGGTTGTCAAAAAATGTTGAGAAAGTAAGAAAAAAAGAGAATTATAAGGTAGGGCCGGCTCGGAGAAGAATTGAGTAGAAAGCAGAGAAAAGCGGGCTAGTTGTCAAAATCTACGAACTTCGCCATTTTGACAATTAACCTTCTTTTTTATTCTCCACTCTTCGTTGACGCGTGAGGGCAGTAATAGCCTAAACACATTCACGACGGCTGCAGCCGTGCAGCAGCTGACAAATTGTTTTTACATGCTTTTCTTATGGATGTGTATATGGTGAATATGTTACAACGATAATGCTCGGCCGCAATGCTGCTGCGGCAATGTTGCTGTCGTCGATATAGATTTAATTCTAATTTGACATGCAACAAGTGCAGCCATTTTTCGTTTTTGCTCAGTTGCTCTCAATTTTTACATAAGACAGATTCTTTGTTTTTGTTATTTCGGTGTTTGCTTTGGTTGTCGACCAACTTTAACCCTTCGGAGGGCGCGCCGCGGCAAATTAGCCGCAAACTGTTTTATTTGTGTTTTTCAAGTATTTATAATGGTATCTGTAGTGGAATTCTCAAAAAGTTAACGATACGAAATCGCTATGCTTAACTTTCGACGTTTGTAGTTTGCAATAACAAATGTTGTATTCTCAAAACTCTGCTAAGCTACAATTTTAGCTAAGAGTTTCGTCAAAAAGTTAACTACAAATATTGCTTAGTTCTATCGAAAATACGGCAGCACTGCCATTTGACAGATAAAAAAATAGAAAAGTGAAAGAAAAAAAAAACCAACGAAAGCAATTATAACAAAATAAAAATGAATACAAACAAAAAAAGGTCAAGTCGGGCAACAGGCGAGCAGTATGGATTGATGGTGGATTTTTTTGAAGCCAATAAAGGCCTAGCAGAGGGGAAGTTCGTGGCAATGCATGGTCGTCAGATAGCAGCCGAGAAGTGGGACGAACTCGCTGGCCAGCTAAACAGTGTTGGAGGAGCGGAGAAGTCAGCGTGCCAGTGGCAAGTGGTGAGTTCAAAACTCCGACGCACTTTCTCGCATAGCAATTTCGTCTTGCAACATTGCTGCATCCATTGCCAAATATTGGAATGCCATTTTGATTTTTTTATTTTTTCTTTTCTAACACAAAAGCTTAACAAAACAAATTCTCATAAAAGGTTCTTAATGTTTGAGTTAGCGGCACCTAAATAGTCGTAGTTAAGTGAGCGACAAATATGATTAACGAACTGTCAAAGTTAAGGACAAACATCGCTAGCTAAGATGTTGAGAATACCAGTTAACGAGAAGTGTTGTTAAGGGCCAGTTAACGATAACACAAGTGTCGTTAATGCGTTTGAGAATTCCACTACTGGCCGCTGCCACTCAAGTGACTTTGTAAGTTTTGAGATGCAGCGTGGTTTACCGTTAACCGCTGGTTGCTACGATATTTCGTTTAGGTGTTATTTGTGCTTAAAAATTAGTGTCTCGTTTTTGCGGCTAAATTGCCGCGGCGCGCCTTCTCGTGTAACAAAAAAATCAAGTGTAACTTGAAAACATTTTTTTGTAGTTAATTGGAAAAAAGTGTTTTGATGAAGGTGAAAATTTGTATTATTGTTTTGTGTGAGTAAAAAGTATAGGCACGTGCATAAAAACGTGTAATTTTTAATTGTGTTGGGTATAAATTTTGTTACGTTATGATATCAATAAATCATAAGTACAAAAATTACCTAAGGATATATTGATGTTTTTAAACCTACATCGAAGCGAACCAGCTGCGCAACAACAACCGAAATCAGGAGTTTGTTATATTTGTGGACCGCACAAAAATAATAGAACAAAAGTTTGTTGTAATAATCTTATATATTAATACGCAAACATCGAATGTTGTCGTACACTTTTTCAATATTTATTTTAGAATAAGGACAATGAAACGTATATCATTCGAAAGGTACTGCACCATAGATGTGCCGAATTATGTTAGATTTTAAATTGATGACCTTTGACCCGAAATATTAACGTTGAAAGTTTATACTAATTTTAGTTAGGGATCTCAGAACTGGGAAGAGGTAGAATGAAGAATGAGGTATCGGATGAAAGGTCTGGCTGCACAATATGATTGAATATAAGATTGGTGACCTTTGACCTCAAATATCAGCGGAAAAAGAGCATTTATTAAATAAAAGCTAAACTATAAGAGATGGAAAAACATGATATAAGAGAGAAATTTAGACATTCATAAGATGTGCAAAACAAAATTTAATATTTTTCACCATCGCTTACGGTTACCCTACAATAAGCACTTTTTCATGTAACAAGTGTCAATATATATTGTGATGGTAGAATTGCTTACAAATAGTAAATTTTGAAAAATTTCCGTTATTTTGACATCAAAATTATTGTGATATCTCGAAAACTATAGATGTTTTCAGTACAACGTTTTTTGTATGGAAATTCGTTGATTGAGAAAAATAACGGTATGCGAAAACTTTTTTGCTAATATTTTCCACGAATAGTATGTTATTAAATTTCCCGTTATTATGACAACAAAAGTATTGCAATATTTCGAAACCTGTAGATTTTTTCCATGCAATGCATTTCTTAAAGCAATGTCATTGCCTCAGAATGAGAAAAAAACAATTGATATTTCAAATTTTGATTTTGCATGCAAATATTTCAGCCATTTTTCAATCGATTTTCCCTAAATTTTCTTTGTCTGAAAGCTTAATTAAATTACTTTTGAGAAATAAGAAAAGATTTACCGTTATCTCACTAATTCAATTTCTTATGCTGTTTTCAAAAACACTCTAAAATATTCAATTTTTGCTTAAAAATTAGACCAGACATTCTTTTTTTGTAATTTTTTTTTTTTTTTTCTATTTTCTTCTCTCACACTCTTTCATATAATATATCATTTATTTGCAAAAATTGCTTCATTTTGACACATAATTTAATTAAGTGTTCCTATCATCGAAAATCATGAGCTTACACCCCCTATGTTTTTTTTTGATAAAAATTACATTTTTCAAAATGTTATTTTTGTATTTTTTACAAAGTTCTACAGCTTAAAAAATATTTTCTGTGAAAAAATTTTTCAAATATTTCTATTCACTCCAAAGTTATATAAATAAATCTTTTTAAGCCATTTCCTTATCTACTTTATATATTGCATATATTATTATTAAATCTTATATATTAATATGGAAACATCGAATGTTGTCGTACTTCTTTTTAATATTTGTAATAGAGAAATGGATATGAAATTTATATAATTCAAAAAGTATTGTGCCTCAGATGTGCCGAAAAATAAAAATAACAAACAAATTAAATATATTATGTGATAATTGTATTTCAAACTAAAATTATGCATTCTCATACCCTTGGTTGTAGTTTGTAGTTCCACATTATTTTGCCAAATAAGAATTGGAGTTGTGTGGTATTGTTGGTACCGTTTCTCTCTCTTCGATAGCCTCATGACAAAAATAGACAAAATATTCATGCAGTCATGAGACCATGGAGTGACCCATTACATGATTTCAAATGCATCAATCATTCAATGGAGTTGCATAGAATTATTACTTGAAGTGTATTGCGGCACGATTAATATGAAAAACAAAAATTAAGTTTTTTTACTTACGACAGAAAAAAAAAATTTGACGTCTTCAGGTAGCGTAAAATGTTGTTGTATGGAGTATTAAGCCTTCATTTAAACTTGGAGAAGTTGAGGTATTCCGTCACATGATAAATACAAAAATAAAAAATGGCGTCCTAAGGCCTCTCAAGGAACCCCTTAAAGTAACCTTAGTGCTACAAATACTATAGCAAAAGCAAAAATAAGAAAAAAAAAGGAAAAGCATCGAGGATAGGATTTGTTTAAGCATTAGGGCAATAAATAGACAAGGGTATAGGGATAAGACCACGGATTTAGACAAAGATTGGGACCAGGAATACGATTATAGATAAGATAACGAGTATGACAAAAATTTGAACACAGATTAAGTAGAGAATTGGACAAGGATTAGAACAAGAATTGGAAATATGACTTCGACAAGGACTAAGACAACGGTAAGGGCAAAGATAGAGACATACCTAATACAATATTTGGGACAAGATTGGGAAAAGTATAAGGACAAAAAAGGAATAGAACAAGGATTTCAGCACACTAAGAATACAACTTAGGACACAGACTTAGAAAGGAAATGGATTAGGAAAAGATTTAAATAATAATAAGGTCAGAAATTTGGACATGGACTAAAACGAAAGTTTGTTTAGGAAGAAGGACAATTTTTAGAACAAACATAAGAATAAGGATAAGAATGAAGTCAAGTTTGGGAACAAATGAACAAACGTTAATATAAACGGATGTGTCCACGACACAGTCAACTTATTTTTTACTTTTCCAAGCGTTTTTCAATAAAATTAAAAAGAACACAAGAAAAAAATCGATTTTGATGTGGTCGAATTTCGACCAAAGGTAATACTAGTTGTAATAAAAATGTCTGCAAAAAACATTGTAAGCAAATTTCGGAATGTGTTGAATGTATGAATGTGTAATGCCTCTGTTACCGAGAATGAATAAGAATTAAAAAAATAAATGCTTAAAAAAATAATTTCAAAATCAATAGAAAGCAATGGCTCAGAAACTGAATTAAAAAAGTTACAGCGAAGGTTTTGTAGTTCTAGAGTCTCTGCAACAAATTTTAGCAACATAAATTGATCGCCGCTCTGCCATTAAGTTCGCCTGGCCATCGTTTTTCGCCGTGCCCATGTTTGCGGGCTAAGCTCTGAGTGGAATTGCTCGAGTGTTTCTGATGCAAAGTCTATATAATTTATAGTCTCTGCTCTGAGTGGAATTGCTCGAGTGTTTCTGATGCAAAGTCTATAGAATATATTGTCTCTGTGCAAAGTCTATATAATTTATAGTCTCTGCTTTCCGGAATTTATTTATTTTTACATTCGTTTAATTTTTGTTGCACGAACAACTGTTTTTGAGAAATGGTGGTTTCCTTGTTGCTGAGAAAATCTATACTTGTCAATGGGTGCGTCCTGGAAACTCAACATGTTGTCAACATGTTGTATGTATCACTTTACGCTACTTCCCAGCAGGAAACCGAGCGCTTCATTAGCGCATTTGAAGCGCTCCTAAAAAGCAGTAGAGCGCTTTGTACCCCTTGTGGATAGAGCCTTTTTATACCCCCACGTTTAAAAAACGTAAATGGGGGTATATTAATTTTGTCACTCCGTTTGTAACGCCCATAAGGAGGCGTGGTAGGTATAAAAAAATACATATATTATTGATCAGCATCACCACCCGAGTTGATTTAGCCATGTCCGTCTGTCTGTCGTCACGATTACAGCCGTAATTTTCAAGCTATCATCACGAAATTCAATATTTAAGCTTTTATCTAAATAACTAAGGTCAAGTTCGAAAATGAGCCAAATCGGATGAAAACCACGCCTACCTCCCATACAAAGTGCCTTTATCAAAACGGTAAAATCTCTTAGAATTCCACAAAAATTAATATATGGACTTGAAATTTTGCATATGAGCTCCGATATTTAAAGTGCATCCTAAGTATGAAATTTAACCAAATCGGATAAAAACCACGCCTACCTCCCATACAAAGTGACTTCATCAAAAAGGTAAAATCTCTTTAAATTCCACAAAAAATTATATATGGACTTGAAATTTTGCTTATTAACTTTGATATATAACATGCACTTTGTGTATAAAATTCAACCAAATCGAGTGAAAACCACACCCACCCCCCATACAAAGTGATTTTATAAAAAATGAAAGCGAATATTTTCTGTTCAAACTATGTAGGTATAACACAAATGTTTTATACAAATAAACATTTTATTATCTAGCAACGAGCATATCAACACATTTCAATTTTACTAAATATGCTTGCTTTGAAGAAGTTCTCGCTTGTCTTGTTTTCGATATGCTTTATGCTCATTTGTGCTTGGTCTCTATATTGTTACAGCCTTATTTAATATATTTCCTTAAACAACCTTTTAACGCTTGTTTAGTTACGCACTGTTTAAGGATTTACGCAGCCTCTATGCAACCTTGCTAACATTGTTATTCATAAACATTTTTTCATTCGCTGCTTATGTTTGTAAGGTTTGTGTCTGAACTATAGAAAATGTCTACAAAAATCAAGAATTCCTATGGACTTGCAATGGCCGCCGCATAAAAAAATGCTGCAAAGGGCGCATATGGAGCATGTCTTTGATATTAAACGAAAAGACAAACAAAAATCATGGTTGTATTTACGCAGCCTGTAAACGCCAATTACGGCGTTTAAGTTACGCAACTCTTAAACAACTGCGAAAAATGTTTATGAATAACGTTTTCTTGTTTAAAGCCCGTTTAAAGTTACGCTGCCTCTAAAATGTGTTTATGAATAAGGCTGTTAGTGTTTAAATGCTGTTAAAGATGAGAGTTGAATAGAGTGAGCATGCAAAAACAAACGAATGTCTTGCAAACACACCCGTGCAGCTCTTTAATACATAATAGACAATTTAAGCGCAAAAGTGCTGCTCTTCATCGTGTGCTGTTGTCACTACGTGAGTCAACGTAGTGTGCTAGCACATATGACACACTACAGAGAATCAGCACAGTGCCATAGCACAGCACTGAGTTACCCACCTCTAGATAATACTGACCTCACCATGTTGAGGCAGTCAGACACGTTCCCACATGAAGATCACCGCCATGACTCTCCCGCGTTGCCTTGTGAGGATCGTCTTTTCCATATCTTCAGCTTCTTCAAGCTCTAGTTCCGAAGAATCTGAGTGTGAAACTCATCCTAAAGGAAAAAATTTTGTAGAAGCCATTTATCCATTTGGCGACAATTACTTCTGATGTCATATGCGGCTGCGGCGGCCAACCGCGCATTATTGTTTCTTTAGCTGCATTCCCGTGGTTGTTGATCTAGAGCGCGGCTCTATTTTATTCACAAAGCAAAAACAAAAATTAGAACCAGCTCTTTTCCTGGCTCTATTTCTGATCTGAAAATGCTGTCAGGTTTAAAGCATTTTTTGTTAAAAACGAACATAGTTGGCAAATCTAAACTGTACTGTTTTGTCAAGGTTGCATCGGAGAAAAATAAAGAAGTACTATTGAAATAATAAATGTTGCCACCAAAAATGAAAAACTGCATTAAAAAATAAAACGTGGTGCCACATTTATAAAAAAGTAACGGTTTTCTAACAAGGTATGACTTAAGAAAAACAAATAAATTAATGTTTTTATATAATATAATCGTATATTATTATGTAACTATATGGATTGACATTTTTACCATGCATATTAAATAAAATAAATAAATCAGTGATGCACACGAGATGCTTTCAGAGCCGCTCGGCTTTCACATACAAGTCGTGTGTGCCATGATACAATAAGAAGGTAGGGTAAGGAGCTTTGACAAGACCGTCTGCTAATGTCAAAACCATAAAATACAGTGCTACCATATCTAAAGAAAAAATCCCATGACAAATCCATGTTTCATGGTTTCAGTAGGTAAGCGTTTCATATGAAATGCGTTGCTGAAAATTATGATAAATTGAGCACTGCATCAACTTTCAAAAAAAAATGTTTGATTTATGTTCAACAGTTCCACTGTCAGACAAAATAAAAAAATTTTTTATTAGATATCGTATGCACATTCGCATACAATTTTTAAATAAGAAATTAAGAATACAAAAAGCTAAGCAAAAAATTATGGGCAATAGTAAATTAGTGAAAATAAAGCTTTAAAATTACTAAAAAATTTATTGTTTCAATTATAGATAATTTCGGCCCCTATTAGGTACGACAACTCAACTGAAGTTGACGTGAGTAAAGACACCTCAACTGAACTTTTTTGCCATATTACGCATAACATACATTTTCAGTTGAGCTGTGGTGTAAAATTGCTGTTTCTATTGGAGCATGATTACACCGAAATTTTGACACTTTCGTTGAAATGAATCAGCTGTTCGCATTAATTTCAATTTTTGTGTATATGTATTTTGTTCACAAGTAATAAAGCAAGGAAATAATAGTATAGAGCAGGAGTGCCCAAAACTTTCTTATGGAAGTGCAAACACTAATACATATAAAATCCTGCAACCTTTCGTAAACGAAAGCATACTATGTTAGACAACAACAAAATCTACGTAGAAGATCACTGTCACCAAAATGTACCAACAAAGCATACGAAAGTGTTGTTGCTTGCACTTCGGTATAAGCAACGAAAAAAGATCAAAAACAAAAAAGACAAATTTGTTTGTGTATTTTGTATTGCTTAGTGCGGAGTGCTGTGTGTGTATATTAGAATACACAGCCTATGCCTAAGTGCTTTTACAAAAACAAATGTGCACCAAGTGCATAGGGCTTGGGCACCTCTAAAGACGCTATACAACTAGCTCAAAGCAGATGTAAGTTTTTGACAGTTTTTACACTCGAGACATAGTTGCATTGTTAAACCTAATACCACAAAAAATACATACACATCTCTGAGATACATACTTGTCAGTCGATAGACACATATGTACCTCAAATGTGTAATAGACAATACAAATTTACAAATTACACACTCAACTTAAGTTGAGTTGTCGTACCTAATAGGGGCCTTCATTTAATATTTTTCTTATTTGCCCTACACATAATTCCTTTTCTAAGTGTTTGTTCCACATTTAAGAAAAATACAGAAAAGTGGCAACGCTAAAAGGCTTTTTGACATAAGCAGACGGCCTTGTCAAAGCTCCTTACCCTACCTTCTTATTGTATCATGGTGTGTGCGAAGGTACCGAACTTCTGCAACGCTAGCAGAGAATCAGTTTGCGCTTGCACTTCGTGGAGTAAGCATCGCATGCGCAAATAATTTTGTTAAATGCTGTACAGACGCAATATATGAATGAATTAAACATGTTTTAATCTGAATATTTATTTTTTATTTAAACCCTTATTATGAGCCTTAATCTATCTATCAAAAACAATTTATCCTCTAATTTTACTTAATGAGTGTAAAAGAATTTGCAAAAGTATTTTTTTTCAGTATTCTGCTCGCACACACATACTAAAACAAAAATTTTGCACTTTTATTGGAAGTTCTGCCAACGCTGTGCACCACTGAAATAAATAAATAACTGGCCATTTCAGCCCTTGAAAGGACTTTGACCTAGCTTCTTATGATCAATTGTGTTGTGCGTGTTATTAAAGTTTGCACACAATTGACCGAGAACTGGATCTACATGCTTAACGCCGACTCCGAACGGCGATGAACGGAACGTTCTCGTTCTCAAGAAGAAGAAGCTTTACATGGCATTTTGATTACTCTCTGAGGTTTGCCATTGTCTGCAGAGAGGTGGCGGCCGTACAGAAAAATTATTTTGATTCAAATCATTTTCTGTCGCTGCTGGGGTTCGAAATGGGGTCTCCAAAGTTCTTTGACATAGCGGCCACGCACTTTAACCAACTACGCCACGGACGCCACCATGCATATTCAGTAAAATAAAAACTTTGTGTTGTCATAAAGTATTAATATATTTTATTTGTTTATGTTTTAAATATTTTAATATGTATTCAATGAAGTATTTAAAGTCCATGATTGCATTTACCTGTCAGTAAAAAATATGTTTGGCAAGATATAATTTTCAACGGTCACATCCAGTGACAAAAAGAAAAGCAAAGTGATCCGTCTCAATTCCCCCATAAACTGAGTTACACAGGGGTAACGCGGTCAAGTTTTGTCTTTCAAGTTGCAATACGCTTACACTTTTTAACTTACACACTTTCGAATTTGACTGCCAGCTTGATATAAAATGTTCCTTGATTTTTATTTAATTTGACTGTGGCAAAAACAAATATTATATATTTTAATGTTTTCAACATTTAATTTATTTAGATTTATTTGCTTTTGCATTTTATTAACTTTCCACAATTAAAGCTTTCAAATAACGTTTACTAATTGCACAAAAATGTTGCATCGTATGAAAAATTCTTATTATTTATTTAAAATGGCATGGCAACATCATTTCATTAGGGGCTTTCAGACGAACGTACATGTCAGTCGACATTGTACGACGACAAACTAACGGGAATATTTTGTTTGAGCTTTCAAACGATCGGCTATGTGCGACGACTTCATTTTTTGCAGACTCTCGAGCGTAACACATCGGTAAAAACCGAAGTAAAAAACCTTTTTCGCTTTGCGTAAGCCGATGTTTACTCGATGAAAACTTTATAGAAATGATAAATGCAGCGAGTCGGACCGACATGCTTTCACACGTCGGACATGTCGGACCGACCAGCAGAAAAATCAAAAATTTTTGATTTTCTTCCGACATGTCGGTCCGACCGTCTCATTTGCTTTCGAACGATCGTACATGTCGTCGGACATGCCCAAGTCGGATGACATGTACGTCCATGTGAAAGCCCCTATTCTTTCACTCTGTTTTAATATTATTTGTAAACAAACTTATAACGAATACGATGCAAAGAATAAAGTATGAGGAATACCAAATATAAAGGAAGTACGAAATAGTACGTACTTGGTACCATAAGATTTGTATGAAAATTTCATATAAACTGGATGGTACCAAGCATGATACAATAAGAAGGTAGGGTAAGGAGCTTTGACAAGACCTACTGCTTATGTCAAAAAGCATTTTAGCGATACCACTTTTCTGTATATTTCATAAATGTGGGATAAATACATAGAAAAGGAATTTTATAAAGGTTAAAAAAGAAAAATGTGAATCAATGTGTCTATAATTGAAACAACGCATTGTTTAGTTATTTTATAGCTTTATTTTCACTAATTTCATATTGCCCATAATTTTTTGTTTAATTTTGTTTTCTTTATATATTTTTTTAAAAATTTTATTGTACTGTGCATACAATATCTTATAAAAAACTTTTTTAAGTCTTCTTAAGATAGTGGAACTGTTGAAGAAAAATCAACTTCTTTTTAAAAGTTCTTCGTTTATCAATATTTTCAGCAAAACATTTTATATAAAACGTTTACCTACGGAAACCATGAAACATGGATTTGTCATAGGATTTTTTTCTTAAGATATGGTAGCACAGTATTTTATGGTTTTGACATTAGCAGTAGGTCTTGTCAAAGCTCCTTACCCTACCTCATAGAAATAAAATATAAGGAAGTGGTGTTCTACTCACACATTCTATGCGTGTGTTGAAGAATTTTTCAAGCGAGATAGAGCATGATTTTTTGACATAAGCTCTTGCACATCAAAACAAAGAAAATGAGTGGTGAAAAAACATTAAAATATTAAATAATTAGCGATTGTCATCGCTATAAATTGTTTTAAAACGAACATAAATAAAATAAAAAATTAAATAAGCATGCGTTGTGCCGTGAAAAGTTGTGAAAGTTCACAAAAAACACATAATAAGGAGGTTTAGTTTCACAGGTAATCTTGCTTTATAGCTTGTTGGTTTCCCGCCATTTGTGTGCATGAGTCATGTGCAAGAGCTTCTGTCAAAACAAAAGTTCAGCTTCATGAGCGCATTTATTCCTTAGGGTGCAAACATTAGGGCCCTAATTTTTTTTTTGATTGAAGATAAGTTTTAATCACGGACCGTAACTGTTATAAATTTCTTCAAAAAAGTCAATAAATAATGGTTATTTTTACCGATTTTTTTGTTTTGTTTTTTTTTTATTATTTACTTTTATTTATTCGGTCAAAAATACCAGTTAAAATATGTTTATTTTTCGGTTAAAAATAGAAGTTAATATATGACTTATTTTTTCGGTCAAAAATTTATATATGACAGTGATATCCTATATTAAATACTAGGTTACCCGGTACACAATTTTTGCACCCGAAAATATGCTAATGAGCCGAACGACTAGTCGTACCATATGTGCCGTATTTCACGGTACGTGCCGTATTTTGCAAGATTTTTTTAAGTGTCCTGCCGGGAAAAAGTTTTTCCCGTATTTTTGGCATTTTTTGTAAAATACCTATGATTTCAAATACAATAAAAATTAAATAATAAAAATACGTCTGAACACCAAAAAGTTTTCGCCTTTATTTACGATATAACCGAATGTGGCCCTGTTTGAATGTTTATGTATTTGCATTAACTTCATTGTATTTGTAAAATACTTCATTTCTGTTCAATTTCACCGCTTCCTTATCTCTTAGTTCTTTGCCCTACCTTCTTACTGTATCTTGGTACCAAAGAACTAAGAGATAAGGAAGCGGTGAAGTTGAACAGAAATGAAGTATTTTACAAATACAATGAAGTTAATGCAAATACATAAACATTTAAACAGGGCCGCATTAGGTTATATCGTAAATAAAGGCGAAAACTTTTTGGTGTTCAGACGTATTTTTATTATTTAATTTTTATTGTTTTTGAAATCATAGGTATTTTACACAAAATGCCAAAAATACGGGACAAATTTTTTCCCGGCAGCACACTTAAAAAAATCTTGCAAAATACGGCACGTCCCGTGAAATACGGCACATATGGTACGACTAGTCGTTCGGCTCATTAGCATATTTTCGGGTGCAAAAATTGTGTACCGGGTAAGCTAGTATTTAATATAGGATATCACTATCATATATAAATTTTTGACAGAAAAAATAAGTCATATATTAACTTCTATTTTTAACCGAAAAATAAACATATTTTAACTGGTATGTATTTTTGACCGAATAAATAAAAGTAAATAATAAAAAAAACACCGTGGCGTAGTTGGTTAAAGTGCGTGGCCGCTATGTCAAAGAACTTTGGAGACCCAGGTTCGAACCCCAGCAGCGACAGAAAATTATTTGAATAAAATAATTTTTCTGTACGGCCGCCACCTCTCTGCAGACAATGGCAAACCTCAGAGAGTAATACAAATGCCATGTAAAGCTTCTTGAGAATAAGAACATTCCGTTCATCGCCGTTCAGAGTCGGCGTTAAGCCTGTAGGTCTATTTCTCGGTCAATTGTGTACAAACTTAATAACACGCACAACACAATTGATCATAAGAAGCTAGGTCAAAGTCCTTTCAAGGGCTGAAATGGCCAGTTATTTATTTTTTTTTTTAATAAAAAAAACAAAAGAAAAAAAGTCGGCAAAAATAACCATTATTTATTGACTTTTTTGAAGAAATTTATAACAGTTATGGTCCGTGATTAAAACTTATCTTCAATCAAAAAAAAATTAGGGCCCTAGTGTTTGCACCCTAAGGAATAAATGCGCTCATGAAGCTGAACTTTTGTTTTGACAGAAGCTCTTGCCTATGACTCATGCACACAAATGGCGGGAAACCAACAAACTATAAAGCAAGATTACCTGTGAAACTAAACCTCCTTATTATGTGTTTTTTGTGAACTTTCACAACTTTTCACGGTACAACGCATGCTTATTTAATTTTTTATTTTGTTTATGTTCGTTTTAAAACAATTTATAGCGATGACAATCGCTAATTATTTAATATTTTAATGTTTTTTCACCACTCATTTTCTTTGTTTTGATGTGCAAGAGCTTATGTCAAAAAATCATGCTCTATCTCGCTTCAAAAATTCTTCAACACACGCATAGAATGTGTGAGTAGAACACCACTTCCTTATATTTTATTACTATGCATGGTACCAAGTACGTTCCATATTTTGTATTCCTTTATATTTGGTATTCCTCGTACTTTCCTCATTGAAATGGTATTCCTTGTGTATTTTCTGTATCCCATAAGGAGTGTTCACATTCATCAAATTATTGGTCAAACAGTTTGACAAACAAAAATATATATGGGATTTGACGACGATTTGATGATAATTTGATGTGTAAACACTCATCAAACTGTTTGTCAAATCGTTTGACGAAAATCAAAATATTTTGATTTTTCTGTTGTTTGACCAACAGTTTGACGAGAAATTTGACAATGTGAACACTCGTCAAATTTTATAGTACAAATTTTGCCAGTTGAAAAAAGATTTAAACGTGAACACATCGCATAAGCATGATAATAACAGAAGAATGTATCTGAAAAAAATTTTTAAAATATTTCCGGACACATTCAGAGTTTGTTTGCTTCGTTTGGTTCATGTTTCAATAAAATATTAATAAAAATTGCTCCGTCATGGCAACGTTTTCACTTCGATGCGCAAGCAAATAATGAAATTTGACGAAAAATTTGAGAATGTGAACACTTGTGTGGTCAAACTGTTTGACCAACAATTTGATGAAAAATTTGATGATGTGAACACTCCTAATCTTGGAATAGCTATGGAGTGCTGCCATATAACTATAAAGAAAGTAAATCTAAAGATGTCTGGCAACACCAAGAACAAAATTCATAAGGGAGGATGGAAATACAATTGTACTAGTACGAAAAGATTAGTACTTCGTATTTAAATAATAAAAAAGTATCCAAAATGGTACAAAAGTACGTACTTGTGCAACCTTGTGTTTTGTATTGCTAGGCCGTGTGCTATTCGGAAACTTTTCACTCGGATGATGAAATTTTGACAGTTTGATAGAGAATATTTGGCACTTGTGAGGTGAATATGACTGTCAAAAATTCATGTAGCCCCAGGGGCTAGTATAAATTTTGACAATCGGAAAGGGAATTTTTGACACAAGCAAAAATGGAAAAAAAAACACTTGTGAGTTTGTGAGTCGTAAAGAAGTTAAAAATTTTGTGTTTTTTTGCGACAGCATAGCAACCAGAATTGCTAATTTTTAATATATATTAAAAGTTTCGCAAATTAAATTAAATTATTGTGCTAATGCACTACCAAAATCTAAAACGTCAAAATTTCTAGTTCTCTAAATTCCATCGTCCTTTTGGCACAGCAAAAATTACAATTTTATTTCAATAGACAGAAATTGTATTCAACTTAGTAAATTCTGTCCTACCACTAGTGAAAAGTTTCCGAATAGCCAAAAGGACGATAAAATTTTGACAACTAGAAATGTTGACGTTTTAGATTTTGGTAGTGCATTAGCACAAGAATTTAATTTAATTTGCGAAATTGTTGATATATATTGCAAATTAGGGATTCTGGTTGCTATGCTGTCGGAAAAACAAAATTTTTAACTGCTTTACGACTCACAAACTCACAAGTGTTTTTTTTCATTTTTGCTTGTGTCAAAAATTCTCTTTCCGATTGTCAAAAATTCATGTAGCCCCAGGGGCTAGTATAATCACCTCACAAGTGCCAAATATTCTCTTTCAGAGGCCGTGTGCTATTCGGAAACTATTCACTCGTGGTAGGAGAGAATTTACTGAGTTGAATACAATTTATGTCTGTTGAAATAAAATTGTGATTTTTGCTGTGCCAAAAGGACGATGAAATTTTGGCAACTAGAAATTTTGACATTTTAGATTTTGGTAGTGCATTATCACATGAATTTAATTTAATTTGCGAAATTGTAAATATATATTGAAAATGAGCAATTCTGGTTGCTATGCTGTCGGAAACACAAAATTTTTAACTTCTTTACGACTCCCAAACTCACAAGTGTTTTTTTTCCATTTTTGCTTGTGTCAAAAATTCTCTTTCGGATTGTCAAAATTTATACTAGTCCCTGGGGCTACATGAATTTTTGACAGTCATATTCACCTCACAAGTACGAAATATTCTCTTTCAGACTGTCAAAATTTCATCATCCGAGTGAAAAGTTTCCGAATAGCACACGGCCAAAGAAGTAAAATATAAGGAAATGCTGTTCGCACATATAGTGTGGCATGTTTGATGAATTGAGTGAGCTAGAGGGCGAGAGTTTTTTGACATTTCGATTGCTCGTCTGTCCCAAGGTATATTCAACAAGGTAGTCTCGTCTCGGACTGGTGGGTACAGTAGCTGTCAAACATAAGAAGAACGTAAAAAAACAAAAAAAAAAACCATATTGTCAAATGTGTTAAAATTCATAGTTTTAATTTTTGTGCGTGCTGATTGTTTATTTTTAGTATTTATCGTGAATGTAGAATAACACTAAGGAAGGCACTTCTCCTGGCTGCAACCGGAGTGGATCGCAATTATTCCCCGGAGGATTTATAAAATCCGTTTTTTTAAAAATGCTTTTCGCAGACCCGCGCTGATTGGGAAAATGTTGTGGAACAAGCAACGTTCCAGCTATTGCGTCTTGCTTCATTAAGGGGCACACTAAAAGCATTTTCTTTGGAAAAGGTTTCTTACAAATTGGACAACTTCTGGACGAAAGTATTAAAGTAAATATCATAAACAATTGACTAAAAATGCATGTGTAGTGAAAAAAAAGTCATAAATTGAGGAACAAGGCAATTTCCTTTCACAAGTATACCGATACCAGTTGGATTTTTTAAACAAAACAACGTAATTAATATCTTATTGTGTTAAAAGAAGTTATAAAAATAGAAGTTTTATTATTTTCAATTGGAACTTTGCGAAAAAATTAAAATTAGAGCCCGTTGTTTTCGCGCCAATTTAGAGCGATCAAACAGTCAAAATACAAATACTGCTTCAGGGGTGCATTTAATTAACATAGTTACACACATTTTTAGGGCACTCTTATTTTCAGTGAATCAGTTTTAATAAATATACATATAATATTGGCAGTATAAGTAGAACCTAAGTAGCTTGAGTGGATCACAGTGTAAAGTCATGGAAAGATTACTGATGAGTTGGTGTAGCGGCCAACGAAACAGTGTGTATAGTCAAGCTGTGTGATTTGCTCTATACAGAGCCGTTGTTGTTGTTGTTGTTGGTTGTTGCCTTCTTTGTCTTCATGTCGTCTTGTTGTCAACATACTTGTCCTAAAGCTCAAATTTGTTTTCAATATAAATATCTTATCTTATCTATTGCCTTTTTGGCGTTGATGCAAGTAAACTCAAGAACGGCTGAATGAATTTATATGAAATTTTCACTATTCAAATCGTAATTAATTGTAGATTGACACCGTATACTTAAAATTTTGAAATATTTCAAAGTTTAGAAGTTATTGGCTAAGAAACTGGCAAAATTCGGTAAAAAAATTGTTTGGAAAAATTTGGCGCTTTTTTCCATTTTCTGCTTAAACAGTAAAAGATAAGTGAATATGATGTATGGAAAAATGAATGATCTTGCCGACTCCAACAAAAAAGTTGATGGTGACGTGCATCTAAGATCAATAGTTTGGTCGTAAAATTCATATTTTATTGAAAAATAAAATCATTTTTTTGCAAGCATTGATTTGTTGATTGGCTTCGACGCTGTCATTGCTTGCAGCTAGCAGAATGTTGCTTTGGTTTCGCTACAAAATGCTGCTCAATGCTCAGAAAAGTAATTCTCTGCATGGAAGCAGAAAGAGATAGCTCTTTGTTCGCGAACAGCAGAATGCCCGACAGTTAAAATTTAAAGCATTTTCTCCAAGCGCGTCGTTTATTGCTGCTGCTTCAATGTTTCACATGATAGAATTATACAGGTAGCATTGATAAGTATTGATTTTCTCAGCAACAAGGAAACCAGTATCTGTCAAAAACAGTTGTTCGTGCAAAGAAGCAAACATGGAAATAAAGAAACTCTGCAAAATACAAGTTATCTTCGTTGTAGTAATAATAATTCACTATTGATTAAATAAAATAGGCAATATTTTGTAAGCAAATGTTTGGTTATTTGCGAGCGCTGAAACATAAACAATGGCGTAAAACATAAGCAATAATTGAATGCTCTTTTTCTTGACATTTTTTTTTTACAGATGCTAGTTCCCCAAGCGACTGTCAATGCTACCTTGTATTATTATACCATGAATGTTTCATTATTCAGAAGGGGCTTTCAGACGAACGTACATATCAGCCGACATTGTACGACGACAAACTAACGGGAATATTTTGTTTAGCTTTCAAATGATCGGACATGTACGACGACTTCATTTTTTGCAGACTCTCGAGCGTAACACAACGGTAAAAAAACGAAGTAAAAACCTTTTTTGCTTTGCCTAAGCCGATGTTTACTCGATGAAAACTTTATAGAAATGATAAATGCAGCGAGTAGGACCGACATGCTTTCACACGTCGGACATGTCGGACCGACCGGCAGAAAAATCAAAAATTTTTGATTTTCTTCCGACATGTCGGTCCGACCGTCTCATTTGCTTTCGAATGATCGTACATGTCGTCGGACATGCCCAAGTCGGATGACATGTACGTCCATGTGAAAGCCCCTAGAGAGAGTTTTTCTATTCAAAATGTTGAATAGCTGGGTGCAGAATTCTTAAGGCTATGTTCACACGTCAGTCAAATGACTGAAGTTCATCACGATTTTTTACTCTCTTTGACTCTCTCTGAAAATTTTGATTGACGCCTGCTCACACACGATCTTTTGATTGATGCTCTGACGACGCCATTTGTTACTTTTCTGCTACCTACTATTTTGTAAATTTGTATCTTGCTGTAAACATAAAGTAAACACAACACAATAAACGAAGTCCGATTTTAAATTTTTTAATAGAAAAGTTATGTTGCATTTAATTTTGTTCGCAAGGGTTACAGATTACATCATTTTCTCTTCAAAAAACTACATTTGTACCCAAAAAACTACTAATTAACTACTTTTCTTGACATAGTTTCCTACTAAACAACAAACAATTAAAATAATGCAACCATTTGACTGATTGATCCAGGTCTAGAGCATGGTATAATAATACATGGTAGCATTGACAACTGCTTATTTTCTCTTCAACAGGAAAACATAAACTGTCAAAAACAGCTTTTTGTGGAAATACATCAGCAGCTGCTGTGGTTGTTGTTTTAACGTAGAATACGTTATACGGGAGTGTTAATCTGGAGCACAAAATTTTGAGAAAATGTTTGTCACTTTCATTATAAGTTTTTAATACTTTATGCATGCATTGAAGAAAATTCAAGTATGGTCGTAACATATTTAATATGTCTTCTTTTGATTTGTATTTAAATAATCATATTGCTACATATAATTTTTTTCATTCTATAAGTAAATCAAAATTTAACTCCTTCAAATTTTGTATTAATTTTCATATGCTTTGTATTTTATATATTATAACATCATGTGTAAGAGCAGTACGATTATCTGTGTGTTCATCACAGAACCAGTGTGAGAAAGAGAAGAAGTATAATGACCAAGTAGCGAACGATGTGTACATACACAACATTGATAAGCGAAGCAGAGAAACAAAATTGTGCTTACCCAGTTGGCCACGTCTTTAAGACATCCTCAATGTCTTACAGCCTTATTCATAAACACATTTTAGATGCAGCGTATCTTTAAACGGGCTTTAAACAAGAAAACGTTATTCATAAACATTTTTCGTAGTTGTTTAAGAGCTGCGAAACTTAAACGCCGAAATTGGCGTTTAAAGGTTACGTAAATACAACCATGATTTTTGTTTGTCTTTTCTTTTAATATCAAAGTCATGCTCCATATGCGCCCTCTGCAGCATTTTTTTATGCGGCGGCCATTGTAAATCCATAGGAATTCTTAATTTTTGTAGAGATTTTCTATAGTTTAAACACAAACCTTACAATCATAAGCAGAAAATGAAAAAATGTTTATGAATAACAATGTTAGCAAGGTTGCATAGAAGCTGCGTAAAGCCTTAAACAGTGCGTAACTAAACAAGCGTTTAAAGGTTGTTTAAGGAAATCTATTGAATAAGGCCGTTAATGACTAACGTATTCTACGTCTGACCTATGCGCCCGTGTTATCTAACACAGGCTTGAGCTTTTTTTTTCACTTCAACGTTTTCAACATTGCTTGTGTTTTCAATGGCGGATTGTGAGCGCTCTCTTTTTGAGTATATTTTTTGACAGTAGATGATTTCCCAAGCAACTGTCAATGCTACCTTGAATTATTATACCATGGTCTAGAGTTCAATCAAAATTTTGACTGACGAGAGAAGAATTTGGAGTTCATTTTCGCTCTGAGATAAAGCTAATTTTTTTTTTACATAGGAAAGCAACAACAAATTTTGACTGATTCAATCATTTGACTGACGTGTGAACATAGCCTAACTGAAAAATAGAAGTGCATGAAATTTATGGTAACAATTAAAGCTTAAATTGAAACGCCGTGCGATGCAAATTACATCACTTTAAAGCTGCGCATTGGTATCTGTTGAATGGCTTTTTTAGCATGTGTTTACGGCATTACATAGCGTAAGTGTTTAATTTCGTATCATTTCGTCACTGAAATAAGGCCTATTAAAAACATTTTAACTTAATTTGATTTTAATTCATTCCATAAACATAAACCAATTTGAAAAGGTAAGGACTTATTAAAACCAATATCTTTCCAAAACAATTCACGTTATCGAATAGGAGTCTTCTATAATTGAGCTACAAATTGTGTTTATTAGTCGAAGTGTATTGCATAAAATGTATTTTCATACCATTTAATAATATGGTTAAATAAATGGGGGAATGTCTCCGGTTATGAGAAATGTTTCCTTAAATCGACATAAAATTGTCTGTGCTTAATATTTTTCCATGGTTGTTATGTCAAACGAAAGTTAATTATTTAAGTTTATTTTTCCCCAAAGAGACCCTATCGATTTAGTTACAAGCAAAAAAAATTATGAACGATTGCCTAAAACCTTCTTTTTTTTGCTGGAAAAAAATTTGAGCCCGGTTATGAGCCACCCCAGAAAATCAGTTGGAAATCAAAAAACTTGATGTGCGATCGACACAAATGTAGAGATTATGAATGAATTTTTACGAGAAAGCTGCTTTTCCCACGGGCAGTTATATGTTGGCCAATTTATTCTTACGAATAACACAAACACATCAAAAAACATTGTTTATACAGAAATTCTTACATTATTGCAATTAATATGTCATGGAAAAAATAAACCTATTCAAACGATAATAAGACAAATTTTTTACAAAAAATGCGTCACTTTTTTTTTTAGATGCATCGCGGGCAAAGCCGCGGAGGGTTGCTAGTGATAAATATAAACTGACCATTTCAGCCCTTGAAAGGACTTTGACCGAACTTCTTATGATCAAATTATGTTGTGCGTGTTATTAAATGTTTGTACACAATTGATCGAGAACTGGACCTACTAGTTTGATGCCGACTCCGAACGGCATTTTCCATCTTTTGTCTGAATTTCAAATCCGAGGCATCATTGAAAAGGTGCTGACTGTTGCTTTTCATTTTTGTCTTTAATTTACCCTTATAGGGATTTTTTATGCTGTCGGTGCAATCTTCATCTATACGATTTCAATAAGTTTATTCTTAAATGTGAACAAATTCAGTCTATCTGGGTAACATTTGGCAGCATAAAAAAGGCCCATAGGGTAAATTATTGACAATAATGAAAAGCAGAAGTTAGCACCTTTCCAATGATACCTCGGAATTGAAAATCAGGCAAAAGATGAAGGAGTTATACATATTTTAATGAAAATTGCAAATAAAAAATATATAAATATTAATGCAAAAAAGTAAATATCTTCTGTTTTGGGGAAAATTTCCCAAAGTTTTTGATGCTGCACTCTGTAATTCTTTGATTTACACTATTTGTGACAATTTTTTGTACTTTAAATATCATGGCAAAAAAGTTATCCAAAATAAACGCGATTTTTAGAGGTTTTTTTGAACCTAGAATGGTAGCTGACGGCAATCGTTAGAGCCAAAATATTTGAGGAATCCCCATAACATAAACCAAAGTTTATTTTGAGGGGTACCCGGACAACTTTTTTTTTCCTTCATAGAGAGTGAGGTGCCTTAAAGCCAAAGAACTAAAATATAAGGAAGTGGTGTTGTCTACACATACAGTGTACGTGAACTGTGGCCGATTCGTAAATTGAGCAAGCGAGACAGAGTGTGTTTTTTGACATTTATGAGCATTCGTTATTTATGAGCGTTTGCTTGTAAACAGCCTTCTCAGTAAAAAAAAAAAATTTTCGCGCCAATTTGATGCGACCACAGTTGTCAAAACGCAAACACTGCTTCAGGGGCGCATTATTTTTTCACTCTTTAATGCACTTATGGGGCGCTTTTGTCTTCAGCAAAGTTTATGATACATAATTGTTATTTTTGATTGTTTTCAGATTTCCGCATATTGTGGATCTCAAATTATATTATATATTATTTTATATTATATTACATTATATTATATTATATTATATTAAATTATATTATTATTACCCAATAAAATATCAGTAAAGCACCAAATTGTATACCTCAAAGGTGGTGTGGAAATACAATAAAAACAAAACTATATTAGGTGCGTTTTTTTGGCATCGCTATATACGCTTAACAACATTTTTCATACAAAAAACTGCTTAGCTAAGACAGGATAATTATAGCCGCTTAGCTCATAAGGCCAAAACACATAGAAAGCATGCATGCCTCAAGCATGCATCATGCCTGTGAAGCATGCTTGGTTAAAGCACATTGAAAGCATGCATCGCTTATTTGATAAATTTCAAATATGTTAAACTGAATAGAAATTTTAAAGAAAAAGTAGTGAAAATACATTAAATTTAATCAAAAACAACTAAAAATGGAATTTGAGGATATTTTATGCTTATTGGTTGTGTTGATATTGCTTTTATTTCACACATATCTTCTGTCAATGCTTTGATGCCTGCAAAAAGTTAAAAGTTCGCCAACTTCAGGCATGCTTCAAGCATCATGCATGCGTGCATGCTTTTAATGTGGGCTACTTCATAAGAATATGTATATTCAATCACAAATGTCAGATGCTTGAAGCATGCATGCCTCCTATGTGCTTTGGCCTATAGTCGCCGATAGAAACACTATTGCCAGATCAAGAAAGTGGTATTTTACATAATTTATTGGCAGCACTTTTTGGAAAACAACCATGTTTACGTCAGACCGGTGATAGAAAAAAAGTCTATCTAAAATCATAAAAACAAATAAAGCATCAAAAAATTAAGCATAAAAAATATGTTTAGCGCCAGCACCCGAAACCTTTTGCGCAGCAGTGTTTTGCATCGTTGCAAAAGCACCCTCGTCGTGGCTGAACACAACAATGAGGTTTTGAATCCTGTAACGCTGAATACAATCTCGGCAGCAAAGAAAATCCGATGCGACGTAAATGCTGGTAGCAGGCACCATATGCGGACACGTTTCCGAAGCTGTTTCTAAGGTGTCTGGTGTTGCAAAAGTTCTCTTGGCACGAATTTTGAAGCTGTCTCTGCGGACGGCGGTAGCGGTGCCATCGAACAGGCGCCCACTGGTGATTTTAAGTCAAGTCTAAGCGAGTACGTTTCGTCCGAGCTCACAAAGTCTGATCGCCCTGAGCTAGCTAGTGCCAAGGTGATTATATCGGGTGGTCGTGGCCTCAAATCGGGCGACAACTTCAAAATGCTGTACGATTTGGCAGACAAGTTTTTTCGCTGCTGTCGGTGCTTCACGTGCTGCTGTCGATGCTGGTTTCGTGCCCAACGACATGCAAATCGGACAGACGGGCTAAATTGTAGCTTCGGACCTATACTTTTCTGTCGGAATCTCTGGCGCTATTCAACATCTGGCTGGTATGAAAGACTCCAAAACTATTGTGTGGAGCGACTAAAGGATGCCGAAGTGCCAATCTTCGCTGAAATTGGTCTGGTTGCTGACCTTTTTAATGCTGCTCCCGAGATTACAAAGAAACTGTAAATACGTTTGGTATCGAAAAGTATTAGAAATTTGTGCATTTATTTTTTTAAACAAAAAAAAAAAAAAATAAAATAAAGGGTGATCCGTTTCGAAGCTCCCTACCTTTTTAAGAAAAAAACACGGAAAATTCAATTTTAATGAGGAATATGTATTATCATTTGAAAGAACATTTTTTGGCATTTATTTTTTCAAGACAATGTTTATCAAATGTTGGCCGCGGCTACGTCTCAGATGGAAGCGGGATTGTCCGCATAAAATTTAGACTATTGAAAAAAGTCTCTCTACTTGGATCACCCATTATTATATCACCCAATATTTGACAGTAACACGCAATGCTGCCAAGTTTTTAAGAAAAAAGTTAAGCGAAATATTAAGCGCCGATGAGCGTTTTTTTGGACAAGCGTATATAGCGTTGCCAAAAAAACACACCTATTATTATATTTTATAATAATTTGATTATTTTTATATAATATAATTAAATTAGCTCCAAAATCAGTAAATTTAACCCAGAATCTATTGTATATGTGATTCCAATTAGAAACTGTTTAGACCTTCATCAACTATCTAACCGAATATAGCCCTGAGTAAGTGTTTCTGTATTGCAATACAATTTTATTTTAATTTATTATGTCTTTAATTCGTCAAACGTTTCGGTCAAACGTTTTATTAATACCGTATAACTCTAAACACCTGTTTTATATGTTATTCGAATCAGAAACAAATTGAGCCTTCTTCTTCGATGCAACTGAATACGGCCCTTTGTGAATGTTTATGTATTTGTGTCAACCAACACGAATAAGAAAAATACCACACTTTTGGGCAATAACATCACTTCCTTATATCTTAGTTCTTTGCTTAAAGCAAAGATAACAAGATGGGAAACTTAAAAAACATAACCTCAAAAAAAGTTTGCATGTATTAGTGTGATGAAAAATCAACCCTGAATTTTACTCTTGTTCTTCATCGGCCGCAAACTCTCGAAGAAGTCATTTTGCAACCCCTGAAAATAATGCATATTATCTATTTATTATGATATAAATATTTAAGTTTAGTTGCAATAAACTGTTTGCAACCAAAACTGATTACTAAGTCCCTTTATTTTAGTTCATACATGCGTTTAAAGTTTGCCAATTTCTTCAGTTGTTGTATTTGTCAACATTTTTGAAAAATTTTAATTTTACACAAACCCCCGCTATTCTACACAAACCCCCGCTATTCGAGGTGAAATTTAAAAAAGGAACGCTCTTGTTCTTCTTCTGCATTTTTCTGCTGAAACTTCGTTTACAAACAAGAAAAATAATGTATGGATTGAGTGTTTGAATATTTAAATCTTTAAGTTATGTTACAGGAATCTGTTTAAGGCCCCTATTAGGTACGACAACTCAACTTAAGTTGTGTGCGTAATTTGTAAATTTGTATTGCCTATTACACATTTGAGGTACATACGTGTCTGTCGTCTGATAAGTATGTATATCAGAGATGTATATGTATTTTTTGTGGTATTATGTTTAACAATGCAACTTTGTGCCGAGTGTAATGACTGTCAAAAACTTACATCTCCTTTGAGCTAGTTGTATAGCGTCTTTTTCATACGAACTTTTTATTTCTATATTGTTTTTTGTTAATTGAGTGAAAATGGATAAAAATACGCAAGTAAAATAAAGTATAAATACATATAATATGTATATGCGTATATTATTATCCATATCATGTATATATTATATTATTACCCAGCGGGAAATAAAAAGCGCTCCTAGAAATAGCGCATTTTATGAGCTTATTTTGAGGATGCGCTTTTCAGAGTTCAGAGTTGTGGGGTTCATATTTTTATACACATTATGTTCACGAGTAGTCAAGCAAGGAAATAGCAAAGCGGTTAGACATTTGACTATAATGCCAACAGAACAAAATTTTTACGCTTTGTTTTTATGTATTTATTTTTTTTTTTTAACACAGCGCTCCTTGGACTAACACATAAAAGAACTTTTTTAACTATTTGTTGAAGCGCTTTTTAAACGATTTTTTAGCTGCACTTAAGAAGCGCTTCCATCCTAGGACATCCAATGTAAATTTTAATATGAATTTGGTTTACTTAACAAGCGCTCCAAATGTGTGAAACGCTATGGCAGAAGCGCTTCTTAAGTGCAGGTTAAAAAATTGTTTAAAAACGCTTCAACAAACAGTTAAAAAATATCTTTTATGTGTTAGTCCAAGGAGCGCTGCGTTAAAAAACGAAGGAAATACATAAAAGCAAAGCGAGAAAGTTTTATTCTTTGTCACATGCGAGCATTGAACTCGGACTGCTGGCATTACAGTCAAATGTATTACCATTCTACTTCCTTGCTTGATTTATTGTGAACAAAATACATATACACAAAAATTGAAATTAATGCGAACAGCTGATTCATTTCAATGAAAGTGTCAAAATTTCGGTGTAATCATGCTCCAATAGGAAAAGCAATTTTACACCACAGCTCAACTGAAAATGTATGTTATACGTAATATGGCAAAAAAGTTGAGTTGAGGTGTCTTAAGTCACGTCAACTTAAGTTGAGTTGTCGTACCTAATAGGGGCCTAACACTCAAATAATTACATGCATTTTCATATTTTAATCTTAATTGCCTAACAAAGTTTGCAAATTTTGCCACTTGTTGTATTTGTAAATAGCTTTTTATTTTCACCACGACCGTTTTGTAAAAGTTCTGTTATTTTTCATCCCATCAGAGTTGTCAACTATCATTGTTTTCTTTGAAAATTTGCTTAATTGGAATAAATATTGCTTTGGTACGAACTAGCATTTGTTTTATCTATAAAATTTGTAAAACTGCTTTGATTATGTATTTGCGTAATATATTAAGTTTAAAGTCATTTCACATATTATTCCATTATTTGCTATAAATATTATTTTTCCATTTATATTCCTACGGCTCAGTCTTCATACTAATAACTCCAATTTATATCATTACTTATCCTTTCTGAATTTTAAGGGAATATCTGTTACATTTATGGAAATATTCCGGACACTTAATTTTGACTCATATAATAATAAGAAATTATGAGCAATAATAAATGTATCTTTAGGCAAATAATAAGAAAATATTTAATTACACATGCTTTTATTATTTCAATCATGTTATTTCTTAAAATTCAGGCTATGAATCAATTAAGTTTACCAGCTTATATATTTTGACTTCCGTAGACCCAATTAATTTCCTATGATCATCATTGCAGATTCATAAGAGAAATTAGGCGTAGCTTTCCTAAAAACGAAATAAAAATTAAAAACCTAATAAAAGGAAAAATTAAAAGCTATCCTAAAGAAGATAGATTGGCAACACTACTTCTAACAGTCGAATGGGAAAAAAACATTTCATTCATAAATTCACCCAGCTGATATTATTAACCTTTACGTTACATGCACAAATTTTTTGCTTTTCTTAAGGAAATAATGTGGTTTTTTATGTATAAAATCTTATTGAACATGAAGCTAAAGCACAAAAATAAATATTTTTAGCATATATAAGAATATTTAGAGAACTTTAGATATTTTTGTTTTCGTTATAAAGCCAATCAATAATAAACGTGTTGGAAGGGTTAAGGACATAACCCGAAACTGACATATTCACCTCACTATTTGTGGTGAAATGATTTCTCTCGTATGTGTGTTTACTTTTTGCAATTTTTAGATTCCCCACAGAAGTTTCCCATCTTGTTATCTTTGCCTTAAAGTACATATATCGTAAGAGATTATTTCCACAAGTCTGGCAACTATGCTAAACGACATATTTTTTAAAATTTGGCAGCACTCATGTATTATTTAACTTATTTCTAAAAATTTATTGTTTTTATTCTTAATTAAAAATATTGCGATGCAAATAAATTCGCACCTAGATCCACAGTTGGTGGATAAAATTGTGCATGAGGTTAAATCTCAAGGAGTATTCGATGAGTTTCGAAAAAACTCGATGGCAGATGTAGACACTAAACCTGCGTATCAAAATCTACGTCAGCGTGTAGAAACCACCGTGAAGAGGTTCCTTTCCGAGCAAAAATGGAGTCCTGACATAAACAAAAATCAATTGAGAGAACGTCTACGAAAACATATAACAGAGTAAGCATTAGAAATCTTTCGTTCTTCAATTTTTAATATTGTGCATTTATGTTTCATAAGATCAGGGTTCCTGGATGTAGGCGTGGAACGCATCGTCGATCAAGTTGTTAATCCCAAAATAGGCACAGTGTTCCAGCCAAAAATCGAAGATATTGCATATAAATATTTGGGAGTAGCTAAACCTTTGAAAATGGAAGTAATTCCATTTTTACATCAGTTGCCATCATTTTCTGTAAACGGAAACTCGCTTAAAATAGAAACATCACATTTGCTACCAAACGACTTGGAACAGGTTAGCCCTGACTCAGACAAGGCGACTGTAAAATCAGAGTGTAAAGATGAGTGCATCACAACAGAATTAGAAATCAAAACAGATGAGGATGATGAATCACCACCTTTTGAACCATTAGAAAAAAATGTATTAACCTCCATAAAACACGAAGTATACGATGGTGAGGGGATAGTAAACTATATACCTAAAGAGGCAGTCGTTCAAGAAGCAAACACAATTTCTTTGGAGAATAAAATGTATATTTACTCGGAGACTCAAGATACTTCGTCTGTTTCACAGAAAACAGATGAGCCAGACTCTGACAAGGATGCTATACACAATGTCGACGTTTATCAAGAGTCACACTCGCAGCTATCACAAGTCTCAAGCACCAGTTGTTTATCTGCAGAGACCCGTGATAACAATAATGGTAGCCGTGAGTTTAATACCAAATCGCACGAAAATGCTGTGAATATATCTGAAGAGGCGCAGATGCCAAGATTTAATGAGAATTCAAATGATGAAAATACAAGCAAAGGCGAAAATAATGAACTACATTTTGACATTAAGCAAGACGAGATAAAATTTGAAGGTACTTTTATAAAATATACTTGTTATAAATGGTTCGTTCATTCATATATTTGTTAAAAAATCCTGAAGCTGCTGCCTAATAAGTTTAAAATTCTTTATTTTTGAACACATTGATTTCAACACTCGCTCTCAATTTAGTCATTGTAATTAGTTTCGAAATTATCAAATCGTACGACATAAATATACAATAACAAGGATAGAATGTTGTTATTTTTATCGTTTGACGTTTATATCAGTTATAGTTTTATATTATAATTTCACATTTAACCATATTGTCATATGGTTAAATAATATTGTTTGACTGTAAAAAGAGCCTACCTTGTACGAGCATCGTGAACTATGCAATGCATGCTAATCTTATCCATGCTAATCTGCCAAGCTGTTTAACTTGACCGAAAAGTTGCCACACGAAAAAGTTCTAAAAGTGTGAAAATGTTAGTAAAAAGTGAATGTATTGAAAGTGTATAAAAAGTGAAGACATAAATTGATCGTGTTAGCCCCTAGTTACAGTTCAACCTAAAGTGGTGCATGTTACATTTCCCAGCTCCACGCAAATGTTCTGTGAGTGCTACCCAAACTAAATCCTAAGTTAACTACAACAATCACTACCTTTATTCTTCCCAATCAGCCAAACAAGCTTGGAATAAGTTTTAAACAAGCTTAGAAATTGCATTAACCTTGGAAAAAGTAATTTAAAATAAACGAAAACGATATAATATTGGAAATAAATATTTAAGTAAACTTTTCCCCACGTGTCTCTTCACAATTGGAAATAAGTACTATTTAAAAAAAGCTTTTTCCACTGGGTTTCTTTACAGTGAACTATTTCGGCATTATTCAAGCGCACCAATTTATGTTGGACTGTTAATTGTTTCAGTGTTTTCCAATGGGTTATTTAAAATTCTGCTAAAAATATCCCATAAATCCGATGTGACAAATTTCAAGGCTTAACACAAAGTACGTCTTACTTTATATCTGTTATTTGTTATTTTTGCTGTAGTTTTTTTATAAAGTTTTTAATTTCTTTCCAATTTTTTCTTTGCTTGTTTCTTGTCACAAACCCAAAAACCAATTCTTGTGGTAGTTACACTTTTTTATTCTTAAAAAACGTTTTAACTATTTGCTTCTTATCCATTCAAATTTGCATGTATATCTCTACTTTAAGTCGTCACAAGTGGGACTTTCTTCTATTTTAAGCACCCATTTTTATTTAAATAGTTTCACTCAAATTGAGCGCTTTACTATATAATACTCCTTACTTGATTTTCTGCATTGATTTATATTCGTCACCAACCGCTTCAATCTACTTCTTAAGGTCCAGGCGGTTGTAAATTTCCATTTATGTTTCATTCACTATTGCAGTGCGTAAAATAATGTAGAGCAAGGAGGCCACGAAATTTAATTGACGGTTCACTTTTGTTTTTTTAACAAAGTAAATCATATTGCTGCTTTTTATAGGAAAGAAATATCGTTAGAATATTATTATATTAGTTATATTTAATCTATATCTATATATAGATATATCTATATCTATATCTATATCTATATCTATCTATACTATTATATAAAATGAAAATGAAAATTTTTTGTGTCCGCAAAACTCCAGAAGTACTGGTCCGATTTTTTTGAAATAAGTTTTAAAATATCACATTTGTGCTACAAAAGGTTCATTGGTTATTTTCTTTACGAAATTTCAATGATAAGTATCTTTAATTAAAGTGTTAAGTTTTTTAAAAAATCATCCACAATGCCATGCATTGCTTGATCGTTAGCTTTTCATGCGTTTGCTTTAGCTTTCGTTAGCTTTCTCATGCACAAAACAACAAAACAAACAAACAAATACACATACATACATACTTTGCTGCGCTTAAAGCTAATTGCATCGAAGTACATTCCAATATGTTCAAAGTGGTTTTGATGTGGAGAATTAATCTAACACAGTTTTGTTAAAAGGGGATTCACTGACCTCCTTTAGCATGTTGAGGATTTTTTTGATGAGAATGAGATTCAATCCGACTTGATGTATGTATGTATGTACGTATATTTATTTGTTTCGCTGCATGCAACTTTTCTACACATGTTTTGACGGTGGTTTTCCTGTAATTTATAAATGAACAAAATAGGCTTGGGCATTTTAGTTCACAACAAAGATCGCTCTTTTTAGTTGAATCGTATGTAATGAACTAGTTCGTTCATTTAGTTCTTTTAGTTCGTTCGTTCTTTTTGTTCGTTGCATGTTTTACTTCGTTTGTTCTCTTAGTTCGTTAGTTCTTTTAGTTCGTTCGTTCTTTTAGTTCGTTAGGTCATTGAATAATTACAAATAGAAGGTGACACTGCCGACGTTGAAGCGACATTACAGCTATGTGGCAGATATTTGGACTACACATAATTATCCAATTCTTTAACCCAAATTAATTGTCTTCGCTTAGATGTTGAAAATTTCCCTCAGTATTTGTTTCACTTGTTTTGTTAAATGGAAAAGTCCTTTTCTAATTAAACAGTTACTTTCTAAGGATATTTTTTTTCCATTATATCAGCAATTGCTAAATTGTTGCTCATTTTGTTTACTTTTTTATATGCATCGGTAGCGTGTAGAAGTTTTTTATTTTAAAAAATTATTTGAAAGATATATCTTTAATATTAATACGCAAACATCGAATGTTGTCGTACACTTTTTCAATATTTATTTTAGAATAAGGACAATGAAACGTATATCATTCGAAAGGTACTGCACCATAGATGTGCCGAATTCTGTTAGGTTTTAAATTGATGACTTTTGACCCGAAATATTAACGTTGAAAGTTTATATTAATTGTAGTTAGGGATCTCAGAACTGGGAAGAGGTAGAATGAAGAATGAGGTATCGGATGAAAGGCCGGCTGCACAATATGATTGCATATTAGATTGGTGACCTTTGACCTCAAATATGAGCAGAAAAAGAGCATTAATTAAATAAAAGCTAAGCTGTAAGCGATGGAAAAACATGATATAAGAGAGAAATTTAGACATTCATAAGATGTGCAAAAAATACTTTGATATTTTTCACCATCGTTTACGGTTACCCTACAATAAGCACTTTTTCATGTAACAAGTGTCAATATATATTGTGATGGTAAAATTGCTTACAAAAAGTAAATTTCCAAAAATTTCCGTTATTTTGACATCAAAATTATTGTGATATCTCGAAAACTTAACCTTAGTGCTACAAATGCTATAGCAAAAGAAAAAATAAGCAAAAAAAGGAAAAGCATCGAGGATAGGATTTGTTTAAGCATTAGGGCGATAAATAGACAAGGGATAAGACCAAGGATTTAGACAAAGATTGGGAACAGGAATACGATTATAGCTAAGATAACGAGTATGACAAAAATTTGAACACAGATTAAGTAGGGAATTGGACAAGGATTAGAACAAGAATTGGAAATATGACTTCGACAAGGACTAAGACAACGGTAAGGGCAAAGATAAAGACATACCTAAAACAATATTTGGGACAAGATTGGGAAAAGTATAAGGACAAAAAAGGAATAGAACAAGGATTTCAGCACATTGAGTCATTGTTTCAAATTGTTTCAAGGAAAATATTTTAAGAATTTTGAATATTTATACGCGCCAA
The DNA here is from genome assembly GCA_943735915.1 of Pherbina coryleti. NCBI lineage: Eukaryota > Metazoa > Arthropoda > Insecta > Diptera > Sciomyzidae > Pherbina > Pherbina coryleti. Next base: position 1,538,573 of record OX030949.1, on the reverse strand, counting down.
AATCAAAATAATTCTAAAGTAAAATCTGCAAAAAGAAAACTAAAAAAATTTGACAATTTAAATCATATATAAAGTTACTTACTTTATTTAAAAAAGTTTGCTAAAAATTTGAGTATGCATTTGGTAAAACTTTATTAATTTAAACAAATCGCTTATTTACCAATGGCGTGCTGACATTTTAATTATTGTTTTTTTATTCTGTAGAAACGTTGTTACTCTTTATAAGAGTAATTTACAGCAAAGTTATGTTTTGTTGGCATTTCAATAAGAAAAGTTTAAAATAAAATAATAAACTACAGTTATAAAAATATATTTTAAGATATATTTAAGTTAAGTATGTTTTTTTTTTAATTTGATGCCAATAACTATATATTAAGGCTATGCCAATAACTATACTTTGCTGTCAATTCATTCTATATATTTGTCTTATTTATTACTACTTTTATATACATGCATAAATATTATAAATAAGCATGATAATATTAATTATTAATGCATTTTTAATAAACTGCAGCATTATTTGTAGCCTAAAAACTCAATTCTATTAAATTATTATTTTACACAATTTGACAATTTCCATAAAAATCAAATAACACAAACGAAAACACTTGTCAGCGAAGCAGAAGCAACTGACCTTGTACAAGGTGGGATTTTATTTCTGTTTGTTTTGGGATTAATTTCTGTTTGTTTTGGGATTTTCTTAGCTATGTGCACAAACCAGGTGAAGAGCTTTGGTGATATCCAAAACGATTGCAGCGATAGTGGATAGCGTAGTGGCGAATGTTGGCGGTGTCCATTCTATATTATAATTATTCAATGGTTAGGTCTTTTAGTTGGATTGGTCTTTTAGTTCGTTTCGTTTCCTTGTTCATGTCCAGGTATATGAAATGAAACAAACTTGGTATGAATATGTGATAGCCATCAAATCCAACATTTATATTAGTGCAGACACAAATGTCTCAAACCAAGTACTCAAACCATAGCTTGGTGAATTTAGTTATTTTTGCTCTCGTTCGTTTTGCTGCTACTCGCTGCAATATCAATTGAACTAAAATGAACTAAAAGAACTAAAAGAACGAGAAACACTGAACTAGTTCACATAGTTCATGAGTGGGAATCGTTCAATTGAACTAGTTCGTTCATGAACTACCCAAGCCTAGAACAAAAGGAAACAAACGGCTGAATTTTTACTTAATACAATTGACATTGTGTGATTCAATAAGTTTTTTTAAAATAAACAAGAGAACTGGGACGGGCATAGGAAAAGGGGTTATGGCTTCGACCACACAAATCAAATTTTTGATATTAGTAGAATAGTTTTGGAACTAAACGTCGCATGACAATAAAACTCAGTATGGAGTTACTAATTGCCAAAGTCTTTCTACTGGAAAACCGGTTTGTGCATTGGAAAAAGGGGTGTGGCCCAATTCTCTATACAGAATAGCTATAGAAGCTTAAATCACAGGACATTGAAACTCATAATGGAATTGTCACCTGGGAGTGATGTTCTGCTACTGGAAAACTGTAACGGGCAGTGAAACATGAGCGTGGTATCAGACTAAGGGATTAATAATAGTTTTGAATTTACTTATCATTTCCAATATAATTGCTGGGTGCAGCACCGCGCCGGGTATCGCTAGTATTATATAATATTAAAGGTTAAAGCTAGAGCTCTCATTTTCACGTGAACACGTGTAGTACGAATGCACGTGTTTTTAAGAATATTTTAAACTAGTAAGAAATGATCTTCGACTGGGCCGAAGTTAAAATACCCCCACGTCCGAACCGAAGTATATTCAAAGTCTTAAGCCGTCAATAAAATGTTTATTTGTATAAAACATTTTTGTTATACCTACATAGTTTTAACAGAAAATATTCGCTTTCATTTTTTATAAAATCACTTTGTATGGGAGGTGGGTGTGGTTTTCACTCGATTTGGTTGAATTTTATACACAAAGTGCATGTTATATATCAAAGTTAATAAGCAAAATTTCAAGTCCATATATTATTTTTTGTGGAATTTAAAGAGATTTTACCTTTTTGATGAAGTCACTTTGTATGGGAGGTAGGCGTGGTTTTTATCCGATTTGGTTGAATTTCATACTTAGAGTGCACTTTAAATATCGGAGCTCATATGCGAAATTTCAAGTCCATATATTAATTTTTGTGGAATTCTAAGGGATTTTACCGTTTTGATAAAGGCACTTTGTATGGGAGGTAGGCGTGGTTTTCATCCGATTTGGCTCATTTTCAAACTTGACCTTAGTTTTTTAGATAAAAGCTTAAATATTGAATTTCGTGATGATAGCTTGTAAATTACGGCTGTAATCGTGACGACAGACGGACAGACGGACAGACAGACGGACATGGCTAAATCAACTCGGGTGGTGATGCTGATCAATAATATATATACTTTTCTATACCTACCACGCCTCCTTATGGGCGTTACAAACGGAGTGACAAAATTAATATACCCCCATTTACGTTTTTTAAACGTGGGGGTATAAAAATCACGTACTCGAATTGCACGTGAATGTTAAACACGTACTACACGTGTTGTTGCAAAAGTATTAAGTAATTAAAAATAATATAAAAGTAATTGTTTAATTTTTGTGTTTTCTATATTGGAGTAATTTTTGTGCTAACAAATAAACGTCTTAAGATTTTTCTCTTCAATGGCGCTATTTAACCTTAGACCCGTTTACATGTTTTACAACTTAATCCCGTTTATCTGGGTCATATTGACCCGTAGTGTATTTTGTATGGAAATTTTCTATTTTTCAATGAGATAAAATTAAAAAGTGCTGTTATTTCATGAAATATTCATTTTAATATTTTTTTTTTTAAATATATGTTTGCACAAAACACTTGCAATTTACATAAGATTTTTAACCGATTGATAAATCCGATTCGATTGAGCTGCATTTGATGTGCTAGGCATTGGTAGATCTGCCCTATCATTATCATCGTTATCTTCCAATATATCAGGTTATTTGTATTTGTGGAGGTAACATGATTAACATGCACGAACATAATGCAAAGGTCAAAAAAGTTTTAAGCAATGGTCACACACAGCAGACGTTTTATTATCCTTTGTTTTGCTGTTACCCTTATATGCTTCGCATCTACGTCGTGGTTTATAGTCCAGTAAAAACAGTGAATAAAACAAGAATGAACAACATTCATTTGAAATGGAAATTATTTATTTATTTTTTACCTAAATTTGTGACATTCGAAGCGATTCTGTAAGGCATTTTAGCTTCATACCAATCAAACTCAAAGCAATTCTTAGGCCGTGTGCTATCCGGAAACTTTTCACTCGGATGACGAAATTTTGACAGTCTGAATGAGAATATTTGGCAGATGTGCAAGCAAAAATAGAAAAAAACTAGTAAGAAATGATCTTCGACTGGGCCGAAGTTAAAATACCCCTACGTCCGAATTGAAATATATTCAAAGTCTTAAGCAGTCAAAAAAATTTTTATTTGTAAAAACATTTTCGTCATAGTTTTAACAGAAAATATTCTCTTTTGTTTTTTGATAAAGTCACTTTGTATGGGAGGTGGGTGTGGTTTTCACTCGATTTTGTTGAATTTCATACACATATGCAAAATTGCAGGTCCATATATAAATTTTTGTGGAATTTAAAGAGATTTTACATTTTTGATAAAGTCACTTTGTATGGGAGGTAGGCGTGGTTTTCATCCGATTTGGTTGAATTTTATATTCAGAGTGTTTATTAAATAGCAAAGCTCATGTTCAAAATTTTAAGTCTATATATTAATTTTTGTGGAATTTTAAGAGATTTTACCGTTTTGATAAAGACACTTTGTATGGGAGGTAGGCGTGGTTATAATCCGATTTGGCTCATTTTCGAACTTGACCTTTATTTTTTAGATACAAGCTTAAATATCGAATTTCGTGATGATAGCTTGAACATTACGGCTGTAATCGTGATCACAGACAGACAGACGGACAGACGGACATGGCTAAATCGACTCGGGTGGTGATGCTGATCAAGAATATATACATTTTTCTATACCTACCACGCCTCCTTATGGGCGTTACAAACGGAGTGACAAAATTAATATACCCCGTTTACGTTTTTTAAACGTAGGGGTATAAAAATGTTGTGCTTCGGACAGCATAGCAACCAGAAGTGGAAAATACTTGCATAAAATACTGTTAATTTTTAGTATATATTAACAACTTTGCAAATTGAATTAAATTCTTGCGCTACTACACTACCGAAATCTTAAACTTCAGAATTTTTAGCTGTCAAAATTTCATCGGCCTTTTGGCACAGAAAAAATTCCAATTATATTTCGACAGAAATTGTATTCAAGTCAGTAACTTCTTTTCTATCACGAGTGAAAAGTTTCCGAACAGCACACGGCCTTATTGATTGTTTCGTTGGAGTGTTGCATCGCTTTTCCAATTGATTTTTAGCAAGATATAACGCAAATACTAAAAGACAACACAAAAGAGAACACTGTACATACACAACAGATCCATATAAAAAGCATGTTTTCATACATGGTATAATAATACAAGGTAGCATTGACAGTTGCTTGGGAAAACATCTCCTGTCAAAAAATATTCTCAAAAAGAGAGCGCTCACAGTCCGCCATTGAAAACACAATGTTGAAAACGATGAAGTGAAAAAAAGCAACAACCTCAGCAGCTGCAGATGTATTTTCACAGACAGCTGTTTTTGACAGGAGATGTTTTCTTGTGGCCAACTCACACGGGATTACTTGATTGGCAATCAATGAACTCTTCTTACTCTCTTTCACATGCTGATTGTTGGTAGCTAAAGCTGGATTCACTGATCACCTTCAGCATGTTTTTTGCGAAAGCTCTATTGCTCTCAACAAGAGCATGATACAATTACAAGGTAGGCTCATATTGGAGAGCAGGGTGCGCTAGTTGTCAAAATCAGCTGATAACTTTTAGTTTTTCTTTGTTGTTGTTGTTGCTTTTGTCGTTTGACGTTTGTGGCTTGTACAGCTTTGTTGTTGCAAAATTTCACAATTGAGCAGCCATTTTAAAATGAGCCTACCTTGTAATTGTATCATGAACAAGAGAATGTGGCAATTTTGATTCACTGACATGTAAAACATTCTGCAAGTTTGTGGTTTTTTCATTGTCATTCAGCATTGCCAGATGCAATGTTCGTTTATTATAAAGACATGAAAAATAAAATATGCCTATTTCAACTTGACAAACTTCATTCTGGCAGTTCCGCTCAAAAACATTCAGCAAGAAAATTAAAATAAAGTTAATCAAGTTCAAGAGATGCAGCAAGTTTTTGTTACTCTCTCATTGAGTGCGGAAAAAAATAATGCGCTCTATTTTTTTCTCCATATAAAAAAACTCCATATAAAAAAACTTGAAAAACATGCTGAAGGTGATCAGTGAATCCAGCTTTACACGATACGCCAATCATAATTTTGCATTTCTTTGAACATTTTATTTCGTAACCTAGCAACACTATTCAGATTGCTGATTGCCGACATGTACAGCAATCTCAAAATGGACAAATTTAGATTGATGCAATCTGTGTTCATCCGCTCCGGCTCTCGGAGCTTTTAATAGTTTCACATTGAAAGCAACAACAAAACGATTAGATTGTTTGATTGCCAATCACCGTGTGAGTTGGGGATTGCAGAAGGGAAAATAAGCAGTTGTCAATGCTACTTTGTATTCATGGTATAATAATACAAAAAAATTTAGAAAGGATTGCACTACAGCAAAAAGTAGTGAAAAAAATACTACAAAAACTGATAATTCATACAAATTGTATGGTAGAAAATGTCGGGTCATTTTGACCCAGATAAGCGTATAGTGTCACCATCCATCGTTCGGCTTGTTAAGTCGTGTTCCATTGTTGAAGATTTCTTTCGTTTGCTTATCGCTTTTTACTTATTAGTTTAAAGGCATACATACATTTGTATAATTTGCGTATAGACATTTTGCTATACATACTTACTTTTGCATATTTATATAGACTTTTTGCTCTATCTCATTCGTACATTGAATACAACCTTACATCATCATGTTTTGTTTTGTGTGCGTGTCGGCCATTGCCGGTGAATACATTGCTTGCAGTCTTTGTTCGAGAAAAACGCATATTAAGAGCCCGAACAGAACCAAAGCGGCTGTCGGTTGGCGGGCCTCTCTCGGAGAAATCCGCTGAGAACACGTCCAGAATAGGAGCAGTTGTCGGTCATGGTATAATAATACAAGGTAGAATTGACAGTTGCTTGGTAAATCATCTACTGTCAAAAAATATACTCAAAAAGAGAGCGCTCACAATCCGCCATTGAAAACACAAGCAATGTTGAAAACGTTGAAGTGAAAAAAAACAACAACCACAGCAGCTGCTGATGTATTTCCACAAAAAGCTGTTTTTGACACTTTATGTTTTCCTGTTGAAGAGAAAATAAACAGTTGTCAATGCTACCATGTATTATTATACCATGGTTGTCGGTTGTCGGATCAGCGTTGCTTTTCGTTGTGTAAATGGTACAAATTCAACACACACACACAAAAAACGAAATGCCAGCTCATAGAATGCAACACACACACACAAAACAAAACGTCAGCTCATGGTAAAAACTAAGAAAATAGCACTCAACACAGCCAATCCTTAGCTAAAAGATGGCAACACTTTCGCCACTCAAAGAGAGATCCGCCAGCCGTCGGAGAAAAAATAGAATTGATTCTATTCTGGCGTTTTTCCGTCGCGGATTTCTACGGCCATTTAAATTTTGGCGGCTGCATATATTTTCATGTATTTTGTTGCACAGCGCATCCGACAACCGACAGCCGCTTTGGTTCTATTCGGGCTCTAAGTGTACAGAACGTGGTCAGCAATATTTTAATCTAATTAATGCTAATAAGAATTTGTGTTTCTTATGTGATTCCTGCTTGCATTATTCAGTGCCTAAACTCATCAGTGATCTACTTAAGAGCCTGAACAGAATCAAAAATCGTTGCGACCAACGACCCTCTCTGGTCGTCGAACGCAGAGAATGTGTCCAGAATGATGCGATTGCGATTAAGAGCCCGAACAGAACCAAAGCGGCTGCCGGTTGTCGGATGCGCTGTGCAACAAAATACATGAAAATATATGCAGCCGCCAAAAATTAAATGGCCGTAGAAATCCGCGACGGAAAAATGCCAGAATAGAATCAATTTTTTTTTTCTCCGACGGCTGGCGGATCTCTCTTTGAGTGGCGTAAGTGTTGCCATATTTTAGCTAAGAAAAGGCTGTGTTCAGTGCTTTTTGCTTAGTTTTTACCATGAGCTGACGTTTTGTTTTGTGTGTGTGTGTGTTGCATTCCATGAGCCCAGCAAACACAAGAAAAAAAATTCTCTAACGTTTGAGAAATTAATGATTCTCAAGTTGAGTTTCAACATTCCTTATCATTTGAGATTAAGCATTTTCTCAAACGCTATTTCTCAACTTGAGACGAAGTTGAGGAAGATTTGAGAAAATATTTCTAACTTTGTGGCATAACTTATTTGGATTTGCAAAAATTAAAGTCTGGCAACAACAGTCAATCATGTTTTATTGTTTGCAAAAAGTTTAAGTGTCAAAATGTGAAAATAATATCTAAAGCTTATCGTGCCATTTTGTTATAATGAACTGTATTGATTTCTTAAAAAACGTAAATAAAAGTGTATTGTGCTATTTTCTTATAAATTATTATTAGTAAAAATACAAAGAAAAAAATTAAAGCAGAAGTGAAGTAGATAATAAATCTGTTAGCGGAGCGAGAGTTGGATAGCGTTGCACATCCGGAGCATCAGAGCACAGAGGAAACTTTGGCGGCGGGTCCATCCAACTTTATTATGTTTTTAGAAAATGATTTAAGTGGGGCCAAAAGTAATTCAGATGCAGACTTAGAAGAGGAAGTAACATTAAAAACGACCAAATCAGGAGAGCTCAAGGAAGAGCTAGCAACCTTTTTAATTATAATTATAAAAAGCAATGTTTCATTTTTTAATGTTATCAAATTAATATTTTGATTTATTTAAATTATTAATTTAAAATAAATATCACAAAAACAATACAATGTTTTCTATTTCCTAATTTGATATACATTTAAATCTTTTTGCATAGCGCACTTCCATATACATATTCCATTTGAGACCAATTGGAGAAATGCCTTTGATATCAAGTTGAGAATTACAAATTTCTCAACTTGAGAACTAAGAAAATCACCATACAAAAAAAGTGCCTTTTAAGTTGAGAACACTATAATCCGTGTGTTGAGATGCTGTTGAGAATTAACCTTGGAGATTTGAGAAAGCTATTTGATATTAAATGCAACTCAAGTTGAGAACTAACAAAAAGGTTTATTGGGAGCTAACATTTCGTTGTGTGTGTGTGTGTGTGTTGAATTTGTAGCATTTACACAACGAAAAGCAACGCTGATCCGACAACCGACAACCGCTCCTATTCTGGACGTGTTCTCAGCGGATTTTTCCGAGAGAGGTCCGCCAACCGACAACCGCTTTGGTTCTGTTCGGGCTCTAACGATTCAAGGTTGCTTTTATTTAGTATTTTTTTATTTATTTTTTCTATTTCATTTCAATGTGATGGTCTCTTCAATTGTGTGAATACAACACACACAAACAAGAAATGTCAGAAGATAACAAAAAACTAAGCAAATTTCATGAAACACAGCCAATTCTTAGCAAAAATATGGCAACACTAATGGCACTCAGAGAGAGAATCGTCGGTCGCAAGAGAAGAAATAGAATAGATTGTAATTGTGCGATTTATCGTTGCGGAAAAAGAGCTGCGTTTTTTTCTACATTTTGCATGTATTTTCCAACAACAAAGATCGGAGGCCGCAACGATTTTTGATGCTGTTCAGGCTCTAATGCTGGTAAATCCATTCTCGATGTGGAGCATGTGTGTGTTGGTAAAGCCTCCACTCAGATCAGTGGTACTGCACAAAATGGATGCATTGATAATGGCATTCATACTCGTTCTAAAGCCAAGAGTAATGTTAATATAAAAACTGGTCGGTACGGCTCATCGCCTACAGTTAACAACAATAATATTTGCACACCTGCGATAAACCGTGCTCATTCTAGTAATGTTGTGTTAAATAGCTCCACTGCATTACAATCTTCGTACGCTTCTATTGCTGCGACTTCTGCCTCTGAGCCTGATCTCGGTGCTGTTGCTGCTGCTGTTCCTGCTGCTGGTCCGAATGTTGCTGTTGAGCCTGATCTCGGTGCTGTTGCTGCTGCTGTTCCTGCTGTTGGTCCGAATGTTGCTGTTGATGCTGTCAGACCTGTTGCTGCTGCTGCTGCTGCGGCGGTTCTTTCTATTGTTGTGGATTTACCTGGTGACTCAAGTATTTGTCCTGCAGTGATGATGACTAATAGATCTACTTCTGCCAATGAGAATAGTGCTATGAAGCATACCATTGTTGGACGAAATGTTAATTCTGAACTAGCTGTTGCTGATCGGATGAAGTGCTTCCACTTGTCATCCTTCATGACGAGTGTTTCTGAAAACAACATTATTGATTATGTTGCTAACCATTTGAATATTGAGAGACATCATCTTTGTTGCTCGAAATTGGTCAAAAAGAATACGCCTCTTACTTCTCTAAATAGTTTATCTTTTAAACTTGGAATATCATCATCACTTGCAAGTAAAGTTATTGATCCAATGTTGTGGCCTGTTGATGTGAAGATCAAGGAGTTCACGTTTTTTCAGAAAACTCGAACTCAACGGAGGCTACATTAATACCATACAACTTCTTTTCGGTGTACTATCAAAATATTGGTGGCTTGCGCACAAGGACGCAGGAATTTGCTTTAGCTGCCGTGGATTGTACATTTGATGTTATTGCGCTCACTGAGACGTGGTTGCACGATGACATTCGAAATTCGGAATTAGTTCCAGATCAAAATGATGTGTACCGTAGAGACCGTCGCTATTCGACACTTGGGTTAACTCGTGGCGGTGGTGTGTTAATTGCCATCAGCTCTAAATTTAGAAGCGAACAAGTTAATCTTTAACATACTGCTCAAAACATTGAGCAAATTTGTGTACGTGTGCAATTACATGGATTGAGTTTCTCCAGCGCTACAGGTGCCTGCCTAAATCTGTATATATTTTTATCATACATTCCTCCTAATTCTTCTAAGGATTTGTATTATTTGCATTTTATTAATATTCATAATATTGTCAACAAGTTATGTGATAATGATTATCCTCTAATAAGTACTAGGTGACTTTAATATTGGTAATGTTAATTGGACTTATTCCACTATTGATAAATGTTTACTTCCAATGGATTTTCTTAATAGCTCAGATGCTGACTTTATTGATTCCATATTATCTTTAGGACTTATTCAATTAATTGAATTTTTATTCGTAATTCAATTAATAGAATCTTAGATTTAGTTTTTGTCAATGCAGAGTTAGATGCAAAATTGTCCGAATCTGACAGCCCTTTGTTAAATAATTTCATCCATCATAAGGCACTTAACATCACTTTTGATGTTCTTTCAGTGAATCTAAGCGAGTTTTTAAGTGATTCATTTGAGTTTAATTTTTATAAAGCAAATTATGGTGCAATTAACGATTTCCTTGCAGGTGTAAATTGGAGATCTATTTTCACCAATAACTTAACTAATGATTTTAATTCTTTCATTAATGTTGTTAACGAAGTGTTTTCACGGTTTGTTCTGATCAAATGCATTAAGAGGAGCAATAAACCAGTTTGGTTTTCGAAGCGTTTGATCAATTTAAAAAATATTTTGAACAAAAAGCATAAATTAAGTTTAAAAAACCCAAGTTTTCGTGGAGATTATGTTCGGTTTAGAAGAGAATATGAGTTTCTTAAGAAATTTCTGTATAAACAGCATATATTTGAAATTGAGTCTAATATAAAATCCAATTCTAAGGCTTTTTGGTCCTTCCTTAATACTAAAAGAAAGACTAAGGGTTTCCCAAAAAATATGGTTTTTAATGGTGAAACTTCTAATTGTGAATCTAGAATTTGTGACATGTTTGCTTCATATTTTCAGACTAACTTTGTTACTGAGCCATACAGCTCTAATACGCTTGTTTATAATGCTCCTTAATTTGGAATTGGGTCTCTTGTCCTTTCGCAGCAAGAAGTTTTGTGTGAGCTTTCCCAGCTGGATATAAACAAATCTTGTGGCCCAGACAACATTCCGCCAATATTTCTTAAGACGTGTGCTGTTAATCTGGTTGAACCTTTAACGCGAATCTTCAATTTGTCTTTAAAAAGTGGTGAGTTCTTGGATGTGTGGAAAGAATCGTTTATTATACCTATTCATAAATCTGGAAGTAGACAAGATGTTTGTAATTATCGAGCTAAACTACCGACCGTTCCTAAAATCTTTGAAGCAATTGTCAAAAAACGTGTTTATTATATTATAAAAAACTCGTTAACCGAACACCAACATGGCTTCGTTAGTGGTAGATCCACAGCAACTAACTTAACACTTTTTTCTTGCTTCCTAAGAAACCGCCTCGAGGAAGGTAAACAGGTGGACGTGGTTTTTACTGATTTTGCTAAGGCGTTTGACAGAGTACAACACTCCGTATTACTAAACAAGTTAGCTGCTATGGGCTTTCATTCTTCTTTTTTTAATTGGTTGTCTAACTATTTGATTGGTCGTCAACAATTTGTGAAAATTGGTAGTAGAATTTCAAAAACTGTATATAACTATTCAGGGGTTCCTCAAGGTAGTCATCTTGGACCTTTACTGTTTCTTCTTTTTATTAACGATCTGCCAAATTGTGTTATTTATTCGCATTGTTTGATGTATGCAGACGATGTGAAAATTCTTAAATCAGTTGACTCTGTGGCTGAATGCCTGCTTTTGCAGGAGGACATTGACCGGTTGCAAGCGTGGTGCTATTTTAATAAACTTAATCTCAATATAAACAAATTTAGAATTATGTCTTTCAGTATGCTCCGTAACAAAATTTTGTTTGATTACTCCATTTTGAACAATTGCTTGTTTAGAGAATCTACTAAATTGGACCTTGGTGTCTTATTTGACGAAAAGATTAGCTTTTGTAAACATTTTGATATGATTATATCCAAATCGAATGCTATGTTGGGATTTATTAAACGTAATACTCAAGATTTTAAAGATCCATACACTTTAAAATCTATTTTGATTTCATTTGTTAGGTCTACTCTTGAATATTGTTGCATAGTTTGGGATCCCTACTATAACTCTCATATTAAAAGGATTGAAAATGTACAAAAAAGATTTACAAGAATCTGTGCTTATAAATTAAATTGGCATTTTGCTCCCACTTATATCGATCGGTGCTCACTTTTTGGGTTGAAAACACTTCAAATTAGAAGAAAATACTATCTCATTATGTTGGCTAGAGATGTCATGATGTCCCATATCGATTGTGCTCCAATTCTCAGTCTTTTTAAATTCTATGCGCCTGAGAGGAATATAAGACAAAGAGGCTTATTTTATATTTCTTATCATAGAACAAACTATGGGAGTAATGACGTAGTCAATAATTCGAGCGTTGCATTTAACTCTGTTTGTGATCTAATTGACTTCAGTCAAGACAGAGAAACTTTCAAAATTAATCTGCTGCTTATACTTAAGTAGTATATATAAAATAACTAATTTGTATATATGTATATATTTTATTTAATACACTATTTTATTAATACAAATAATCTATAAGACTTTGTGTCGCTAGATATTAAATAAATAAATAAATAAGTGCACATGTCAGTTTTTGGTCTCTGCTATGCACATATGTCACATATGTACAATTTTTTCATTCTGGTTGCAAAGATAAAACTTCAACAAAGGAAATGGTATTTTTGTTTTTTTTTTTTAATTTTTGATGTTTAATATGTTTTTTTGCTCCGATAAACGGGTTTAAGGTTAACTCAGGATGGCAGAATACCTGGTGGTTCGAGCACAACATGGCACAGAACAGTCGGGAGTAGGGACAATTGTTGGGAAAAAGTTGGGCAGAGCTGAGGTACTTTTCCAGAAACCGTATCATTGCAACATTCTCGGCCCTATAACAATAACAAGGACTAAGACCATAAAAGTATACTTTTCTTGTCCAAGATTTCCCTTTAAGACCATTTCCATTTAATTGATACCATAACTCATCCAAAGACAATAAAAACCAGATGGAATTAGCTTGGATGCGTCTAAATCGTGAAAACGTGAATACTTTAAAACGCGAACGAGTGAACCCGTGTCCTCGTATACACGTGAACACTTTCTTTTGCTACTACACGTACAGTAAGTGTTTAACAATCACGTGTTTTCAAAAATGAACTTCACGGAGTTCGAACTTCCGTGTACACGTGTAGTTCGAAACACGTGCTTAAGTTGGAGCTCTAGTTAAAACGTAGGACCATAGCCTGGCCGGGATTTGAATCCGTTGCCTCTAGGGTGGCAGTCCGAATTCGCTACCTACTCGACCACTGAGGTCGCTAAATGCGACTGCGGAAAAGACGAAGTAATTGAAAGGATGACAGACGGCTTGCAATAATTTTTCTTACATAGCAAACTTAAATTGTGCTAAATATGGGTCATATCACATATGCGCTATATTTGCATAGATAAAATAAACTAGTAAGAAATGATCTTCGACTGGGCCGAAGTTAAAATACCCCTACGTCCGAATTGAAATATATTCAAAGTTCTAAGCAGTCAAAAAAATTTTTATATGTAAAAACATTTTGTAATTGTTTTCACAGAAAATATTCTCTTTTGTTTTTTGATAAAGTCACTTTGTATGGGAGGTGGGTGTGGTTTTACCTAGATTTGGTTGAATTTCATACACAGTGTACATGTTACATATCGACTCATAACCGCCAAAATATCTTAAGCGACATAATATCCGATTTATGTTTTTTGATGAAAATCGATAATTTGCGATGGTTTACATCGTCTGTCAAAATTTCATAGGTGTACGAAATTAGATTATGAATTTAAACCAAAAGCAATTTTAGCTTAAGTACACACTACATGTTTGTTTACATTTTTCATGACAGCAAAGTGTCGCTTAAGATGAAATTCTCTAAAAGAAATTAATCAATATAAGAGATAAAATTATTAAAATAAAATTAATAGCAAAGAGATAAGAGATAAAAGATAAAATTAATAGCAAAGATAATTAAAAAAAACCTTCTGTAAAATTTTCTTTTTGGCGCTTAAGATATTTTGGCGGTTATGAGTCGATATCAAAGTTCATATGCAAAATTGCAAGTCCATATATTAATCTCTTTTAATCCAACAAAAATTAATATATGGTCTTGTAATTTTGCAAATATGCTTTAATATGCACTCTGATAATATAATTCAACGAAATCGAGTGAAAACCACGTCTACCTGCCATACAAAGTGACTTTATCTAAAAAAGAAAGCGAATATTTTCTGTGAAATCTATGACGAAAATGTTTTTACAAATAAACATTGCATTGGCTGTTTAAGACTTTGAATAGACTTTGGTTCGGCTGTGGGGGTATTTTAACTTCGGCCCAGTCAAAGAACATTTCTTACTAGTTGGAATTAAATATTTTAAGGAATCAGAATTTTGGAAATTAAAAATTTGAGAAATCATCATATTAGTAATACCTACTAAAATCAAAAATTACGACCCTGCTACGAGTCCTTCTATTAAACTTCAACTTTTGTATCGAATGAAATCACTGACATCGCTGAAATGACTGTGACGTGACATCAAAATTTAAAAACAAACTGGACAAACTCAAATAAATACTTGACTAATCTTTTTAATGTATGGCAGTTAAATTGTTCAATAATTTCATTTTCATTGTAATATTTTCCGTTAAAATATACATATATTTTATATATTGTTCATTGTAAACATTTCAATTTTATAGGTACTAAAAGGAATGTTAATCTTCAGCGCGCGGATATTGCATCACTCACATCTGATGGAATCAATAAAGATGGCTACATTGATGGGCAGATTAATGTTACCGATCCTACAACCCCGACAGAACATAGAATATTTCAGAAAAAAGAAACCTCTTCAAATGGTATAAGCTTTAAGTTTACAAAAATATACGTTGAAACAAAAGTTGAGCAGCCAGTAAAAGAAAAAAGCTCGAGTGAATCTCTGGATGATTCTGGTACAGCACAATTGTGCATTGTGGATAAGTCAGAGAATACCCAAATGTCTGGTCTCGAATTCAATCCAATATTCGAACAGAAAAGCAAGGATAAAGATACCGCAATAGAATCCCAACATATTCAACCACCACCTTTTTCAACTTTACGCTCAAGTTTTTCTGAGAAAAGAGATATAAATGAATGCGATCGAGAGGAAGGGCTAACAAGTCTTTCACTTTCTTCATCACACCACAAGAAACATTCTAAGCAGAAGAAATCTGAAAAATATAGGTATCGTGACAAGAACAGAGAAAAGAATAAAGAGAAACTTCGTCATAGAGAAAAATCGGGTCATAGAAGAGAAAAATCACCTGAAAGCATGAGCAGAAAATCTTTAGAAAGTTCAAAGAATTATCAAAAAAGCTCAGACCTATGTTATAGAAAATCTTCAAATGTATCGTATCACACAGTGAAGCATTCATCGTGTTCGAGTCGATTAAAAACTAAGGATGAAACAAAGCGAAGTGAACGGGACGTTGAAAAACGTCACCAGCTGGCTTCATCGTCATCATCAACTTCGCACAAAAAAAGTGAAAAAGAAAAAAAGTCAAAAAACCAGACCGACGATCACTATTCATCTAAAGACAAAATAGTCTGGAGGAAATCTACGGACTCAAATGACGAAGACAAAAAGCCGCACAGGATAAGCGGGAAAACTAACTATAAATGTTCAGATTCAACAAAAACTGCATCAGGGGAATCGGGTGGCAAGTATAAGAATGAGAGCAGCACAGCTATGGTGCCCTCATCATTAAATACAGCTCAGTACATGAATGAGGGTAATAATGACAAAAATATATTATTATATTTGTTTCTTTTTTGTATATCTTAGGCAAAATAAGATAAAGTGTCAGATATTAAAAGCTTTTTAAATAAAAAAATTGCGATTTGAGACCTTCGGCCAAGCAACTTGCTCAAAACTTTGTTTAGATAAAGTTTATATAAATTGCTTGGCCTACAATTTTAAGCAATATTTTATTAAAAAGATCATCACTCAGAAATGGTTGATAATATAAGTTCCATGATTCATCAAGTTTTTATTATCTTATCTACAATGTCTGCAATATTAAGTCGCTTTGTTTTATAGCCCCCTTATCTATTCATATTCAGGTAAATTTCACAGGGAAGTATAATTAAAAACCGATCTTTCTTATAACAGCCGCGTTTTTTTTCAGTAAATATATTTATTAAATTTGATCATAATAAATTTGATCATAATAAGCTCGAAAATAATCCTTTCAAATTACAATGTCGTCGCCCGGAAATTATTTTGACGTACATCCAAAAAATCGAGTTTTGGGAAACTAACTTTTAAGTTTGAAACGAGATAAATAAAAACTGGCCCGAAAAATTGACTTTGATATTTCAACCGCTGATAGTGGCATTTATAGAGTTCCTTTTGACATTAAATCCAAAACTAGTTTAGAACTAAAATCCTGATTTTAAAGGACTTTTGTGCAAAAACATACTGCCGTATACGCCACTTTTGGCTTAATTTTTTCCATTCCTATTACATGCGGCAAAATAATGCTTACGTAAGGCAAAATAATAGAAACCAATGTTTTTTTAAATTCTACCAATTAGAAGTTAAAAGTAAACAAAATGAAAATAAAACATTTAAAAACAATTACTTGTGAGATCATTAATTTTTTTATTATAACAAAAACAGAAAAAAAATTCATTTAAAAAAAAGAATAACAATGGGTAAATAAAAATAAAATAAGTATTACAAGTATTTGTACTGAGTTTAGCTATGCTTCTTTTAAACTTATAAAATATTTCAATGCGCAGTCATAATTACTTTAGTATGCAGTCATAATACTGCACGTCAACTTTTGGTAAGAAATTGTAAAGGCTTTTTATATCATTTTTTTTATCAGAACATATTTTTTTTGCTGTCAAACTTTTTAAATTTGCATCAAATAAATTATTTGGCGTTGGTATTATATTCTGGACTTTTTCATCAATGAAGTAGTTTTATATTCTATTTCAGCTGCAGAAGTCTTATAAGACACTTTAAATAAATCATCTTGAACATATTTAATAAATTTTATCTGACTAAATGGAACTAATTGAAAATACAACTTATGAGATTTTTCAGAATACATTTTAAAATCTGAAGAAACCATTTGTATTACTTGCAGTTTTACTTTTGGTGATTTATAATTCTTTAATTTTCGGACCAAATCGAGCACGCTATGAATCTCTTTCAATTTTAGATACTTATCGATGGCACTGTGGGCAGCATCAACTTCCTGAATCTGGGAATGTCCGGGCTCAGAAAACTTTTGAGTTACAGTCTTTATTTGATTGTAGTTATACATAAATTGAAGCAGTGCTGTGGCCATGATTTGATTCCTATTTTGTGGCACACATGAATCACTCCATAATACTAGATGTTCAATATCTTGAAAGTCATAAAACTCGTTCTAAAATTTTAATTAACGAGCTGGCAATATCATTTCCGGTACGGCCACTGTGTACCTCGCTCCAAATAGCACAATATGTTAAATTTGATTTATTTTTTGTTTTCATACATACAGTAGCAGTCATATTGAAAACAGTAAGTTTTCTTTTATAATAAAATGTTGAAGCAAATCCTTTGGGTAAAGTGAAAACACTCTGTAAATCAAAACATATAACGAGCATGTTTGGATTAATATTATTTCTATCTCTATCACGTTCAAGTTTTAACAATCTATGCTGATTTTTGTGTGATTCGTATAGGCTTTTGTCATTTTCATTTAAAGTTTCTTCTTTTTCTTTGTTTTTAAACATTGTGCAACGATCACACTGATCTTTTTTTGGTTTGTAGAACCCGAGATTAAAGTTTTTGTTTAATATTCTTGAAAACGAAGATAGCGAGATGGAATCTTCAGGATGTTTTTCTTGAAAAAGACTATACATTTTGGCTAATGATAACCCTTCTTCCAAATATTTCCGTGAAGAGCTAGCTCTACAATAATGAGAGTCAATTGTAGGAAAACTTTTTACGTGATCGAAAATTCTATTTTTTGCTTCTTCAGGAAGACAACGTTTAATGTGTTTACCTCTTTTTAAGCTTTGAGCAATACCAGTTGCTTCATTACGAAGATGTTGAAAATGATAATAAATACGTTTCTCCGAAATACTTAACGTACTCAAAAAGAACGCCTTACATACTTGATGAATTGTATTATTTTTTTCTAAGTAGTACAAAAAAGTATTTTTCTTTTTTAATGAATTTTCTATTCTTCGCCTCTTAACACATTTCTTTGCCACAAATTTGGCATGAAATGCATTTTTTTCATTATCATTAAGAGACCAAAAGCTATTAAAAATCTCCTGTCTAATATCTTCACTAAAATTTGTTGTACATAAATAAAAGCATGATGAGGCACATGGTGGTTTCATTTTTTTAGCTTGTGTTGAAACTCCCTTAGATGAAATATAAGACAATCCTTGTTGTCGACGTTTTTTACGAACATTTTGTTTCCAATTCTCCTTGTTAGATTGCCTTTTTCGACTTATTTTTGGCGAAAGTTCTGAAGTTGATGATACATAACTTGACGTTATATTACGTAAATTATTATTTGGTGATCTATTCTCATCACATGTGTTCATAGGATTTTTCGGGCTAGATTCCTCAGACGATTCTACGTAAGAAAAATATTAAGAAAATTATATACGAAGTAGGATAAATTATTTACCACTTAAAAATGTTTCATAATAACACTTAAGTTGCTCTGTTTCCTTTGTTATATTAAAATCAGGATCACGTGCCGAATCATCTGAATCAAAGTCATCTACATGATACACACATATGGCTTATTTTATTGTATTTATTTTGTTGAAATGAATTTGACTTACCAATTGAGGAAGAATCCGTAGCCTGTGGAATATCTTCACCTAATATTTCATCAGCCATACTTAAATAAAAAAAAATTATCGTTCAAATGTTGTCCATCAGTAAAAGAATCTTAGCATTATATAAAAATATGAATATCAATACAAAAAATCCTTAAAAACTTACTCGAGTAGTGCTGTTTGCATTTCGGGTACAGGCGACTCCATTTCTAAATGTTCACTCTACCGCGTTCAAAACACAACTGATTCAAATGCAAACGTTTAGTATGAAAGTGCACCAAAACAAAAACAAATTGCAAACACATACGGCAAAATAATATTTAATTTAAATCATAATTATTGTGCAGCACTGAATCAAATGTAAGCACATACGGCACTATAATATTCATAAAAAATAATAATGTTTTGCTTTATGTGCACATACGTCACATTAATGTCGGCTGTATCAATTCTATTTTTTGGTTCAGTTTTTGCCGTATATCCAAAAAAGTGGCGAATACGGCAATATAAGAATAATATTTGTGTGTTTTGTGGTGTATACGTCAAAGTTCACAGAGAATATCTCGGAATCTATAAAAGATAGGAACATTTCGACTACACCAATCGATAGAGCTCGAAAAATGACTTAAAACCCCGACCTTAACTAAATTTTTTTGGTTTTGTGATGTACGACAGTATAATTGCCGGGCGACGATGTGTCAATTCCGTATTTTTTATTTATTATTTTATAATGATTTGAAATAATTAAATTTTGAAAAAATGCTCTTATTAACTTTCACCGTAACGGATCTTTCTACGTTGTGAACCTATTTGAACAATCTTATGAACAATTTAAAATTATATTGCTGGAGTTTTTAGAAAGTAAGTTTCATTTAGTTACCTAATCGTCGGGCAATCCTGAGCAAAAAATATAAAACCATTTAGAAGTTTTCCATTAATTTAAATCGTACCCTGGACTTAATGTTAATATTCTTCCGTGTGGATTTCAAGTTTTTAATTTCATTAAATGTCGGCAAAAACTTGAAAATATTGATAGCAATGTATGTTAGAAATAAATAATTTTTCGATTCGTAGAAGGTTAAATTTGCAGTGACAACTTTTCAATATGTTTGCAATTATTAAGTAATAGCTTATTAGAACATAAAATAAATGAATATAACAAATTTTAATTTAAACTTATATTATATTTAAGATGAACCTGATTTTGCAACTGCATGCAGCGACGACCATGAGAATGCTTTTTCAAAAATTGTGATTTTAAATGAAATATTGGAGAATCCTTCCACCGATTTCATTGAGCTAAGTATTGCTCCGCAACATAACCGAATGCATGTAGTTCGTTGTGAAGAAAAGTCTGAAGATATGAAAATTGGGGAAGAAACTAGCGATATTGCATTGTACTTTTTTGAACAAAATACAGGTCAATTCATTCAGCGTTTAAAGTTAATAGACAATGCTATCGACAGATGTCGCAAAGTTGTAAATTGCTTGAGGTTCGACAGCATTTCTCCAGTTGTGACGGATTTTTCAAATAATTTTTCTGATATGGTTAATACGTCCAGAAGCTACTTGATTCCAACTGGGACTAATCGAAACTCACTGAGCGAAACCAGAGCTACATTGCACATAGACTACATACAGTATGCCAAAGCACCGCTAAGTCGGATTGATTTTGATGAAAAAGGAGATAATAAAAGATTTAAATTTATGCAAAGTTCTTCAAACATGGTTTCGCCGACACTTTCCGATTCAAGTGTTAATTCTAAGGAAAACGAATTCATTGCTACTGACATTTCAGGTAAAACTATTACAGATTTTTATTGTTTTTCAGAGTTCTTAACACATATGTTTATTTTTTTTTTGTGCACTTCTAATTGAAAAAAAATTGTTCTCCCTTATTTATGATGAAGTGAGTTATTTTTGTGTGATGTGTTAAGGATTCAGTTAATTTTTCTTTATGGGTTGCCTTTGTTTTCATACGTTTATCTTATTTTAAATATTCATTGCTTAAGAATAAGTATCCAAATATGTATCTAGTGTGTTCTAAGTGCTATTATAACTGAAATTTGTTCTTCATCCCTTTTAGGTTTGCAATAAAACTTAAACAAAGCCTTCCCGACAATATCATCTCAATCATTCCATGTTGCTTAAACTTATGTCTCCAAAACGTCTCAAAATTGTTCATAAATCATCATGTGTTGGTGGCTTGGTAAGGGCAATAATCATTGTATAAAAATTTAGGTTGCTCCATGCTGTTATGACATGCACGGGTAAAATAAGAATATTTGTCTGTGTTATATATGTATCATGAAGTTTCTTTCATTGAGCTTATCTTTTGCATTGGTCATCTCTGCCAGCTGTTGTAGTTAATTTTAAAATGCTAACATCATGTGTTTCCCAATTATTCAAGAGAATATCACACAAAAGCAAAATTATATACTATTAAGTGGTTTGGTTGGAGTGTATGTTATTGAGTTGTTTGGTACTTGCATTTGCGACTGCATAAAACACAGATATTCTTAAACTTAAATTTAAAACATAGTGTGGTGCTTAATTCACTAAATACTTGTTCAGACTAAATTATGTATAGTTCAATGAAGTATACACTCTAGGGTGGGTCAATTGTTTTTATCAAAAGGCGTATAGCAAAAATGTAATCTACGAAAAATTTTAAAAAAACTTACCCAAGAAACTATGGGTCAAAATCAAAACCTAGCTCCCGCCGAGAGACATAAAAATTCGCATTTGAAAAATGTTTAAAAAAAGTTTGACTTTATTAAAAAATGCTGATATATAAGAAATATCACATTTTTAATTAATGTTGGGCTTTTTTCTGCTTTTTAGTATTTTGTTTTTTAATTTACCAAAAAACTCAAGTTTGTAATGTTATTAAACAATCAGTAAAAACACAACTTTTCTAAAATTAATTTTTTCTTTTTTTTTTTTTTTAAAGGTCAAAGAACAGAACGTTTTAAATAAAAAAAGACTGGATTTATTTGTTCAATTAAAAGCTCAAATTAAATTGAAAAAGCTCAGTTTTTTAAGTCTTTTTTATAGTCCATTCAAGGTATTTGAGTACGACCTTTTAGAGGCACTGCCATAACATCGTCTCATTCTTTGTGATTACGCGTCGTGAGACATGCGTTAGCAACTGAACTATTGCTCGGTTCCCCGAATGTCTATAGGAGGCAGCATATTTCCCAATGAAAACAAAGCGGTTTTTCATTACTTTTCGGCATTTCTTTAAATCAAATTTTTAATAACACTCGTGTTAAAAACAAAAATTTTAACTATATGGAAACAGATTCTTAAAGATAATAAAATTTTATTCAAAATAGGCCCGAACTAATAATATATGATGTTTGCTTCAATGACAACATGTTGTTTTCCATAAAATCTATGCAGTTCCTTTAAATACCTCAAACTGAAATCTTTATGTCTTTCGGTGGAGCTAAGTTTTAATTTTAGACCCCTAGTTCTTGGGGAAGTTTTCTTAGAATTCTTCGTAGATTTCGTTTTTGCTATACGCCTTTCGCTTTTTTTCTCACCCGAACAATTTGACCCACCTTAAAACACTCTTTACTAAATATATAAAGCGATAAAATGAAGTCTTCTCTATGCGATCTGTTAAAATTTTAATAAGCAAAATGTAAGCAAGGAATTTATACCCTTTGTCACAGATTTTGATTCTTACGTCAGTTGAGGACTACGACTTATTTCAAACACGAGGAAAGAAAGATAGCGAATAAATAATAGTGCCTCATTTATACATAAATTTGTATTGTTTTAGTTAAAACTAATTTCATTTTGATATTCCTTTGATCTTAAGAAAAATTGAAAAGTTAATAATTTTTTTTCTTAAATATTGTTTAAGCCAAGTATTAACTTTTAATGTAAATTAACTTTTCCTTGCATGTTGGACAAGTTTCTATGGAAAAATGGATATATATATTAGACCGGTTCACATTTCAAAAATGTAAAAATACTTCGGTGCGCGTCCATTTTCCGAAAGTTCCATTCCTAATGAGAACAAAAATGCCTTAAGACACAAAAAAATTTGACTATTTATGACTTAGATCATACTGAATAATATGTTGTCCAAACCGAAACACATGTTGAATATATTGTGATGAAGAATCATTTATAATAACACAGGCTATTTTCATTTTTTTTATTTTTTTAAAAAATGCATCTGATATTTTTTGACGGAGCTTTGAAAATGCAATTTAACTCCTTCGTCAAAATTATCGTATTTCCACATAAAATTTTTTTCTCATTTTGTTCTAGTGACATTTTGTTTGTAATTTTCTATTTTTGTGCGGAGCTTAAAGTTTTTTGCTATATACCTTACTGCATAAGTTTTGGACAATAACATGAAAAAAGAATAAAAAACACTACAAACATTTGTTTTTCCTGAATTTATTTTTTAAAAGTATGATTTTTTGTTGTTGTTCAAATTTTTTCTATGGTTATCTACCACTTGCAGCAAATATTCTTTTTGCACTTCATTTGACGTAATTGAATTATTAAATTCAGTTATTAAAGCTACACTTCTCTCTGCTGAATCGTTTCAACTCCTACAATTTATTATCAACAAAATTTGAAATTTTGATACCAAAAATACCATACCAAAAACTAGCGAATGCTGTCAATAGAAAAATATTACTTCCTATGAATAAACTGTCGTTTCAAACTATCACATTCAAGAATTTGTTCCCATTTCCGTTCTCATTCGAAATACATTGTAAATCAGGGATTGCCAAAGAGTGATTTTTGAAGAGTGCAACAACAATTATAACAAAAACCAACAACATCAACAAATCGTTAGATGCGTCGTATAATAAGGAATTAGTAACAAAAAAAAACACAAACAAAAAGCAGTAGGTGACGAAACCATACGCAAAATTACCAACAAGAAACCTTCAGCGTAGCAAGAGTTGTACGCGATCGCATGCGCTATATATACCAACAACGACAAGAATAAACAACAACAAACACACGCGGTATGGTTGCGGTTCAGCTGCGCCTGTGAACGATTCGGCGAATTACAACAATCATAGAAATATTGAAGTTGTTGTAATAGAGTGGAAAGAGTTAGGCGATGGCAATCGCTGTTGTAAATCACTTGTACAATAATACAAGGTAGTATTGACAGTTGCTTGGGAAAACATCTCCTGTCAAAAAATATACTCAAAAAGAGAGCGCTCAAAATCGGCCATTGAAAATACAAGCAATGTTGAAAACGTTGAAGTGAAAAAAAAACAACAACTTCAGCTGCTGCAGACGCATTTTAACAAACAGCGGTTTTTGACAGGAGATGTTTTCTTGCAGAAGAGAAAATAAGCAGTTGTCAATGCTACCTTGTATTATTATACCATGAGCTGCTGTGGTTGTTGTTTTTTTTTCACTTCAACGTTTTCAACATTGCTTGTGTTTTCAATGGCGGATTGTGAGCGCTCTCTTTTTGAGTATATTTTTTGACAGTAGATGTTTTCCCAAGCAACTGTCAATACTACCTTGTATTATTGTACCATGGCACCGAGCATATCAACACATTTCAACACATTTCAATTTTACTTTATATGCTTGCTTTGAAGAAGTTCTCGCTTGTCTTGTTTTCGATATGCTTTATGCTCATTTGGGCTTGGTCTCTATCAGAGAACTGCAATGAGTATCCGATAGAAATCGGATAGAAATCATACTCGAGTTACTTGTTGTGCTCTACCCTATCCGTACTCAATAAAATATGTACAATACTTATAATCATTCCACTCATTAGCATATTTTCGGGTATAAGTACATACTTATACCCGAGCGCGGCGTGACCCGAACCACTCAGACTCGTATTTAATGAGTGCGTCGAGTCAGAGTCTTGAAAAGGCGCTATATCCGAGTATTTTCGGGTATATTTTGAGTGTACTCTGAGTACTGCTTTTTCTCTGCCAACGTCTCTAAGCGACAATAAGTAAAAGCTAACGCTCGCATATTTTGTTTGAGTTTTATGCTGCAAATTTGTTGTTGATATTTTATTTCGTTGTTAGTGTTAGTGTTTCGTTGTTAATGGTTTCGTTAGATAAAAACAAAAAGCAACACAAAGCACTGCATAAACAAAAGGAAAAAACAACACAAGACGAACATGTGTTTTTCTGTTTCTAACTAAGTGCTCAGGAAAAAGAAGCACATAACAAATACAAAAAAACTCAATCATTCTCACTGCTACGCTCTACTGCGCTCTGCTTTATATCGGTGGCAGAATTACCTGAGTGATTTGAGAATTTGTGTCGAACCCGAGTGTTTGGGTAAGTAGAATAAGTATCAACAAGACGACAACAACCATAAGTATTAATGAACCGAAAAACCCGAACTTTACCCGATCCGACTCGTGATTTAGGATACTCATATTCATTTGAGCCGCCGCATTGCAGCTTCGTATAAGTGAGTATGAGTCGGGTTGCGTGCGATATGGGTTGAGTAGGTTTTTGTACTTATTTTTTTCGGATATACTTAGAGTCACAAAAAAGCTACCCGTTGCAGATCACTGGTCTCTATATTGTTAGTGTTTAAATGCTGTTAAAGATGAGAGTTGAATACAGTTAGCATGCAAACAACAAACGACTGTCTTGCAAACACACCCGTGCAGCTCTTTAATAGATACTGCTTTTGATCCTCGTTGCAAGCATGATACAATTATACAAGGTAGGAGTGACAGTTTATTCGTCTTATACCAAATGTCAAAAATGAAAGAGCGAATGAAGCACAAAAGAAAATAGAAAATAAAATATACAGGCAAATGACAGTCGGTGCAGGACACTGGTGAGAAAATAGCCAGTTGTCACTCCTACCTTGTATAATTGTATCATGGTTGCAAGTTAACGATGCGTTAAACTCCGTGATGAGAGCTGTGGCCCTTTCAGCTACATCAGTTATTACCATGGTATAATAATACAAGGTAGCATTGACAGTTGCTTGGGAAATCATCTACTGTCAAAAAATATACTCAAAAAGAGAGCGCTCACAATCCGCCATTGAAAACACAAGCAATGTTGAAAACGTTGAAGTGAAAAAAAACAACAACCACAGCAGCTGCTGATGTATTTCCACAAAAAGCTGTTTTTGACAGTTTATGTTTTCCTGTTGAAGAGAAAATAAGCAGTTGTCAACGCTACCATGTATTATTATACCATGAGTTATTACGAGGAGATTTGTTACTATCTTAAGCCCATTTATGTACGATTGCTCGCGATTCCAGTCAACAGGATCCACTTTTCAAAAATCCATTGATATTTTTAGAGCTTGAAAGAAAAACTGTGCATTGTCACAAAGTGTCCAATCTTCTTTGTATAATACAAAGATCTTCGTGCAGCTTGTTTTGTTGATGATTTCCTAAATTGTTTTGCAATGATTGTTTCATTTTGCTTTTTGTTTCATAACTCAAGGAAGTATCGAAAAACGCCAGACCACTTAATTCCTCAACAAGGTACCATAGATGATTCTCAAGCTTCTTTAAACCTATTTTTGATACATCGGGGTTCACTTTTTCGAATTTAAAAAAAAAATTGCAATCTATTAAGTTAAAGTAATTTTTCAAATTTGATACTATCAATTGAAAGAATTGACTCAATACTAAAAAAATCGTATCAATCTAATCGTTTAATTCTATAAAAAAATACAAAAGTATTATTCCCAAATCGCTGGAATAAAAAAAAGAAGGCAGTTGAAATACCTATTTTGCAAAAAAAAAAAAATCTGTTCAGAGATGTAAAAAAAAAATAACGAGTTTGAATAAATCCATCAATTTTATAATTTCTAGATCCTGGAAGTATTTTAAGTAACACACAAGAAAAATTTTGTTGATATCTCTTTCAAGTTTTCTCCGTTTAAGTTTAAAAAACCTCCGTTCTAAATGTTGTAAAAAATTTTTAATAACAAACCAAGTTTGTTACTTTTCTTTATTTAATTTAATTTTCTTGATAAATACCTGTATAAGCAATACATTTTAAAATTTGAAAAGAACATTTAATCAAACCCGAAATCTTTTTGGCGATTTGTTAAATCAAAAAGTCTATTTTTTTAGACAAACTGCTGATATTTTTGCGGAATTTTTTCTTTTAACCTATGAACTGCTTTATAATATTGACATTGAAGGTTCATATAACTTGGTACCTGATATTGGTTTTGGATCTTTCTCTTTGGCTAAATCCGAAATTACTAATGGGATTCAAACTCTTAAATCTTCATTTAAGTTGGATGCTGATGGGATTTGCTCCTTTTTTCTAAAAAAATGTACATTCAGTGTTGCGTATGCCCTAATATTAATTTTTAATAATTCCTTAAGGTGTGGCATTTTTATGGATTGCTGGAAAGTTTAATTTGTGACTCCTATATATAAGTTGGGCTCGATGGACAATATTTCTAACTATAGACCACTTTCAAAGCTTACAATGGTTTCTAAATTGTCCAAATTGATTGTAAAAGATAACCTTTTTTTGTGCGGTTAAGAATTTTATTTTCCTTTCTCAGCATGGTTTCATACCTGGTCGCTCAACTTTTTCAAACCTAGTTATTTTGTCAGAATACTGTATAGCACCGTTTCTAGAAGCATATCAGGTTGATGTGATTTACACTAGTTTTTCAAAAGCATTCGACAGGGACAATTTATTAATTAAGAAATTGGCAAAGATGGGATTTCATTCTATTCTTCTTAGTTGGTTAAGGTCCATTTCATCCCATAACCATTTAAGCCCTTCAAAGGACTTTGACCGAATTTCTTATGATCAAATTGTGTTGTGCGTGTTATTAAATGTTTGTACACAATTGATGGAGAACTGGACCTACTAGTTTTATGCCGACTCCGAACGGCTAATGTGCATGTTCTCAAGAAGCTTTACATGGCATTATTTACTCTCTGAGGTTCGCCATTGTCTGCAGAGACGACCGAACAGAAAAATTAATTCAATTGAAAAAACTTTCTGTGTCAGATAGAAATTGAACCAGGGTTCTCTGGCGTATAGGCCAAAATTAACAATGTATCAATTTTTTTTCCAGACAGTAATTGCTTGTTGTATGCTGATGATCTTAAGATCTTCCTTAAAGTTAAAAATTCATCAGATAATTAACTTCTTCAAATTGAAATTAATAAACTTCATAATTGGTGCTCTAATAATCATATCTTTTTAAAGCTGAATACGTTTAAAATACGTATTCATGTCTTATTCTAAGTTTGAAAATATCCATATGTCTGCATATCATATTGCTAATATACCTTGGCTATCTGTTAATGAGTTTAAAGATCTTGGTCTTGTTTTTGACTATCAATTTTCGCTAAGCTATGCTTGCTTGCGTACGTTGAAATGGCGCTTGTTTTGGTGACCCCTACACTTTAAAGGAGTTGTACACTAGCCTTATGTGGCGTCCGTGGCGTAGTTGGTTAAAGTGCGTGGCCGCTATATCAACGAACTTTGGAGACCCAGGTTCGAACCCCAGCAGCGACAGAAAATTATTTGAACTAAAATAATTTTTCTGTACGGCCGCCACCTCTCTGCAGACAATGGCTAACCTCAGAGAGTAATCAAAATGCCATGTAAAGCTTCTTGAGAACGAGAACATTCCGTTCATCGCCGTTCGGAGTCGGCTTTAAGCATGTAGGTCCGGTTCTCGGTCAATTGTGTACAAACTTAATAACACGCACAACACAATTGTTCATAAGAAGCAAGGTCAAAGTCCTTTCAAGGGCTGAAATGGCCAGTTATTTATTTATTTTTTTACACTAGCCTTATCCGTTCAAGACTTGAATATGCTTTTGTCATTTCGGACCCATATATTATGCAACGCATAAATTGAGACTTGAACGCGTACAAAAATCATTCAATAGGTTTGCTTTGCGCTTTCTTAATTTTGAAGATTGTTTTCCCCATATAGATCTCGGTGTTTACTTACTGGGTTTATCACTCTTGAGAGTAGAAGAAATATATTGTCTCTTCTTTTAATGATGATATTATTTCTGGCTTTTTGGACAAGCTAATACTACTAGAAATGATTAATTTTAATGCTCCTAATATGATGCTCAGAAATCATGATCCTTTCTATTTGGAAAAATACTGCACTAACTATGCTGCTAATGCTCCTATTTTTAAATCTCTTCACATGTTCAATATTATTAATGCCAATCACAATCTCGATTTTTCTATATCTAAAAATTTGTAATGCATTTTTTTTTATTAGGAAACTATTTCCTAGTCTGTAAGAATTAATGTTCATAGACTAAAGAAATTTAAATGAATAAAAAGATACAAAAAATTGACAGTTAAAACATTTTCTTTTAATTTACTTGATTAAAAATTTTAAAATAGCTCTTCAAGGGACATCATCCATTTATTTTTTTTAATTTTCAAGGATTTTTGTTCAATTTGGATATCTTAGTTTAAGGAAAACTTATAATTTTAACGCTTTGAGAAAATGCGTTAAAAATATATATATATATTTATTAGACCGGTTCAAAAATATATGAGGAAAATTATGGGTCTTTTTTTCTTCGGTGCGCGTCCATTTTCTGAAAGTTCCATTTCTAATGAGACCAAAAATGGCTTAAGACACAAAAAAATTTGACCTCTAGATATTGCTGAAATCGTTTAAAGGTCATTTTGGAGCTATTTATGACTTAGGTCATACTGAATAATATGTTGTCCAAACCGAAACGCATGTTGAATATATTGTGATGAAGAATCATTTATAATAATCTAAGCTATTTTCAAATGCATCTGATATTTTTTGACGGAGCTTTGAAAATGCAATTTAACTCCTTAGTCAAAATTATCGTATTTCCACATAAAATTTTTTTCTCATTTTGTTCTAGTGACATTTTGTTTGTAATTTTCTATTTTTGTGCGGAGCTTAAAGTTTCTTGCTATATACCTTACTGCATAAGTTTTGGACCATAACATGAAAAAAGAATAAAAAACACTACAAACATTTGTTTTTCCTAAATTTATTTTTTAAAAGTATGATTTTTTGTTGTTTTTCAAATTTTTTCTATGGTTATCTACCACTTGGAGCAAATATTGTTTTTGTTCTTCATTTGACGTAATTGAATTATTAAATTCAGTTATTAAAGCTACACTTCTCTCTGCTGAATCGTTTCAACTCCTACAATGTATTATCAAAATTGGGTGATTTTTCATTAATTTTTTTGGGCGATTTTTTTTTTGGCGATTTTGCTGAGAGCCGAAAGTGGAAACAAATAAAAAAAGGAAAAATCACCCAAATAAAAAATGACCCAAAAATTTATGAAAAATCGCCCAAAACGAAAAAACCAAATTTTACCCAAGAAAACGAAAAAAAGCCCAAAAATTTTTGGAAAAATTACCCAAAAACAAAAACGAAAATTCACCCAAAAAAATGAAAAATCGCCCAATATTTTACATTGTGTTCCCACACGATATACGAAATTCCCTTGTACGAAATGAGCATTTTCAAGGCCAGTGTTTTTTTTTTTAAGTCTATTTTAATTCAATCATTTGATGATATAAATACTTTTTATGTGGATATTATATTATAATACTTTTTATGTAGGAAGTGCGTTAAATTTAAAAATTTAATTCATTTTAATTTTATATAATCTCATACTAAAAAATCTATAAAAACATTTCGTACAAGGGAAAAATACTGATTCTTTTTCAAAACAACAAGTTTCTTTGGTTATCAAAAAATTTCAAAAAGAAAAAAAGCTCAAGCCTGTGTTAGATAACACGGGCGCATAGGTCAGACGTAGAATACGTTAGTCATTAACAGCCTTATTCAATAGGTTTCCTTAAACAACCTTTAAACGCTTGTTTAGTTACGCACTGTTTAAGGCTTTACGCAGCTTCTATGCAACCTTGCTAACATTGTTATTCATAAACATTTTTTCATTTTCTGCTTAAGCCCAGTATGCTGTAGAAGCGGAAAGAAACTTTCCATATGGAATGCATTGAGTTTTTGACAGCGAAAAGGCAGCGGAATTTTTTTTCGCTACTTAGCATGGTATAATAATATAAGGTAGTATTGACAGTTGCTTGGGCAACGACGATCTGTCAAAAAAAATGTCTAGAAAGAGAGCGTTCAATTATTTCTTATGTTTTTGCCATTGTTTATGTTTCAGCGCTTGTAAATAACCAAACATTTTCTTACAAAATATTGCCTATTTTATTTAATTAATAGTGAGTTATTGTTACTAGAACGAAAATAATTTGTAAACTTAATGTTATTAAGTGCAAACATAAAAAAAAGAGGTTGAAAACGTTTAAGTGCAGCAACCTCAGCAGCTGCAGATGCATGTGGACGAAATTGAAGAAGTTTTCAATTAAAATTAAAACACCACGGCTGGAAAACGTTAAACACATATCACACATAATTTTTTCACAACTTTCACTATTATAATTGTGTATTTAAGGCACATATTTTGCGAAATTTATTTATTTTTACATTCGTTTAATTCTTGTTGCACGAACAACTGTTTTTGACAGATGGTCGTTGCCTTGTTGCTGAGAAAATCTATACTTGTCAATGCTACCTGTATAATTGTATCATGGGTCATGGTATAATAATACAAGGTAGCATTGACAGTTGCTTGGGAAATCATCTACTGTCAAAAAATATACTCAAAAAGAGAGCGCTCACAATCCGCCATTGAAAACACAAGCAATGTTGAAAACGTTGAAGTGAAAAAAAAACAACAACCACAGCAGCTGCAGATGTATTTCCACAAAAAGCTGTTTTTGACAGTTTATGTTTTCCTGTTGAAGATGGATCATGGTATAATAATACATGGTAGCATTGACAACTGCTTATTTTCTCTTCTGCAAGAAAACATCTGCTGTCAAAAACAGCTTGTTGTGCAAATACATCAGCAGCTGCTGTGGTTGTTGTTTTTTTTACTTCAAGGTTTTCAACATTGCTTGTGTTTTCAATGGCGGATTGTGAGCGCTCTCTATTTGAGTATATTTTTTGACAGAATATGTTTTCCCAAGCAACTGTCAATGCTACCTTGTATTATTATACCATGGCTTTGATCATGGTATAATAATACAAGGTAGCATTGACAACTGCTTATTTTCTCTTCTACAAGAAAACATCTCCTGTCAAAAACAGCTTTTTGTGGAAATACATCTGCAGCTGCTGTGGTTGTTGTTTTTTCACTTCAACGTTTTCAACATTGTTTGTGTTTTCAATGGCGGATTGTGAACGCTCTCTTTTTGAGTATATTTTTTGACAGGAGATGTTTTCCCAAGCAACTGTCAATGCTACCTTGTATTATTATACCATGGGCTTTGATGATCACTGGTTTAAAAGCTTTTTCGGCTTCATATCAGAAAGAAAAGAACATCGAATGTTGTTATTTCTCTAAAACATATTTGTTTTACTCGGTGTACTCCATGGTATAATAATACAAGGCATGGTATAATAATAGGTCTGTTTCTGTAAGATGTGTGCAAGAGAGTAAAAACGAAATGTGAGAATAGTTGCAAAAGTACGGAAACAGCTTCTAGTAAGCTTACAGCCCAAAACAGCTGATTTTGACTGCAGACGGCAGCACAAAATTTAAAACACTTTCCCTCAAATTATTAAAAGGCATTTTTAATGCAAAACTGAACAATTACTTAATTTTTATTTATTATTATTTATTTATTGTACGTAAATTTCTTTTTGGGCACACAATTTGTGAGTTTATTTATGGCAAAACATAAACAATTATGAAATGTAATTTGACATTTGCTTCTTCCTATTGATGCTTATTCTTCTTGATGCTTGTTCTTACTTTACTCGAAGTCTCGAGTTCTAGCACACTCTGTGCTGGAGAGAGCGAGTTTATGCTTGTTCTTCTTCTCCCGTTTTTAGCACACTCTGTGCTGGAGAGAGCGAGTTTATGCTTGTTCTTCTTCTCCCGTTTTTAGCACAGAAAGTACGGAAACAGAAAATAGTGTCCCACCAGTTACACAGTAGGTCTGTTTCCGTACGCACACTGTGTAACCACGGCTGGAAAACGTTAAACACATATCACACATAATTTTTTACAACTTTCATTATAATACTTGTTAATTGAACTTGTTAATTGAACATATTTTGTGGAATTTATTTATTTTTATATTCGTTTAATTTTTGTTGCACGACCAACTGTTTTTGACAGATGCTGGTTTCCTTGTTGCTGATAAAATCAATACTTGTCAATGCTACCTGTATAATTGTATCATGCTTATACTTGAAAGAATAAAGTAAATAAAGAACAAGACAATCAAATGCTCGATGCACTTTATTGTATCAAATACATTCATGCTGCTTTTTAGTAACTATTACGAGTCGCAGCTGACCATAAAAAACATGAGTAAATTTACCAAAAATTATATTTGTAAGAAAAAATAGTGGACATATATTTTAATTTGTAATCAAAATTATTTTAAAGTTTCAATTATATATATTGGCATCAATTAAAAGCTTAAGCTCCATACTAAAATACAAAAATATAATCTTCAACTCACTTGGATAAATAAAAAAAAATCTACAGTTGAAGACCATATTTTGAATAAAAAAATGCTTAGTTTAAAAAGCTGTAAAAAAGAACGAGTTTAAAAACAATTTCTTCAACAACCAACAATTTACTTATATTAAGTTCTTTGAAGTATGTTATGTTATCCACAAAAAAAGAATATATGTTGATATCTCTTTTATTTTAGAAGTTATTTTAGATTGAGTGATTTCGCATTTTAAAATTCTAAAATTTTTTAGGCTCTTCGAGGGACATTTAGGCACCAATTTATTTATAATTTTTAAGGCTTTTTCTTTATTTTGGAGGGTCTAGTTCATAAAAGTGGCGCGCACCATTAAAAAGTGTAAATCTTAACTTTCTATACAATTTTTAAAACGGTCTAATAAATATAAATACATATATAATTCGGATGGACAATGGATGGATTTTCTTTTCATAATTAAATTTTATTTTCTATTTTAGCTAACTAAACTATTTGAACACAACTGAACGTGAAGTTTTTTTCTGAATGTAAAAAACCCATCTTTTGAATTTTAAAATTAAATTCACAGATGTAATTTTTAAAAAAACAGTTTCTAACCAGTTATGTTTTATCTAATTGATTTTTACGACAAAAATTAAAACAATCATGATTTAAGCATTAGATTAACTCAGTTTTGATGACATCGGCATCCTCATCCCCGGATATTATTTTTTAATATCCGCATTAGCATCCGCAAAATGACATCCGTCACATATCTATAAATGTTACCATTATAATTCTTAAAATTGAGACCAAAAGTTTTTGAGCCTTTCAAAGATATATTTGGTTTATCAGAGTGGAACACAATTTTTTAAAAATATTGCAATTATTTTTACATAAACAGTTTTTTGGCTCACATCTAAATTTGAGTTTTTTATGTTGTGGCTATTTTGTATTTAGTGTGCGATATGTTCCACCATGTTGTGGTAGTCAATAAAGGCACCCTCTATTTTTTTTTTTTCAGAATTTGACATGTTCATAACAGCAAAGCTTATAAAAACAAATTTGAAACTAATTATTTTGTATCTTTTTTACAGTAGATACTAGCAACTGTTCGAAAAATTCAGTTTCATTGCTTGAAAAAATGAACTCTGCTTCGAAAAAATTAAGCCAACAACGATACGCAAATGATGACCTTTACAAACCGAGAGTTTTCCTAGGACAAAGGTCACGACGCTGAAGACGATTTTATACCGATTTGAAATTAGTACCAATTGTGAATAAATAGAACCGAAAACATATTAGGTTATATTCATAAAATAAAACATACCTTTTAAATAAAGTATCATCAATAATTTCTCAATACAAAGAAATTTTTTTTTCTTTGCTTGGTTTTATTTATAGTAATTAAATTTTAGAATAACAATATGTTTTATTTTGCTGAAAGTAAACATTAACATAATTATAATTAATAACGATTAAATATTTTAACTGATTAAAGATTTCTCATATTGTTCCTTAAATTTTATTGAATCATTAATTAAAGTAATAGTATTTTTCAAATACTAAGACATTTAATATTGTTACAAGGTAAATTTTTTGCGAAATTTATTGTGTACAGTACTTAACAGGTAATATATATACGATTTAAATTTAATTCTTCAAATTGAATTAATTATTTATACATTTAATTTTTAAACTCTGCCTGGTATCGTGTAATTAAACGTAAACTATGTTTGTGCGGGGGTGGAGGTAAGTGGAGAATTTATCAACTGTGCAAAAATGTGACCACATATAATTGAGCTGCATAACTCAATAATGATCTATGTCTAGAATAAACATATATCAAATCTTGGCATACCAGTGGTTATTTGATTAAAGTTTCATAGTGGAAACATCGTCCTATGTTATGCCTACAATGCGTAGCATTATTTATTTGTAACTTTATTTTTAACCAGGCGGACAATTTGCTCTAAATCAAAATTTTCGAGTGGCAGAAGACTTTTATTCTACAATAACACATTTTAAAATAAAGAATGAAAAAAATAAAAGTTTTTGACGAAGTAAGGTAGGTCCGATGAAATCCAAAATTATAAGTTAGATTATACACAACTCTTTCATTCCTCCTTAAATACTTATATTCAGCTTTCAACAATGGGGTTTATGGACTAGAAAAACCTCTGTCGTACGGACTTTTAACATCTGTGTGCCTCGTGTGCAAGTTTAATGTAGGAGCTGTGACACTACTCGATAGTTCACAGACAGTTTTAATTGAACTAGAAGATTGTGCCGGCGTTGTTGTTGCTGTTGACTGATTTGTTTCAGTGGTTGACGTTGCGGGCAATACATACGCGGAATTTGCATCCTTTTCTTTAACCTGCAGCAGAGATGGTTCTGCTACTATGGAGGATGGTATAAGAGCGCTTATATCACGTGGCTGCAGCAAATTTTTTCCCGTTATTGACGACTTGTATTGATCTCGATTAATTCCACATAAATAAAATTTGAAGAACTCATATGTGGACCAGCATATTGCTGTAGCTGGCATAGAATAGAGCACACGAGCGGCAAGTCCTTTAAAAAATCCCAGTGGGCCCGCCACGTTGTAGATCTGAAAAGACAAATATTTATTTATGTACTGATTTTGGTAGATTTTTAATTTGAAATTATTCTTTTTTTGAAGTGACGAGTAAAATAGATGAATCAATTCGCCGATGAAACACTTCGCCGTGTTTTTCACAGTGTTACGTTTACAGTACAGTACCGTAGCTTTTCAACTGCTGTACTAAGTCTGTACTATATTTATCATACGGTTTGTGTTGCACTTAAAATAATAAAGGGTTTTCCATAAGGACTTGACTTTTTTTTAAATTTAACGCAAACCGTTTGAGATATTTCAAAAACTTTATTATCGGCTTGAAGTACAATCAAAACATTTATGAACTGAACTCGACTTCGTTCATATGGCCACCGCGGGCACGTATTCAGCGGTCGATTCGTCTGAGCTCTTCCAACGTCGTCGGCATATACCAATGACTTGACGTAGCCCCAAAGAAAATAGTCTAGAGGCATTAAATCGCACGAACGAGGCGGCCAATCAACTGGCCCATTTCTTGAGACAACACGCTCATCAAATTTAATCTTCAATAAATCGATTGTAACGTGTGCTGTGTGGGTTGTGCCATCATCCTGTTGGAACCACATGTCGCCCAAGTTCATATCTTCCAATTCGGGCCAAAAATAATCGGTAATCATGGCGCGATAACTATGGCCATTCACAGTAACGTTAAAATCATCAATAATTTATTTATTTTACGTTACGATCGTTATCTTCTACGAAAAAGTATGGTGACGCAAACCGCACCAAACAGTAATTTTTGTGGATGAAGTGGTGATTCATGAAGCACATGTGGATTTTTACCCGACCAATAACGCATATTTTGCTTATTGACGAACCCATTGAGCCAAAAATGTTAACGCTCTTAAAGTTGCGATCACTGACTCCGATATTCGGTAGTAAATTTTTACTTTACCATGATGATAAAATTACTTTACCATGATGAAAATGTTGAGTTTACTGAATAAATTGAGTAACAGTTCGATGATTAGTGAAAGCTTCATAAATTTAATTCAAAGTTGTCAAGTCCCTATTGGAAAACCCTGTACAAAGGTTTCAGGCCTTGTTTTGCTTTCAAAAACAAAGATGTCGAGCAAAGCATATAGCAACAGCAAAGTTCAGCTAGATCTAAAAAACAGCTGTTCAAATTGCAAACGATAACAAACCATAATTATTTTCGTAGTTTCCAAGTGAAAAGTAAGTAGTTCAATTGTTTCTATTGTGATTTAGGTATGAAGGCTGCGTAAATATAACGTATGATTTTTTTGCTTGCCTTTTCGTTTGAAGTTGATGTTTTTGATATGAATAACACACAGGAATAATTTTATATTTTAAAAATTTGGATAAGAATATGCCTACACCACCACCACAACGAGCTGGGCGATCATTTCTCAAAAAGAAAATATTCAGGAATTTCTATAGACTCCGGGGAAACAAACGGCTTAAATCATGTATCAGTGACACCAAAGATGTCCAAAAAACAACCATCTAAAATTAGTTTAAGCTCATCCAGTTTAGTCGATTTTGTTGATGCTTTGTGAATTCCTATGGCCAATATTAAGGTTATGTTTAAACATATGAAGTGAAGCTTTTAAAAAGGAATTATAGCTATGAACTGGGCCCAAATTGAAATTAAGTGGGACCATAGACAAGCGTATGTAGGGAAAACTGATTTATCACAAAGATATTAAATATTGTTAACTTAAAAGCAAAAATGTTCGACTCATAACCGCCAAAATATCTTAAGCGACATAATATCCGATTTATGTTTTTTGATGAAAATCGATAATTTGCGATGGTTTACATCGTCTGTCAAAATTTCAGAGGTGTACGAAATTAGATTATGAATTTAAACCAAAAGCAATTTTAGCTTAAGTACACACTTCATGTTTGTTTACATTTTTCATGACAGCAAAGTGTCGCTTAAGATGAAATTCTCTAAAAGAAATTAATCAATATAAGAGATAAAATTATTAAAATAAAATTAATAGCAAAGAGATAAGAGATAAAAGATAAAATTAATAGCAAAGATAATTAAAAAAAAACCTTCTCCTGTAAAATTTTCTTTTTGGCGCTTAAGATATTTTGGCGGTTATGAGTCGATTTAATGAAAATTTATTTATAAGCAGGCAAAACGCCATAAGTCTCATATGAAAATTTAAGAAACATTGCATGAGAACATTTGGTTTTTTGAAACTGAAGTGACAAGAGATAGTAAACAAAATTGCAAAATAAATAAATGAATTAAGAACAGATCCGTAAATCTATCATCAAATCTAGACATTAGCAGTTGGATCGAAGACATCTATGCATTTCTGGAGATCATAAGATTGTTCAGAACTATCTAGTAATTTGATTTTAACCAAGCATTAGCATTTTGCATTTATGATCTTGAATTTAAAAACCTTCTTGTCCTTGAGCAGCTTCAGAGTCAATTCGGTTTTTATTGAATCGATTTTAAGATTGGTGTCATCAATTTTGGAAGACAGCTCGCCAAACAAGCGTCTTAATTCAAGTCGCAAACTTGAATCAGATCCACTACCAGTAAAACGCCATCGGTAGTGGATGGCGAAAAACGGTTTTAATCGTCTTATTTTGAAATTATCTTTAATTCTCTTTAAATCTCTGAAATCGGTCCTTATTTGGGTATTTACCATACATAATAGCTGAGGTTTATACATAAAATAAATATAACGGTATAATCAGCTGGATTGAAACGACTTTTAAAGTTAACAGTACTATATAAACTAGGAAAAATATTTTCCATTGTAAAACTTGTATTTATGCGAGATATTTTGACTCAACTCTGACTTTAAAAATATTGAGAGAATAGTGGATTCTTAGGTACCACGTGAGTGTTTGCTCTCCTTTTTTAAGAATCTAATGAAATA
The DNA here is from genome assembly GCA_943735915.1 of Pherbina coryleti. NCBI lineage: Eukaryota > Metazoa > Arthropoda > Insecta > Diptera > Sciomyzidae > Pherbina > Pherbina coryleti. Next base: position 1,499,526 of record OX030949.1, on the reverse strand, counting down.
AAACCGATGCTTCTGAGATATAAAAGCAATAAATTTATTTTATGTTTAAAAGTTTAACGTTAATAGTTGGAAAATTTGTAGCAGCAAAACTTACTTGTTTAATTGCCTCAGCCATGCCTCTAGTAAATCCAGTTTCTTGAGTATTTAATAAAGTTTTAACCACGTCCAATGGTGTTGTTAACGCTGCTGCAAAAGCTCCAGCAGCACCTCCAGCCAAAACATGAACGGGGGGGTTATATTTTCGTTCGTGATTTAACTGTAAATAAAGACAAATATAGTTAGAGTCATAAAAACTAATTTTGTTGCTTACCATATTCTGGAAAAATTCGTAAGTAGCAAAATGAATTGTTTGATTAGGTATGTTCATCACCAACTGTGTAGAGTATGAACGATAAAAGGCTTTCATGCCTTCATTCTTGTACACGCCTTTCATACAAGCAACAACTGAGCTGTATGGAGAGTTGTACATTTGCATGCGCTGTTTAATAACTTCCGTAGGGTTTGATACAGCATCATGGATAAGAGTTGCAACAACACCTGACACCACTGCAATAATGTACTTTTTAAGTTTTTTTTTTTTTGTTAACCAAATATTTAATTAACTTACTATAGTTTATGTGGTTGTGCGTGGTGACTTTCGTTAAAAGTTCTTTTGTAATTTCATAAAATCCAAAATAAAGGGCATGAGCAGGGCCAGCACCAGCAACAACTGCAGTCACGCCACGAATTGGCCTATATTTTGGAAAAATATTACAAAATATTGTATCTGTCTCGAAAATGTGCTATGTACCTCATAAGTCCTTCTTTTTTTATCATATTTTTAAAAGTGGTTGTGATGTTATAACCGGAAGTTGCTGGCGATAAGCTTTGCATTCGCGTCTAATGTTTATAAAATAAAAAATAACATTATTATAATTTTTTATTTATCTTAAAACTAATAATTAGAAAAATATCATCAGCTGAAGTCATTAGCTTAAAACAATAAAATAATAATGCTTTTATTGGAAGTTGAAAGAAAAAAAATTAATTTATAGATCGAAAGTGTTAGTTTGACTTGATAGTAATTTGGATATATACCTTATAAAATTTTTTTAAAGACATGAGTTTTGTCAATTAACAAAATGTTATCTTTCTTGTAAACTAATGTTAAATTTTTTAATTTGGTTTTTGATATATTGATGGTCTCTTTTATTACGCATTGATATTTTTACATAAATTGATTGAGTGATTTTTTTTCGGATATAATTTTTCGCAAAGACAAACTTCACTGAAATACAAATGTACTGTCTAAACTCAAATTTGGTTGTCTGTAAAATTTTATAGTCTAATAGTAAATTTAAACTATAATTCAACCTAAATCAAAGAGCAGGCAGACAAATTATTTCTCATGGTTTTTACGTTATCCGATTTTTCTTTTATATAACGACTTGTGCAATAACATTTTGCTATGGAAAATTTGAAGTTATTGATTATAATGTGGGGAAAACTGGGAAACTACTCATAACTCAAGTATCAAGTTTATCACTGTCAATATTTCTGACAACAGCGCCTAAGTGTTGAAGTTACTGTTGTTCCCAAAACAAATATATTTAATGTTTTAATAAGTTTCCATAAAAAAGAACCTCGCAAAGGTTTCTGAATTATAAACGCCATGATATGCTGAAAATCTTGATCAAACATTTTTATTTTTCAAAATTCATTCAATATAAATCAGAATGCCGTCATTTTGCAAGCGAAGCAACTTTTACATGTTATCGTTCATGGTGCCCACTATCAACAAAAATGTTTATCTTTAAAATACAGGGGTACAAGTGACTATTAAATTGTGCAGGGCTTTTAAGAGACATTTAATTCTTTTTTTTCTTTTACCGTATACAACAAAGAAAACAAATTATTTTTTTTTATTATGATTATTTTTTAAGGTAGTCAACCTTATTGCTACTCGTTAGAAAGAGATGTGACAAAGGATTTATATCCTTAAATTTAAATTATATCAAGTAGAATTTGTACCGTTTTCATTTATTTTCTTAAATTTAAATGAAATTATGTGGAATTTGTACTGTTTTGCGCAGGGCTCTATATAGATATGTCTTTGTATTAATGTACATGTATAAAGCTTATCTAATAAAAATTTGCTTTTGTGCTGTGTCGAAGCTTAGTTTTAATTTATTCGATAAACCAAGAAAATTATATGCAAATGTATTGCTTCTATAACAAGTCATCGTGTAGAACACACTCAAATGTTGCCCATATCTGTGTTTAAGTCTATCAAGTGCAAGTAGAACAATTAAGATTTCTTTCTTTTTGATAAGATTTTTAAAGTACAAATACTTCTTCTAGATATTGAATGAGGGCTAGAGGGGAGCTATGAAATTATCTCTATTTAAGTATTATGAAAATATTACTTTTTGAAAAGCGTTCGCTCGTGTTTTTAGCAGAACGTTTGGAATGTCTACTTGGAGCACGTTTAAATATATGCCGCTTTAACAAAAAGCAATACTACAGATTGTACAGCATGAAATTCATGAATTAGTGTATTAATTTAAGAAATCTACATTCCAAAGTACACCGATACTAGTTTTAGAAATATATTGCACTTTGATTTAATGCAATTATTAGATAAATGTAAGCTTGTCAAAGCACAGTAACGTGCACATTTTTTCAGAAACAATTTTTGATGTTCCAGCGCTAAAACCTAATCTGAGGTAGTCTTTCAGTAATCTTATGGTTATTTAACAGTTATGTACTTTGGAAGAATTTATATATTGCTGGGTCTATTTACCTATTCCATTTAACCTTCGTATTCTCGAGTCAAATAGTAAAACACGTTTATTCGCGCACGGTCTGTGAGACCGAGATTCCTAGGTCCATTTTAGCATGTTTTTTATAACATATCCTTATTAGCTAATTACATAACAATATCTGATAAGTCTTTTAATATCTTTTGTTAAGTAAATAATAAGCCAAACGTAAATGGTCGTTCTGACGATTATGTGAAGGTTTACTTATAATCATCTTAAGAGTAAGCGGTAGAGTTTTAGACTCCTATAAGTAATTTTTAAAGTAAATCTCTTGATCGAATCTCTTGATCGAAATAACAAATAAATTAAAAGTTTAAAAAACAAATAAAAGATTATAGTTATTTGAATTGAATTTAACCATTGTCATGCCCAAAGTAAACAATTATTGGTCGGTTATGCTATGATTTTAATTTACAAAATAAAATTATTTGCTCCTTAGTTTATATGCATTAATTTCGTTACTATGTAAATATGACAAGCTACAATTCTTACTGTATCCAATTGGTATACAAAGATTATATTGGTATATATTCGTATACAAAATCGACATTTAATTTAAAAAATATTTATTATCTTTAATTATAATCAAATAAGAATGTATTCAATTTGTATATCCTATTTTTGGATCCTATCACTTTTCGTTTAAAATCGAACGGCTTCGCTGCCAAGTGAAAAATTTTGAATTCGTTACCCGGCGTCAGTCAACGCAGAAGACGACGCTCAGATCTTGGATAACCTTACAACCCTTGGAGTCTTCAACTGGTGCTATCAAGCGCAAAGCTGAGTGGATGGCGCTAGTTCTTGTGTGAGGCCAAAACTGACATACGGTTCTAAGCGCCAGCGAAGTAAGTCAGACCACTCACTTTAAACATGACAAGAAATTACAACTAATGAATATTTGAAACTTGCGTAATCCTTGTTAAGCAGAGATAAGGCCAAAAGTGCATAATCAAAGAGACTAATAATAATATCGATTACTCTAATATATTGTCTTAAATACAACAGGGTTATTGGGTAGAATTTGTCAAGATTCTCAAATTTTAAACTAAAATAGCTTATATTATTCATTAATGAGACTGAATTTGCAAAACATTTTATTGAATTTAAACACGTTTTGTTGTGCTTTTTATCTATTTGCAATAATTGAATAATGGTCAGAGCCAGTTTTTTTTATTTTTTTATAAAAAACAAATGGATTAAATTGCCACAACAAAGAGGGATACGAATATAGTTTTACAAAACAAAACCACAAAGTAATTCTAAAATCAGAGTAGTCTTGCACTTTCCCCTTTACTTTTGGAAACTATGCAGGTACTTATAAGATAAACTCTTCATTCTAATATCTTCATACTGTCAGCTCTGTTCCAACTGATTTCTTCAACGTTTTGCCTTAAACTTAAGAAACTCATGAGTAAATATGTTTATTCATTAGTAAACTATTCACTTTAGCTGTAAACTTATTACTTTGAATAAAATAGATGCTTAATATGCAGATGGACAGCATGTACGCTTTTCATAAACAATTTAGATTCCATTTACAATTACGACATAGAATTTTCCAAAATATTTAAGTGATAACCAGTTTCCTATTTAATAGTTTTGTCGCAAGTTTGAAATGCTTAATTAACGAAAATGTGATAGAACTGGTTGGTCAAAAAGACTTTCGAGGTATCATCATATCATGTTTTTAACAAATATTTTCAGATAATTGATAGCATGAAAGCCGATAATAGATTTTGTGGCAGCGTTGCGATATTCTACTTAGATTCGCCATGATATATTAAGTCAATCCGTTTGTTTGGACTTTTATATATAACGTAAGATTCGCCATCAAAGCATGACAAGTAGCACAAACACGCCAAGCAGTGGGCAGGACAGAGGAGGAATGAGGTAAATTAAAAAAATTACATCACAATTGAACTAAACACGATGATGTGAGGTTAGAAAATTCAGAAATGATGTTTTTGCTGTCTTTTGACTTAAATGCCTCACCTTAACTGAGTCCAATGGATACATGATACAATGCTCTAAGACACCCGCTATAGCTCCTGCCGTCATGTTGATGCTGATACTTGTTGTTGGAAGTGATTCGTAGTCGTCAATATTCATTCTGGCTTTTTGTTTGTTCCTTGCAGCTCTTGCGTTATTTTCAGTCCCTTATAAAGCTGAACGTTAATTAATGGATTTGGCAATCTTGATCTTATCCCTGAGTATTCTTCCGTTGATTATGATGCAAATACACGGCCAAGTAATTGAAGTGGTCAACTTGAGTGCTCAAGTTTTGGAGTGCAAGTTAAATTTTCTTTTTCAGTTTCCGCGTTTTGGCGTTATTGAAGATTTCCGATATACCAATACGCTGTCGGTTCCGAAAGCAATCATACGGTTTGCAGTAAAAACATAAAAAATAAAATTTTTCTAACGTTGCAATATCGTTACGTAGTAAACACAAAATATGTATTTCAACTCCTTCAATTCGGTTTTCACATTGAATAATTCCACAGCCGAATTCAGGTTTTTTTGGCAGATTTAGAATTTGATACGAATTGTTTAGAATCAGAATAATTATGGAGCCGATCAAAGTTTAGACTTTGTTGCAAAATGTGGGGCCTATCTATGCAAACGCGTTTCGTGCCGTTGGATTTTTTTTTACTTTTGGCAACACACTCCATGTGAATTTCACGATTAACCATCTATAAAACGGAATGTCAAAACTGAAGGAGGCAAGAGGCAAGCAGCAAATGTCAGTGATCTTTGCGCTACCAATCGGTAGCGTCAAGTAGCGAAAGCTGATCGTGGTGCAGTCACAATAGGCCGAAACACATTGAAATAGCGAAATGCTTGGTTAAAACACATAGAAAGCATGCATTGCATATGTGATAAATTTCAAATATGTCAAACTGAATTGGAATTTTTAAGGAAAAGTAGTGAAAATACATTAAATTTAGTCAAAAATAAGTTCAAATGGAATTGGAGGATATTTTAATAGTTAATGGTTGTGTTGATATTTGGGCCTATTCTGCGCAATCTTTTATGAAAAAATTCTGTTATTCTGTTATGATTTCCCATACAAATTTTTTAGCTGTCAAAAAATCTGCTATGCGTTCTAAATTCATATTCTGCACGACAAAATCTGTTATGAAATCTGTTAAAAATCATAACAGATTTTCGAACTGTCAAAAAATCTGTTCCAAATTCTATAATTAGTATTCAGCGCGACAAAATCTGTTATGAAATCTGTTAAAAATCATAACAGAATAACAGACAGATTTTTGAGTCTTTTATCATAACAAATTCTATTAAAGTGACAGTTTATTTCTGAAATGGATATTTATTTGAGAATTTCAATAAAAAATTCTGAAAAAAGGCGAAAAATGTAAGTAAACTAATTGTTAAGTATAAATATATGCATATGTTTATGTTCAATTCAATGTTTTAGACGAAACCATCGAGCAACTCTGCAGAGTTGCGGCTTCAAAGAAATCTATTCGAGCTTCCTGATGTGCGCTTCGTGCAGCTATTTCGTTAGGACAAGGTGAATGCTCGACTGCTCATGAACAAATTGGAACCAATCGTGGAACATCCAAAGTCTGTGATGACGAAACTCGATATTTAAGCTTTTATCTTTATTAATATGATTTTTTATCTTTATATCTTTATTAATATGCACTCAACTTGCAATTTTGCATATGAACTTTGATATTTAACATGTACTTCGAGTATGAAATTCAACCATCGAATAAAAACCAAAACAAAAGCGAGTATTTTCTATTAAAACTATGACGAAAATATTTTTACAAATAAACATTTTATTGGCTGCTTAAGACTTTGAATATACTTTGGTTTTTTGGCCCAGTCTAAAATCATTTCTTACTACTTTTAAATATTTTAGTTCTATAAAAACATTTTATTCTTCAACATGTATTTATAGTGTTAACACTGATTAAACATTTATACAATTTAAGTATAAAATACCAAATACAAATGCTTTAGCCGACACCTATTGTGTTGATCTGCAAACCTTAAAAAATTTGTTTGCTTGTTTGAGATCACAACAGGTAATGCGTTGGAATCCTTGGGCGTTCCATAGCTGCCATTCGAAATGACACGTAAGACGTACTGACCAGCAAGAGTGCCGTGCCACCAATCGTGCATATGATTGCAAGCAGCCTTAGCGGCAGACATCCTACGTGCGGAAATCACAGCAGCGCCACGCTTTTGCACCGTCTCATCAAATTCTCCTTGCAGTAAGTCGGCATCCCAGACTGATTTTGTGCACACTGTCTCATTGCTAGAATAAGGGAATTTAGTCGAAAAATTCTTTTTTTTTACAGCAATATGTGTACCTTAACATCCTTGCGTGCATGTAGATCCACCGCCTGGCCCTGCATCTTGGAAATTTTCACGTTCGCCGAGAACAAATCCTTGCGTTCCAAACCCTTCTTACATGGCATTGAACCAACCATGAAGGCAGCGGCAACATCCTCGAAGCCCATAGCTGGATCAATTGTTGGTACAACTTGCCGTAGTAGAGGTAGTGCACAATCGGCTAATTCCATAACGACACCCTCGAATACACCAACCATAGGAGGAATATCAAGCAAATGCAAGATGAGAAGCAATTTGACCGGCAGCGCCGGTAACAACATGAATTAGCTGCATTTTGTTAACTTGTGTTTTTTTTCTTCGATTTGCTTATGAACGTCCGAGTACCAGCAGCGAACTTAAAGACGACTGAAATATACTGAAGAAAATAAATTGTTTAATTTATAATAAGCTTTTGCATAAAACAACCCTTAACTTACTTTTTCGCTCTGCATTTTGTTGACTATGAATAAATTTATTTACAACAATCAGCTGTTTCATAACAGAAGTTAACGGAATTGTAATAGATTCTTATTTTCGAAGATTGATAACAGGTTGCCATAAAAGTTCGATATACTGAATACCAATTTTAACAGATCTTTTATGATCGGCATCTGTTACGATTGATAACAGAAAATGCGTAACAGAATAACAGATTTCGCCGAATAGGCCCAATTGCTTTTATTTTACACATGTACATATGTACATTTTACACATCAATGCTTTGATGCCTGTAAAAAGTTAAAAGCTCGCTAACTTCAGGCATGCTTCAAGCATAAGGCATGCGTGCATGCTTTTGTTGTGGACTGCTTTTTTTTATTTAATTTCATTGATATAATTTTAATATTTTACAATATGGTTTATGCTCCATTACCAAAGTGGTTATCAAGGAGTTTGCTACATTGGCTTAAGCTTTATTTTTGCCTAAATTTATGTTTTCAATTTTAACATTTTACAAGAACGACTTTGTTAGCTGAAATATGATATTTACAATGATTTTTATTTCTTTTTTATATTCTTCAAAACCTTATGTAAGTAATTATGTTATACTACGTTTACATATGAGGATTAAAGAAAGAAGATTAGCCTAATCTACTACTGAAATCTCAACTGTTTACATTAGCGTGATCGAGATTAACTTTGACATTTCGTTGCCTTGTTTTGTTTTATGTACTGAAGGTAAATTCAGTAGTGCATCTCGCCACTACTAGGCTGCTGGTACCTTTTGTGTTTTGACCGTGTGAATGGGTTCTAAGCTGTGTTGTATTGTAACCGAAATTATTGTAGTGTCATAGCACAGCCAGCTTACGGTACGTTACATATTTGGTAACAAAAGATATTTTGTTTTGTTTTTCTTTCATTCATTCTTTCAAATAGCCAACGTTAACTAATTTGCATTGGGTTACTATAACACATTGCGTCATCAACCAATGTGGACAATGCTATCACTGTTCGATAACCCAATTAGCTGCACAAGTGCAAGTGCAGCATATTTCTCAATTTTGAATCAATGAGGAAGTGAAAGAAAAACAAACCAATAGAAACTAACAAATTTAATTTTGAAATTGGAACAACATGAAAATAGAATAGTGGGGAGGAGTTTAAGAACTAGTTGTAAGAATTATTTGAAAAATTAATACTGGTAATTTTAGTTTATATAGAAGCAATATTTGAATAATAAAAGCAGAGTTAAAGTAATCTCAAAAGAGGGAACAAGTCTTTTTCTTTTATGAATAACAGTACGGCATATTAGCCATTATATCCATAGCCTTATCTTTGGCAAAATACAGTACGGCATATTGGCCATTATTTCTATAGCCATATCTTCGGCAATAAAAAGTTAGGACTATATAAATGTAAATATAAAACATACTTTACATAAAACATCCTTACATGGCGATCCTGCCATATAAATTACGCATTTTGAAGCATGTCAAACTGTAACGAGCAAGAAGAAATTGATAAAATATTCAAAAAGTGGTCTTGTTACGCTCAAGAGCAACTCCAAGAGGAATACGTGCCGCAACTTGCTGCCACTGCAACTGAACCTATCCAAACGTACCAACCAACACCGATCCGTGCCGGCCCAAAGGCAATAACTATTGAACAATACAAGGAAAGAACAGCAGCGCAAAATAAAGAACTTAAAGAATATAGAAAATTTCAAACCGCAACTCAGGAGAAACCAAAGAGACCACGAGGAGGCCGAAGGGTAATAGCAAGACAAAGATTGCACAATTACATAATATAATACCTTTGGTAAAAGACTCGACACAATATAAAGAAATAAACGACCAGGTTACAAACTTATTAGACAATGACATAATTGAACCCTCAGTAAGCCCATATAACGCACCATTATTGTTAGTACCAAAGAAAAGCAATGATGACAAAAAGAAATGGCGTTTGGTAGTAGATTTCAGAAAACTGAACGAGAAACTAATCAACGACAAATTTCCACTGACAAGATTAGAAGACGTTTTAGACATGTTAGGAAGAGCTAAATACTTTTCCACATTAGACATGACGAGCTCTTTTCATCAAATACCTCTAGACAAAAATTCACGACAATTAACAGCATTTTCAACACAAGACGGACATTATCACTTTAAACGTTTACCTTTCGGACTCAAAATCTCTTCAAACAGCTTCCAAAGAATGCTTACTATAGCTCTGAGCGGTTTGAACTCAGAAGCCTTCCTTTATGTTGATGACATAATAGTCTTTGGATGCTCATTAAAACACCACAACCAAAACCTAACAAAAGTTTTTGAACGCTTGCAAAAATATAATTTAAAACTAAACGCAAGCAAATGTCAATTCCTAAGGTCAGAAGTAACATATCTCGGCCATTTAATAACAGACAAAGGTATTAAAACAGATCCAGCTAAATGTGAGGCAGTTTTAAAATATCCAGCACCAAAAAATTCAGATGATGTAAGAAGATTCGTAGCTTTTTGCAATTACTACAGACGTTTCATACCAGACTTTGCAGCCATCGTAAAATGCTTAAATTCATTGCTAAAAAAGGGAACACCTTTCATTTGGTCGGAGGAATGCGATAAAGCATTTAACAGTTTAAAACAAAAACTTGTCGACCCACCAATTCTACAATATCCGAATTTTGAAAAACCATTTATATTAACAACTGACGCATCTGATTTTGCATTAGGAGCTGTACTGTCACAAGGAGACATAGGACACGATCTTCCAATATCATATGCTAGCAAGTCACTCCAAAAACATGACATAAACAAACCGATTATTGAAAAAGAACTATTAGCAATACATTGGGGAATAAATTTTTTCAAACCTTACCTATATGGAAGAAAATTTATTGTAGTGACAGACCATAGACCGCTAGTATCCCTATTTTCGCACAAGAATCCATCATCAAAGATGACTAGGATAAGATTAGACCTATCTGACTACGACTTTGAAATTGTATACAAACAAGGAAAAATCAACACTAACGCTGACGCATTATCACGTATAAAAATAGACAGTGAAATTCTTAAAACAATGATTCCCACATTAGAAATTGATGAAAAAGAACTAAAAGTAGTTACGACGAGGAGCAAAAAGCAGCATAAAAAAAAAAAATAGAAATTAGGAGCAAAAATATGAAAACAAATGCGAGTGAAAATAAAAATAAGGGATCCCACCACCTGACTCAACACCTCCAAGGAAGTGTTAAAGATGATAACATATCTCACAAGGAGTCTGATCAACTCTATATTTGGGAATGTACATCCTTTAATGACGTAAGGAAGGTAATGAAAATAAAATTTATTATAAAAGAAAAAAGTAAAGGTACCATAAATATATATAAAAAAGAAGTGCACATAACGTGTAGCGATGACCCTTCGCGCCTAGGTGAGATGTTGGAGAAGCTACATCGTTTATTACGAAAATCACAAATAAAAGAGCTAGCCCTATGTGATAAAAATTTTATATTTGAAAATATTGATATAAACGCGTTTAAGAGAGAATACAATGCATTGAAAGAAAATAAAACCTCGCCTATAAATATACTAATTTACAAAGCTCCACAACAAATAAAAAATATGCTCACTCAATACAAACTAATTGAAGAATTCCACAACACACATACATCAGGACACATGGGAATAAGAAAGACAATTGCAAAACTTAAGCAAAGATATATTTGGAAAGGGATGAGAAAAATGATAAAAGAATTTATAAATAGCTGTGAAAAATGCAACAAAAACAAAACGACAAAACACATCAAAGAAGGTTTAGTGTTAACAGACACGCCAGCAAAAAGTTTTGAAAAGATATCAATTGACACTGTAGGTCCTTTACGTTTATCGAACGGATATAGATATGTTTTAACGATGCAATGTGAGCTAACCAAATTTATAGTCGCTCACCCAATTGCAGCCAAAGACGCCAAGACAGTTGCATCAACACTTGTCGAACAATTAATACTCAAGTACGGTTGTTTCAAAACACTTATGTCCGATCGTGGGACAGAATTTACAAACGAGCTAATGTCAAGTGTTTGTAAATTACTTGACACTCGACAAATATTTTCAACCCCTTATCATCACCAAACAATCGGTGCTCTTGAAAGGAACCACAGAGTACTAAATCAATTCATACTTTCCTTCACAAACGATTATGAATGGGACAAGTGGATACCGTATTACACTTTTGCGTATAATACGACGCCCCATGTTGACACAGACTATTCTCCGTTTGAGTTAGTCTTTGGAAAATTGCCGTCACTGCCAAGTGATACACTTATACAAACAAATAAAATTTATGACCTAGACAATTACGCTAATGAATTAAAACTAAGGTTAAGAACTTCAATAAATAAAGCTAGGGAAATGATAGCCAAAGTTAAAGATAAAAGAAAAATAGATTACGATAAAGATAAGAGGCCTCAATCACTAGAAATAGGAGATTTAGTTTTTGTAAGAGTAGAAAATAAGAAAAAACTAGAAAGCCCTTATGAGGGACCATTTAAAATTGTCGATAGAAAAGGAGTGAACTCTGTCATTGAAATTAACGGCAAGACAAAAGAACTTCATAACAATTTATTAAAGATATACAACAAAACTTGTTAATAATCTAAACATGTCATGTAAATAATATAATTTCAAATATAATATTATAATATATATAATTATTATTATTATTTTTATTATTATTATTATTATTATTATTATTATATAAAATATATTTATTAGAAACAAATTAAGTTTAATAACTATAAAAATATATACGCATTACACAAGTTATATATATAATTTTACTATTAATAATAAATTATAAATAAATATAAAACAAAAACAACAAAAAAAAAAAATTTTAGCTTTACAAATATGTAAAATATTCTTAAAATCCTCCACTCTTTAAAAATCATTTCAAGAAATAATTTTTCGCTTAAGGGTAAGGGTGTAGTGTCATAGCACAGCCAGCTTACGGTACGTTACATATTTGGTAACAAAAGATATTTTGTTTTGTTTTTCTTTCATTCATTCTTTCAAATAGCCAACGTTAACTAATTTGCATTGGGTTACTATAACACATTGCGTCATCAACCAATGTGGACAATGCGATCACTGTTCGATAACCCAATTAGCTGCACAAGTGCAAGTGCAGCATATTTCTCAATTTTGAATCAATGAGGAAGTGAAAGAAAAACAAACCAATAGAAACTAACAAATTTAATTTTGAAATTGGAACAACATGAAAATAGAATAGTGGGGAGGAGTTTAAGAACTAGTTGTAAGAATTATTTGAAAAATTAATACTGGTAATTTTAGTTTATATAGAAGCAATATTTGAATAATAAAAGCAGAGTTAAAGTAATCTCAAAAGAGGGAACAAGTCTTTTTCTTTTATGAATAACAGTACGGCATATTAGCCATTATATCCATAGCCTTATCTTTGGCAAAATACAGTACGGCATATTGGCCATTATTTCTATAGCCATATCTTCAGCAATAAAAAGTTAGGACTATATAAATGTAAATATAAAACATACTTTACATAAAACATCCTTACATTATGAATATTTTTGAAAACGTGTAGTTAAAGTTGATATTTATAAATAGCTGCTATCGGCAGAATCGATTTATCTTGTGTTGAGTATAACTGACAACTGGGGAAGTTACTTGGTAGATTAAAAAATTTTTATTGCCTTGTTTTGGATTCTTTGTAGTCTTTTCAGTTCACTTGTGTTTTTATAGGCCCAGCACATCGGCACATACATAAGATGGGAATGGAAGAGCGACATATAAATAAGATGTTTGGTGTCTATTGACAGTTTATGTTCAAATTTTTGCAGAATTCCGAGACCGTAGCAGAATTCCAATAGTTTATTTTGAAGTTTGATAATATGTTGATTTCATTTGAGGTTATTACTTACTTACTTATCTGGCGCTTACAACCGTAAGTCGGTTTTGGCCTCGTATAAGAAATTGCGCCAGCCATTTCTGTTCTGCGCTTGCTGGCGCCAGTTGGAAACACCAAGGTTATCCAACACCTGATCCTTCCAACGAAGATGTGGGCGTCCTCTTCTGCGTTGACCACCACCGGGCACCGAATCGAATATTTTTTTCGCTGGAGCGTCGTTTTCTATTTGCTCAACATGACCTAGCCAGCGGAGCCGCTCGATTTTAATGCGCTTAACTATGTCGATGTCAGCGTACAGCTCATACAGCTCGTGGTTCCATCGAATTCGGTACTCGCCATTGACGCAGATTGGACCGAATATTTTACGAAGGATCTTTCTCTCGAAGGCTCTCAGAGTCTTTTTATTAGAACTGCTCAACGTCCAGGTTTGTGCTGCATATAATAGGACGGGCATGATTAGTGACTTACAGAGCGTGAGTTTTGTTCGTCGAGAGAGGGCTCTGCTTCTCAATTGCCTACTTAGCCCAAAGTAACACCTGTTGGCAAGAGGTATCCTTCGTTTTATCTCAATACTGACATCGTTAAAAGAGTTAATGCTGGATCCCAGGTAGACGAAGTCCTTAACAACCTCGAAGGAGATGTTGTCAACAGTGACGTGGTGTCCAAGACGCTGGGACTGTTTATTTTGATACTAGATATTTCGTCTTATCTGCATTCACTGCAAGACCCATTCGGCTTGACTCTTTCGCTAATCTGGAGGATGCTGTGCTGACTTCACGCGTATTATGGCCAATGATATCGATATCATCAGCATACACCAGCAGCATAATACTTTTGTAGAATATCGTGCCACTGCGTCCCAAATCAGCAGCTCGGATGATCTTCTCCATCATCAGGTTGAAAAAGTCGCACGATAAGGAATCACCTTGTCTGAAACCTCGTTTGGTATGGAATGGAGGAGTGAGATCCTTCCCGATCTTAACTATGCTGCTGGTGTTGCTCAGTGTCATTCTGCAAAGACGGATGAGGTTTGCAGGAATACCAAATTCAGACATGGTGGAGTACAGATAATTCCTTATTGGACTGTCGAAGTTGGCTTTATAATCGACAAAAAGATGGTGTGTGTCGATCTGTTTTTCTAGGGTCTTCTCCAAGATTTGCCGTAGCGTAAATATCTGGTCTATGGTGGATTTACCAGGTCTGAAGCCACACTGATAAGGTCCAATCAGCTGGATTACGATGGGCTTTAGTCTTTCACATAATACGCTCGACAGGACCTTATATGCGATATTAAGAAGGCTTATCCCACGGTAGTTGGCGCAAATTGTGGGATCGCCTTTCTTGTGGATTGGGCAGAGCACACTGAGGTTCCAATCGTTTGGAATGACAGCAGCTGCTGATGTATTTGCACAACAAGCTGTGTTTGACAGTTTATATTTTCCTGTTGAAGAGAAAATAAGCAGTTGTCAATGCTACCATGTATTATTATACCATGGCTAGAATGAACATATTTTGCCCGCTGTTCCAAATGTTCATCCTCTCACACTCTCAATTGTTTTTGACAGTTTTACGTTAAAATCAACAACAAAATCGATTGTACGCCGGGCAAACGGGCACCGTGTAATATGAGCCAAAGAGAGTGTTCAATTATTGTTGATGTTTTACGCCATTGTTTGCGTCAACCAAACATTTGCTTGTAAAATATTTTCTATTTTATGTAATAATAAATAGTGAGCATTGTAATAATAGTGATTTATTTTTACTTTAGCGAAAATAATTTGTCAACTTAATGTGATTTAGTGCAAACATAAAAAAAAATGTGGAAACATTCAAATGCAGCAACCTCAGCAGCTGTATATGCATATGGACGAAATGCAGACGAAATGAAATAAGTTTTCAATTAAAATTGTGCATAATTGAATAAAATATAACGCTTCCGACTGGAAAACGTTTAGCACAAATCACACATAGTTTTTTCAAAACTTTCATTATTTTATATTAAACGCACAAATTTTATTTAGGTTATGTTTTTCACTTTCGTTTCACATTATTCCACGAACAACTGTTTTTGACAGATGGTCGTTTCCTCGTTGCTGAGAAAATCAGTAGTTGTCAATACTACCTGTATAATTGTATCATGTCTTCAAAACATCAACTCACTTAATTCATATTTTCAACGAGAAAAAGTTGCATTTTTTCAAGCTTATGTTGAAATCACAACATTTATTCAAAGAATTGTTTAAAAAATTATAAAAGAAGACATTGTCAAAAATTTCAATTTTGATAATTTAGCTACATTCAGATTAAATAAAATTTTAGCGGATAAAAGCAATTATAAAAGAATTAATGACCTTACATTTCATTATCAGTTCCATGAAGAAATTCACAAATTAACCCTTTCCTACCGGCTATGACCTAAAGCAAAAAAATATTAATTTATCTTTATTATTATGTAAAGACATTATAAATGAAACAAATTATTGTATTTTTCAAATTTTTATTTTGACTCTTAGTATTGTTTTTAAGACCTAGACTTATAAGTACCGTCAGTCTATTAGTGTATTAGTATTGTTTTTAAGACCTAGACTTATAAGTACCGTCAATCTATAAGTGTCACAGATGAAAAAAACTAAATATAGGAATTATTTCAAAAACACTAATTACTTGCCTCATGATATTCAGCAAAACAGTTCTTCTTTTCGTTCAGGCACAAAAAAACATCACAGTGAGAGCACTTGGAATGAGGTTTTGATTGTACCTTATTCATGCTACATACCTCACATCTCCCTCTCCTTTCCACAAAGACTGGCCAATGAACACCTCTGTTACCAAGCCTTACATCTTTCAATGTGGAGAAGTCTATTTTGCGCCTTTTGTTAGAACAAGGACTCGAAATATTGTCTTTTGAGGCTCGTTTTTTCTTAGTCAGATTTTTTATAGTCATTAAACCTTGGGCAACCGATCTAAAATCTTTGACTGTTGATTTTTCAATTATAAGTCATGTACAACATATGCATTCACAAAAGCTATATCTAGCACACCCCAAAATATTCTATGCCACCATTTAGGCGATTTGCGGTCAACGCAATAGAGTGCTCTCAATCGATCAGCGGTGTCAACACCTCCCATATATGCGTTATAATCCTTAACAGACCTAGGACAAATAACCGTAGACTTGGTTCCATTCTTCTGCTTTCGTAAAACGGTACTTTGCGCTGATTTCCGTATTTTTTCCTTGGTATATAATAAATTTTTTTATGAAACCTCTCTGATCAGCTAAGCACCATAACTTGTACCCTCTTTTTATGGTTTTCATGGGCAGATATTGTTTGAGTACAGACCTACTTTTAAATTTTATCATAGATTCATCTACACTCAATTCTCTGGTTCCATGATAACACTCATGAAATTTTTGGTTTAGCTGGTCTACAACAGGTCTTATCTTATATAGCTTGTCCTTACAATTGGGAAGTATTTTAGAATTGTCATTACAGTGTAAGTTTGACAGTATAGCGGCAAATCTATCTCTCGGCATTGTCGTACTTACTAGACATGGGTAACGCTGCGCTGCGTTACGCTATTGCGTTGAAGCACTTAAATGCGTTACTGCGCTAATTCACTTCCTTTAAAAAAAACTAACGCAATAGCGCAATAATACAAATGGCGCTTAAAGAAAAATGAGAGAATATTTTTGCAGCGAGCCAAAATTCCACAAGTTTTATGTCGCCTTAAACATGGAGATAAAATGTTCGAAGCGAACAAGGTCGAAGAAGATGCTGTTAAGCATATGAAGTGTGTTTGATTGTGATGATGCTTTGTCGATCACGCAATGGTTTTTTAAATTTGTCGAACGTGTTCGATGTTAAGAGTACAAACAAACTTGAATCAAACTTAAAACTTGCTGCAATGCCAGAATCCTTTGTTGTTTTAGTTTTGTTTGAAGCGTACTCTAAAAACTCACCTCATTCAAGAAATTGCCCACATAACGCAATTCAAAAACAGCTTGCGTAGATAAACATGTTGATAATACAGGTATCATAATATTTAAAACTGCTTCATAACGCAATTGCGTTAAAGTATTACACTGCTACAGTGAACTGAGCTTGCGTTGGTGTAGCAGCGTAGCATTTTTTTCCAGGTAACCAATCTCAAGTTTTTTTTTTAACTATAATCTAATGACGCATCTTTTCGTTTATTTCGTTTATATATTTTTACTTTTTTCTATTAATTTATTCACTACTAAATATAAAAGTACAAATTTTCATGTTATTTTATGAACAGAATTTATTTTATCTGCCATTATTATTATATTGAATATGATTTTAATAAAAATATGAAAAATTAAAGGATAGAAAATAACGGCTATTTTTTAATTTTTACATCAAAAGATCATATATAAAAAGATGTAAAATAATTTTTAATATAGCAATATGAAGCTAGTGAGTCAGACATTCCGTTTTTGGCATGATTTATTTTTCATGATTTTTAAGAAAGAAATCATCTTCATTCAATTATTTGTGATTGATTCTTTTTTCGATCATATATTAAAATTATTTTTGATCCTTATTTTTTCGATCTGAAATAAAAATTATTTATTTGATCATTATATTTTCAATCATAAATATAAATTATATGTTATCGTTATTTTTTTCGATTAGAAATAAAAATTATTTTGTGATCGTTATTTTTTCGATCAGAAATAGAAATGAATCAATGATCTATATTTTTCTAATCAGAAATAAAAATTATTTCAAGATTGAAATAATATCGATTGAAATTTCAATCAAATCAATATTTACAAATAAAACTGTTTTGAGTTAAAATAAAGAAGTTATTGCTTCGAACCCACGTTACCAAGTTAGCTAGTCGTATTGGACAAGGATTTGAACAACGATTTTGACGAAGATAAGGACAAGATCTTAGACATGGACTTGGAAAAGGATTTGGATTAGTACTTGGACAAGGATTAGGTAAGGCAAAGATTTGGTCAAGGATTAAGACAAGGATTAGAATAAGGACCAAGACAAGACTTTGATTAAGACCTTAGACAAGAAAATATTAGTAGGATTAGTAAACAAACTGGTAGCATGAAATGGTTGCAAAAAATAGTAGTAGAAAATATTGATGGAAAATAGTACTAGAACACTAAAGAAAATATTAGTAGAAAATAGCTGTAGAAAATAGAAGTACAAAATATAAGTAGTGTCCCATCTTGTTTCGTTTTCAAGATATGGCGTTTTTTCTAATTTTTAAGGTTATCATATCGACCAACCCTTCTACCTGTGCGTCGAGATTTCGATGCCACCCACCCTCTTTAGAAAAGCCAAAACCACTTTTATTTTTTCCTATCTTCTTTTGTTTTCGAGTTATAGCGCTTTTTTAAGTTTTCATTTTATTATAATTTATATCTTTATATGCATGTTACTTTTTTGATCGATTTAATATAGATCAAAAAATAATTTTTTTAATCTGATCGAAAAAATATCGATCAATGATTGATTTTTATTTCTGGTCTAAAAAATATCGATCAAAAGTAACTTTTATTTCTGACCGAAAAAATAATAGTCACAAAATGATTTTTATTTCTGATCGAAAAAAATAACGATAAAAAATAACTTTTATTTCTGATCAAAAAAAATAACGATCACAAAATGATTTTTATTTCCGATCGAAAAAATAACAAAAAAAGAACTTTTTTTCTGATTGAAAAAAACGACCAAAAATAATTTTTATTTCTGATCGAACAGAGAACGACAAAAAAATAATTGTTATAAAAGGATTGATTGATAGCGATAATCGTTATTTGCGGTCCCTGGAAAAATTAATGACATTTTAATTTTTTTATCTTTTTCATATATTAAGCAGCGCTACTTGTTGTTTTGCGCTAAAGCTAAATATTGCGCTAAAAAAAAAGCTCAAAAATAGCGCAGTAACCCAAAATCGCAGGAAATTGTATTTGCTTCATGTACAGTTTTTTCTATAGATTTTCATTGCTTTTAAGGTACATGAAATGAAACTAACCCCAGCTAGACAGCTCCATGATACAATTACCAGGTAGTATTATTCGCTGAAAATCAGCTGTGGATAAACTGTCAATATGGGCATATAGTGTCAAAATGTAGCGAGTAGGTGTAAACAATGTTGCTTATTGTATTATTTAAAATTACAAAAGCGCGATTTTTATAACACTTTTTCATATTTTTGAAGTGAAAACTTCTTTTAGCGCGTTGAGCACTTTTTGGTAGAGGATAAAACAATAGAATCGCGATATTATCATGTTGCTTGCATCAAGAACGAATTTGTTTCTATATGTTTCAAGCGTGATACATACACACATACATACATATAAGATCTTGTGCACCATGGTGGACACTGCCAACACAATTGTACTTACTTTTATGTGTATGTATTTCTAACTTTCCTAACAATTTGTTGGCGTTGTTGGTTTTTGTTATTGTTGATGCAGTATTCAAATAATTTTTAAAATTTACATGTGGGAGTTTTAATAAAAAAAAGCAGAATACTTCAATTTAATCATTTCATTATATTTGTTTTAAATATAAAAAACAAAGCAAAACCTAAACAAAGGTTTAATTTCGTCATTAATCATTTCATTCTTAATACATATTTTAAATGATTGGTTTATATATAAAGAACAAAAAAAAACTCCCCTTTTACTTCTTGCTATGATTGCAGTACTTCTATTTGACACTATATGCCCAAAGCAACGAGTTAAAGTAGCGATTAATACTACCTGGTAATTGTATCATGATACAATTACCAGGTAGTATTATTCGCTGAAAATCAGCTGTGGGAAAACTGTCAATATGGGCATATAGTGTCAAAATATAGCGAGTAGGTGCAAACAATGTGGCTTATTGTATTATTGAAAATGAAAACAGCGCAATTTTTGTAACAATTTTTCATATTTTTTAAATGAAAACTTTTTTTAGCGCGTTGAGCACTTTTTGGTAAAGCGTAAAATAATAGAATCGCGATATCCCCATGTTGCTTACATCAAGAACGAATTTGTTTCTATATGTTTCAAGCGTGAAACATACATACAAACATACATATAAGAACTTTTGCGCTATGGAGGATACTGCCAACACAGTTGTACTTACTTTTATATTATACAACTGTGTGCAACTATATACTAACTTTTCTAACAATTTGTTGGTGTTGTTGGGTTTTGTTGTTATTGTTGATGCAGTCTTCAAATAATTTTTAAGGTTTACATGAGGAAGTATTAATAAAATACAGATGAATACTTCAATTTAATCATTTCATTATATTTGTATTATATATAAAAAACAAAGCAAAACTTAAACAGAGATTTAATTTCGTCATTAATCATTTCCTTCTTAATATTTAAAATTATTGGTTTAAGTATAAAAAACAAAAAATCCCCTTTTACTTCTTGCTGTGATTGCAATACTTCTATTTGACACAATATGCCCAAAGCAACGAGTAAAAGTAGCGATTAATACTACCTGGTAATTGTATCATGGACAGCTCTAACGTAGTTACAAACACAATGAAACAAAATTTGGTGTTCACTAATACACTCTTAAATTTTGATGTCATGTTAAACAAGGAAAGTTGTATGTGCTTACATAGCTTGCTCCTTTACGCAGCAAACAAGCTGAGGATGTGAAAAAAGTAGCGAAAAAACTTCAAGCGATGCAAGTGTTAGTCAAGCAATAAAATAATATCCTAAATGATACCTTTGGAATATGATGTCCGTGGCGCGTCATATACATTTAAAGAAAATAAAAAAATATCTCTCTAATATATTGGCTTTTTTTTTTAACTCTAGCAAGGAAAACTCGCGTTTATTTAGATAGGAATTTTGCCCTTTTTAATAATCATATTTCTCTTTATTGTATTTTACATATATATATATTTAAATTTATTAAATTAAACTTAATGAAAAAACCTTCCTGTGTCGGACGGTATTTGAACCGCGGTCTCTGCCACATAAGCTGCGCATTCTACCCAACGCGCCACGGACATCATATTCCAAAGGTATCATTTAAGATATTATTTTATTGCTTAACTTACACTTGCATCGCTTAAAGTTTTTTCGCTACTTTTTTCACATCCTCAGCTTGTTTGCTGCGTAAAGGAGCAAGCTATGTAAGCACATACAACTTTCCTTGTTTAACATGACGTCAAAATTTAAGAGTGTATTAGTGAACACCAAATTTTGTTTCATTGTGTTTGTAACTACGTTAGAGCTGTCTAGCTGGGACCTAACTGTTAGATATGCCATATATATGGCATACACATAACGCCTTTGACGTTATATTCATATAAAATGCTCCATACAAATTACGTTATATTTCTTCTAGCGTCGTGCAAAATATAACGCCTTTTTGTCTATACGTGTGGTCTGGCATCTGTGTCTGCCACACATGTTTTTATCTATTAAAAAAGCTATAGATGTTCTGCTCACACTAATAATAAATTCCATAAGGAATTAAAAAACAAATTCAGCTATTTAATATGGTCTGCAGTTAGCGTCCCGCAGAGCTCTTCGACCATAGTGTACTGGTTAGAGTTCTGGCTTTTAACGCGAACATGCGCGGGTTCATATCCTCCACAAATAAAACCAAATTTTGTTTTTCTTATAATTTTGTTTATAATTGTTTTTTTTTCTATTTTTATTATGGGTAAATTATAAATATTTGTATTTATAAAGTATAAATTAAAGAAAAAAATATTTAAAGAAAATAAAAAAACTAATTTCAAATATTGCAATAATTTTTTTAGATTAGCAAGTAAACTGTATACTTTTCTTCACATAGAAGATAGTTTTTATTTGTTTATTTTAAGTCATCATCATTTTTAACTTATATATATTAATTAATTTACTATAAAGTTTACCAGATAAACTTTCAAGTGCCAGACGGAATTTGAACCGTGGCTTCTGGCATACGGGACACGCATTCTACCATCGGCGCTATGGCCACCATACTTATGTTTATTTATTTTAGGATAAAACACGCTTAAAGCTTTTGTTTGCTATTTTTTCATACCCTCAGCTTGTTTGCTGCGAAAAAGAGCAAGCTATGTAAACACATACAACTTTCTTTGTTTAGCATGACAACAAAATTTAAGAGTGTGTTAGTGAACACCAAATTTTGTTTCCTTGTGTGCGTAACTACGTTAGAGCTGTCTAGCTGGGTTGTCTTGCATACCAGAAATGTGTATGTACATCCCAGCTAGACAGCTCTAACGTAGTTACGCACACAAGGAAACAAAATTTGGTGTTCACTAACACACTCTTACATTTTGTTGTCATGTTAAACAAGGAAAGTTGTATGTGCTTACATAGCTTGCTCCTTTACGCAGCAAACATGTTGAGGATGTGAAAAAAGTAGCGAAAAAACTTTAAGCGATGCAAGTGTAAGTCACGCAATAAAATAATATCCTAAATGATCAATTTAATATATGATGTCCGTGGCGCGTTGGGTAGAAGGTTTCATAGAATTTAATTTAATAATAAGTTAAAATATATATATGTAAAATGTAAAATACACTTAAGAGAAATATGATTATTAAAAATTAAAAATTGTCATAATTCCTTTCTAAATAAACGCAAGTTTTCCTTGCTTAGAGTAAAATATAATAGCCAATATTTGAGAAATATTTTTATTTTCTTTAAATGTTTTGCCTAAATTTACCTTTTGTAAATACTACCCATTAATAAAAATAACAAAAAAAAAACACTTCTAAACAAAATTATAAGAAAACAAAAAATTTGGTTTTATTTGGTGAAGGGTTTAAACTCGCGTTTGTTTGCGTTAAAAGGCCAGCGCTCTAACCACTACACTATGGTGGAAAGATTTTGCGGAACGCTAACTGTGTACTTAAGTAAACTGCTGAGTTTGTTATTAAATTCTTTACGGAATTTGTTGTTAGTGTGAGCAGAGCAGCTGTAGCTTTTTGCAATGTTTAAAACATATGTGGCAGACAGAGATGTCAGGTCACACGGATAGACAAAAAGGCGTTAGGTTTTTCCCAACGCTAGAACAAACCTAACGTAATTTGTATGGAGAGTTTTATATGAACCTAACGCCTTTGGCGTTAGGTATATGCCATATATATGGCATATCTAACAGTTAGGTGTCCGGCTGGGATATTGTTTGATATCTAATACTCACCTTGAACAGCATGCAGTCAGGCTTGAAGTATACAATTCGTTAATTTTTGGTTAATGCTAAAAATACGATATTTGTTCAGTAATACTTCACATTTATTGAATAATTAAATGAATTCATAAGCAACATGAGTCTTTCGATAGATAAATTGCTTCAGGATTTTCTAATTAATTTCATTTATGTTTAATAAGTGAAGACAATATGCGCTTAGCCCATGAACCAAGAAATAAAGATCATGCAAACAAAATAGCCGCCATATTGTAAACAAAACAAAGCTGATAGGTCTGACGTCATCGGTCACAAATTCTTTTGTTTACGTGTAGCGATTGGATGTGAAAATTTATTTCTTGAAGTTTTAAAGAATTATTAGTGTTTATAATACAGTAATTTTTTGTGTTTTTTATAAAAATGAAGTGTGCTGTAGCGACGTGCAATAATTCCAACACCAAAAAAAAAATTACTTTAAATTTCGATACTGCATGAAAATATAAACAAGCAAAGTATTCAAACACTTTTTCGCGAATTAAACTTGTTAATTTTATAATTTTCCACTTTTACCTAAGGTTTCACATGTTTTGCATGAAAAACGTATACAATATAGCTTTTTAAGTGACCGATGACGTAGCACGAAAAATATACTTTTTTCTCGCACTGCTGATTGCTTGATCTTGTCTTGTTAGTTCATGCGCTTAGCCCAACTTGCTACTTCACCACAAAGCTCAGCGCATTCAACAAATTGACCACATAACGCATCGCGCTATCCAAATCAAAAACAGCCTGCGCTGGTCTTGATGATACAGATATCATAGCATTTCAAAATGCTTCATGGCGCAATTGCGTTAGCGCATTTCGCTGATACAGTAAACTGCGCTGGGGTTGTTGTAGCAGCGCAGCATATTTTGCTGCGTTACCCATGTCTAGTACTTACATATAAGTGGGTTGTGCAGATCCGGCGCAGAAGAGTCGTGACCAGTCCAAGCAGGACGAGTATTGTAGCCCATATAAAAGTTCATGCCAATAAAAGCCAAAAGCTCTTCTTTCTTGAGGTTGAGCCTTGTCATTTTGGGTGGCATACAGATTGCTTTGATACACAATGTCATCAATAATAGTATCAATTAGGACCAGAAATACATCCGTAGGCGTAGAGCACTTACTGAAGCATTCGTCCACGGCAGAAGTGTTTTCAGAGTATTCTGGTAAGTATGTCTCAGCGTCTCGTTTTTTCTATTTCCGAATAGGTTCTGGAACTCTTTTTTTCGACTGCGATGACTGAGCAAGAGTTGATTTGGCAAGTGGAAGTTCATTGGCCTAATGTAAAGGCGTCAACGTAGAAGAATTTGCAGCTGCAGGAGTTTCATCGTCTGCTTCATTTTATCTTCCAATGTATACAAAGACTGTTGTATGGCTTCATCAATAATTTCATCAAAGCTTATCGGGGACTTTTGAATAACATTTTCATCATCTGATAATTCCACATCTGAGTTAAAATCGCATTCTGGAATATCCTCTATCAATAATGCTTCTATTAGAACAATATTGTTGGAAATATCCATCTAAAAAGCAAACATTGTACAAATATATATATAAAAAAACAACTCTAAAAATGTTATAAGTCACTGTTGGTACTTGTAAGTCTTCTACGATTTTATGCAGATTTTACGTACATAAAACGTATAAAATGCTTTTATAATAAAAAAAACACGCAATCTAGGTTGTAAACTTACTATGTATAACAAAAATTATATTACATACCTTGCAAAATCTTTATATATATATTGCAAACAAAAATGTGAAATTTTTCTTAACAATGCACCTGCACGTGCCCAGTTCAATGTGATACTGAATGGCGAATTTTTATTTTTTTTCACCAGAATTATTTTTATTGTCTAGCACAATTGCTTTAGAAGAGATATTTAATGAGAGCGAAAGCTGCTGCGATCTCATGTTTTTTAAATTTACCGTTTCAAAAGGTGGTACGAATTAGTACCGTCAGATAGGAAAGGGTTAAGTGATGATATTGTTATGATAGACATACTATCAAAATGCCAGAATGTTATTATAGCTTTAATCAAGGAAATGTTAAAACGATTACCTAGTCTGTTAGAAATTTTTGAAAATGCTTTTATTTTATGTCCTAAAAGATTTTTAAACTATACAAGACCTTCTGTCCGTGAACTCCCTCTTTATTATCTATGTATCTCTTGAAGAGCGACGTGCAGAAGAAATCGAATACGAATCTTTGTTGACATTTCCATAGAGCAATGTTTTCAAAAACAAAGTGCCATCTGAAAGTGAAGAATTAAGACAGCCGTAGGCGGAAAAATGTTTGTCAATATTTGTAAGTTGGCATTCATCTTTATAAACTAAATCAATGTATGAACTAAACAATACTTTGAGAATTGACGAAACGGAGGAAGAGTCTAATATGGCTGAAGGAACTACGTTTTTTGCAAAAAGTTTTTTTTTAAAGTTGCATATTGAAAAATTCCAAAAAGTTATAGTCTCTAAAAAAATATTCTTTAACGATAAAAATTCTTGTATAAAATGAAGTAGCTTTTTTATTATTTTTTATAAATCTCAAAAATATGAAAATAAGAATATCTAATACTATTAACAGATCTCAATATTATTTGAAAAAAAAATGTATATAATTTGTTTTATTTTTTCTAATATAATAAATTTCTTAGAAAAAATGGCGATTTTTTATTTCATTGGGCGATATTTTTTATAAATCTCGCGCTTTTCTCAGAAAAGTTCTGGCAACACTGCATGCTACGTGAACATGCTCACTCGACAGTTGGCATAAGACTGAAGTTCGTTTATTTAGCTTCGGCTTCACATCAAGAATGATATATTACCTAATATTAATAATAATATTCTAATATTAATAATAATATTCTAATATTAATAATATTAGAATGATAATATTATTATATATATTATATTTTATCTATCATTCTTGGCTTCACATGCATAAGGCACTAAACTGATGCGTTGCCCGCGGGCATGCTTTTGCCGATCACTGTTATATACCAAAGAATTTAAACTTTGGTCAGAAGATGATTCAGCAGGTTATGATGAAGCAGAAATGATGTATTCTTTGATTAATTAAAAAAAAGTAAGATTTGTAAGTAAGTATTTTTCTCAGTTTTGTTTGTTTTGTTTTAAAAATAATGTTTTTTAAAAACCATGAGTTAATAATACGAATATCTTTGAAAAACTTTTACATAAAATGTTTTATTTAATTTTTTATTAAAAAAAGCATTTTAGGAACGCATAGTTTTGTAAGGTGTCAAAATGCCTTTTGCAGATTTATAAAGCACTGAATACACTAAACGAAAAACATTTAAAAGTTTGTAAGTCAACTTAGAAAATTTCGTATAAAGTTTTCTAACTTAACTAAACTAAAATAACAAAATCTTATTAAACAAATATCGAGGTAAAACAAGATAACTTAAGGAAATTGTATTTTGTATGAAAATTTGAAATAAAAATTATAAATTCAACTAAAAAAAAAACGTTTCGCAAAATTCATAAAAAAAAAATTTGTAAGAAAAAAGAATGCAAGTTGTTTTTATCATATACTCAATACTCAGACAACTTTACATAAGTTTTTGCTGTTTGTAATAAGTAGTAACTAATTTTATCTACTTTTATAAAAGGTTTCTTTTTTAGTGCTTTTTACTCAAAATTACGCGTTTTGCTTTTTTAAGTTGGTGCTTTTTGGCTTGGAATTGTTGGCAACACTAATAATGCACATTGCAAGTTACTACAATCGAGTACGGAAACAGACCTAATAATTTTATGCCAAATGATGCTCATACAAACATGAATAAGGAGTTTATTGTTGCTATATTTTTAGAGATATCGAATAAATAACATGTGATTGTTCAAAGATTATAACTTATCTTAGAGGAAATATATTAAAATGAGGTATTTACGAGTAAGTTACAATGTCGATTATAATCAATAACGCCACAATCTTAAACATAATATGGAATCCTTTAAAAGATTATTGCAGACTCTAAAAAAAAAATGTCTATAAAGTCTTGGCGAATAAGATAGACGACTAACACCAAATATTTATTGGCTGGAAAATTATTGTCCATGAGCTTTTTTTTTTTTTTGACTAAGATGCATATTCTACA
Source organism: Pherbina coryleti (assembly GCA_943735915.1). NCBI lineage: Eukaryota > Metazoa > Arthropoda > Insecta > Diptera > Sciomyzidae > Pherbina > Pherbina coryleti. The sequence goes on along the minus strand of OX030949.1, from coordinate 1,471,659 downwards.
AACCCTTGTTGTACCAAACGACGTCTAAGTCTGGATGTTTTTGCTTGATGTTTTCTTGAACTTCAGGTTCGAGGCTCGAGACCTATAAACGATAGTTAAACAATATGTATTATATAAGTTTATTAAATATCTAAATTATCTCACGTTTATTGATGCTCGTTGACTAAAGAATGCGCAGCCGAGAGGAGTGGCAAAAATGAGCACGAAACCGCAGAAAAGTGTTTGGATCGGTGCGCTTGCTTTAGGGAAGCGTTTGAGTAATCCGCGCTTCTCGAGAAAATTAATTAATATTGGCGTGAGTACTAAAACGAAAATTAAGTCAAACAAATTACTTAAGCTAACAATAATTAAATAAAAAAACACTATCGTTGTGACTATGTTTTTAAAGGCTCCACGAAATACCCCCCACATGAAAAAACCACCAAATGACATAAACCAACAAAAAAAAAAAATTAATTTAGCCCCAAAAAATGTCCATTAGACCGATTCAAAATTATATGAGGAAAGTTATGGGTATTTTTTTTCTTCGCTGCACCATATTTCGCTGATGAGTGGCTTAATAACAGCTCATATGTTAGTGATCTTCAAATGGTCACTCAGCTCAATGTTATTAACGATTCAGCAGAGAGAAGTGTAGCGTTAATAACTAAATTTAATAATTCGATTACTTCAAATGAAGAGCAAAAACAGTATTGGCTGCAAGTGGTAGATAACCACAGAAAAAATTTGAAAAACGTAACAAAAAATCATATTTTTAAAAAATAAATTCAGGAAAAACAAATGTTTGTAGTATTTTTTATTTTTTTTTTCATGTTATGGTCCAAAAATTATGCAGTAAGTGACATCGCAAGAAACCTTAAGCTCCGCACAAAATTCAAAATTACAAACATAATCTCACTGGAACAAAATAAAAAAAAAATTTTATGTGGAAATCCGATAATTTTGACGAAGGAGTTAAATTGCATGTTCAAAACTCCGCCAAAAAATATCAGATGCATATTTTAAAAAAATAAAAAAAATTAAACTAGCTTAGATTATTATAAATGATTTTTCATCACAATTTATTCAACATGTGTTTCGGTTCGGACAACATATTATTCAATATGATCTAAGTCTTAAATAGCTCCAAAATGACCTTTAAACGATTTCAGCAATATCTAGAGGTCAAACTTTTTTGGGTCTTAAGGCATTTTTGTTCTCATTAGGAATGGAAGTTTCGGAAAATGGACGCGCACCGAAGTATTTTAACATTTTTGAAATGTGAACCGGTGTAATGTCCATACATTTTTGGTGTTATTTCAATGGTAATAGTTTTTGGGGACTATTTCACAAATTTTGGGTGATATTTAATTTTTTCTTGGGTTTTATTTCTTTATGAAATAAAGCCCAATGAAATAAGCCCCATTCAAATTTTATTTGGGGATTATTTAATTTTGTTTTTTTTTGTTTGGGGTTTATTTCATTCGGTTTGGGGATTATTTCATTCCATTAATTTGGGTGTTATTAAATGTTTCTGTGTAAATGCGCCTTTTAAAAATTATTCATTCTGTAAAAGGCGCATATTTTAAGCTAACCCCTCTTTTTTTTGGGCTTATTTAATTTTTTTGGGGGATATTTCGTTGAGGATAATTTAATTTTTTCGTTGGGTGTTATTTCATGATGTTATTTCCATTTGGGTTTTATTTGGATTCGGGCATTATTTCATTAAAGAAATTTGGGGTTTATTTCATTTTCGTTGGGTCTTATTTCATTGGGGGTTATTTAATTTGGGGGTTATTTCGTGAGGCCGTTTTTTAAACATGTTAGCATCAAAAATTGAATACAAAAATTTTTATACAACTTTGATTTTATTTTAAAATTTTTTTTGGTATAGAGTACTTTTACTATGCTGGAGTGATTGATTTGGCTATGCTTGATAATTAGAAACATCAATCGAACGATGATTAAATGTGTAATAAATTTTGTTTCCAGTTAAACTTTTATAAAGCCCGAAACAATAAACTATACAACTTTTTGCACCAAAATGACCATCGAGTATTGACTTCAAAACATCGGGAAAAATGTTAATCGAAATTATGTTTAAAACGTTAAGAATGGATTTATTTTAATTCGTTTGACATCAAATAGTCAAACAGTCTCCGAAAAAAATATAAAAAAAAACAAATAAAGCCCTAAAAGTTGTGTGAGAAAAAATTTCTGTATGCAATTTTTGAGGTCGGAGACCCCACTCCATAAGTTTAATTTTTTATTGCCAATAATAGTTATTTTATCATTGCAAAGTAACGTATACTCTTGTTTAAAGTGTTCTACTTACCCATACCGGGGGCAGCCATAGCGATTCTACTTGCTACAACTGTTGTTATGCCTACAGATGCTGCTTTCTTTGATATGCCAACCTCATTGTTCTTTTCATCCAACAAAACTACACCGTTTTGAAGCTCTCTGCGTGAGATTTTATTTTTTAAATGCGTTAAGAAAATGCAGAGGTATATTGGAAATAGTTGTACTCACTGAATGCGCATCATTGGTACATTGATGCAATTAGCAGCGGACACAGCTGCTAAAGGGACAAGCCGTCCAATGATTGGATTGAGGTTCTAAATTAATTTGATAATAAATTAATCAATCATTAAAAAAGAAGTTATTATAAGAATTATTTTAAATTAACTGTAACCTCACTGACTTTTCATTTCGCAACATGACATTAACCAACTTAACCATTGGAGTTTAAATATTTGTCCTATTTATAAAGGCGAACAATGAAACAGATTACAAAATTTCGAGACTCAGAAGAGAGGAGACGCGCATTGTCTTATAGCAAAAATTTAATATCGGAAAATGCGTAGTTATGCTACTTTTATAGTTAGAATGCTATAGTGTATGTCATTTAAAAGTAAGTCATTTCAAGTGGATTGAAATTGAAATTTAGTAACTATTGTTTAAATAAGTCATAAAATGAGAATGAGTTTAAGGACTATTTACAAATATTTTAGGAAAATTAAAGTTAGTAACATTATTCTCTCAGAATTCACAACAATTTTTATCTGCAACAGCAAAAGTATAGCCTTACTTGAAGAGATTTTTGTGCTAAACTAAACGCATCATTTTGTGGTTGCATTCGTCATATTGAAACTTTAGTTAATTCCATAGAGAAATGACCTTGAAGTTATTTGTTGTTTTAGTGATATTCTGTTTTGTTGTGACGCATATATGTTTTTTTTTTTAAATGTTCTCCATATTTCTGGTAAACTTGCAAATTAAGTTCTATGATTGCGCAAGTAGTTCCCTTTCTTTGTGTCTGGCTTAAGTGATAGTTTATTATTCCAATACCTTCACAATTCTGTTCAACGAAAGTGCTGTGGCAAGTGCGCCACCCGTTGCCATGAGGTATGAAGACAGCAGTTGCCTATAACAATAAGAAAACACATTCAATTTAAACATACGCACACGCATCAGGGAACTCACTCGTTAGATAGTGGCGTGGACCCAGAACGATTCGTGTAATTGACGACAGCATTAAATGTTTGATTGACCCATTGCCAAAACACAACCGCGGGAGTAGTTTTGTAGAACGAAAGCATGCCTGTTGATAATGAAAACTTTACAAGGTTATTTAAGAATTTTGGATGAATACATACTCGTACTTCAGATTATAAATTGATTCGATATTTTGTTATAAACATTTTTTGCGACGATCCATTTTTTGTTGTTGCATTAACAAAAATATATAAATAAAAATAAAAAGAAATAATAACTTTATGTATTGTACCAGAGTACACAAAAATTGTAATTATATCTTATCTGCTTCAATCTACTCATGAATCTCTATTCTTATAGGGATTTTTAATTAGTTGATTCATTGATTCTGAATGGAAAGAAAGAAATTCTTGCAGAACAAAATATTTACCAAAAATAGAGAATCTATTATCGAATTTCTCGTAATGAATTCTCCGAAGAGAGAATCCTCGGGTCCAAAGTTGAAACCCTATAACTACAAGGCCAAAAAACTTGTATTTTTTTTCCTACAAAAGTAAGAGTAACGTATATCAAAAGAAATTTTATGCTATTTATACATTTTTTACTTATGCTAACCAAGATATAACACTTTGCGTATTATACACACTTGATTCACCCTTTTACGAAATAACCAAAACGCATAATATTTAAAGTGTTATATCTTCAAAAGTAATGCAATACTTAAATATGTAAAGTGATATATCTTGGCGGCCTCGGTAGTCGAGTTGGTAGCGAACGCCAGCCAGGTCATGTTCCTACGCTTTAACCTTTCCCATTTGCAATTTTCTATCCTCATTTCTAATCAACTGAAATTGAAGTTGTAGTTGGTGGTAGAGAAGTTTGTGGATGAGATTGCCCTATGACTTGAATTAACTTGAGGTTAATTCGAGTTTGAGGCAAGTGCTTTATGCCTTTGCCTCAAACTCGAATTCACATGTTTCTACAGCTTTCCTCCACGCTTAGAACATCCTACACATGTTTCACTTGATTATTCCTTCCCTCCCACTAATCTAACATCCCATTTCCAACCAAGGCAGACTTGAGTGAATAGTTGTTACTCTTGAAAACTTTGGTTCAAAGATAAAAAAAAAATAATAGTAAGAAATGGTTTTCGACTGTGCTGAAGTTAAAATACCCCCACCCGAACCAAAGTACATATATTCAAAATCTTAAGCAGTCAATAAAATGTTTATTTGTAAAAACATTTTCGTCATGGTTTTAAGATAAAACATTTGCTTTTGTTTTTTAGAAAATCACTTTGTATGGGAGGTAGGAGTGGTTTTCACTCGGTTTCGTGAATTATATACTCAGAGTGCATTTTAAAGCTTAATTGCAAAATTTCAAGTCCATATATTAATTTTTTTTTTGTCATTGAAAAATTTGTTTTCTTCACAAATGTGCAAACGTAACGGAAATCACAAAATAGTAACTCCATTCTGAGTTTCCATGTTCTGTGACTTTTACTTTCAAAGCTATTCAATATCAAAAATTTGGCTTACATATGCGGAGCCACACCCCTTTGTCCAACGCCCGTGCCAGTACCCTATTTCCCATATTCTACTTTCTAGTAGAAGGATAGCACTAAGTGGGAACCCCATATTGAATTTCATTGTTATATGGCATTTACTTCCAAAGCTATTTGATATAAAAACTTTGAATTGTTGGGTGGTGCCACGCCCCATGTCTAATGCTCGTTTAATTTCTCCAGTCGAAGAACAGGACTAAATAGGAAGTTCCTACAGAGTTTCATTGATTTGTGACTTATATGTAGTTCGAAATTTATACCGAAAATTTGGGCTGCTGAAAAGTGCCACGCCCCTCTTTAAATGCTACTTGTGATTTGAGGTCGAATACCGATTTTCGAGGCTGTATGGCCTATAACTCTAAAGCTATTCGATATCGCAAATTTGGGTTGTATGGGATGTGCCACGCCAACCATAGATATTCGGTGTATTCCTTCTCTCTACTCTTATTGATTTATTCTTCTTCTTCTTCTTAGGAGAAGAAAACACGGGAGCAGTTGGTTCTTAACTGTTCTGCCTACGCCTACTTATATATATATTTCCCAGAAACTTTTCTCTAGATTATTGATTGAATATTCATCTCTTTAAGCCTCTATGACAACAGTTCCAATGGATATGTTCCTTGGAGCACGGTTTGAAACCAAGGGTTTAAGTTACTACTTACAGCCTGTTATTATCGTGTTCATCGGCACTTGCGCAGACATACGACCAATAATTAAAGATTTCTCTCCCGTTTCTGGATGGAAAGCGGAGTCATACAAATATTTAGCACGCCATAAATCCTCAATGCTTTTACATTCTGGAACATCCTTGCCGGATTTGTAGTCGTTTACAATACGACGTGCTCGATCTAGTTCATCGTTGGAAGCCAGTAAATTCAGAGGATTCGTGAGAAGAAAGAAGTGTTTTGCGCGGTTCATGTAGGTACTCTGTTCATACTTTGGCTGATCGATATCCACCTTCGGCAGCTGCGACATTTCTAGAAATAATAAAGTGAAAACTTCATAACTAACAATTCTATGTAATAGATCAGAAATCCTGAAATTAAAATTCAATAAATTTAAGAAATTGGAAATCGTGTTAAAATTCAGTCTGGATTTTATTGTAAGGGTTGAAAGTAAATAGTTCTAGTTTTACTGTTTTAGTTAAAAATTAATTATTTCCAAGCACTCCATAGATTTTTCATAAAATGATTTACTTCGATATTCGAAAGAATTTCTTGACATTTATGTATACAATCATTTTTGTATACATTTGTTTGTTAAGAATTATTTTTTGTTAATGTTGTGGCCTAAACGAATCACAGAAAATAACTACAAAAACATCACTTGAATGTATTGTGCTGCATTACTTGGCGAGCGTGAATAAAACTGGTTCTGTTTTAAAAGATAATTGAAGAGAAGTTTTCGGCTTCAAGAAAGTTGATGGATACAGAACTTTCCCTGAACGTTTCTTGTGGATAAATATTTAATTAAGAAAGTATACAAAGCAATGTAATCATGTTCTTTAATAAACTTTTTATGTTTATTCTATTTCCAAGTGTCAATTACAGACAATTAAACTTAACACTCTTATCACGATATTCATTTAAGTACAAATGCTTTAATGTATTTACTTTGCGATCGCACAAACAGTTTAGAATCTGGAGAATACAAAATTATTTAAATATACAACAAACAATCCATAAGCTAAGAATGTTATTATCAGCCACTAGTCAGATAGCCGGAAGCTCGCTTGCCCCCGGATCTTATCGGAATAAGACAGAAATCAACTTAAACTAGTGCACACCCCACTCGCTGGCTCAAAGGTTAGCAACAATTTTAAATAGAACCATAAAAAAGAGCAAAAGATACTGACCAAGGTGCAACAAGATGAGCTTGTGCTGCCAACACTATATAATCGATTTTCTGAATTTCTGAGTCGGCATTTTCCGCAGTGCTTTCTTATCATTCTCAAGGTTGTTACATAATTTAAGTTTATGTATTGCGACCAACAATAACTTATGCAAGTTCAACATAGGGGCAGGAGAGTAGTAACCAATTACAACTGTTCATCGTATTGACGCTATTGATTTACTTACTCGAGGTTTTTTATTTAAAATAAAAAGTTGAGTTGTTCTTTTTTGTGTCAATTTCTAGTCTTAATGATTATATTAATAAGTCTGTTTCCACTGTGCAAAATCGTTCAATGTGTGCGTGCTTAAAATTCCTACGCAGAATAATTAAATAATTATTGTTTCTCACTTCTTAGCAGTAAACCGACAACTAATCAGTTCAACCTCTCCGCAAACATGCAAAAGCTAACGCAAGCCTAAATATTTGGAAAAAGCTTCGGCAGTACATTCACTCTATGTTGAGAGTTGTTTTGTAAGAATGTTAGTGTTGGTGGAAGATTGGAGAACCAGAAGACCGAACTGAAACTTTGAAGCAAGGGCTTCGTGTGAAGGTACCGCAAAGGGGACTAACTGGCTAATTGTAAATTTTATCAAGTTCTTATTTGTTTTGATTTAAAAAACATTAACAATTCATATTAATGTTATTGTTAAGTTGCAATGTTATCTCGCACAGGGAAATAGACTCAATAAAATATAACAAAAACTATAAGAATTATGTTTGGTTTTCATCGAAAAAGAGGAGGATATTTTGATAACATTTCCATTACTTGATAACACAAATGCTGTATGTTATTAAAAGAAGACACCAGTTTCGACTATGTCGTAACACAAGACGTAGAATTAAATAAAAATAATACTCAAGTTAACGACACTTAAGTTATAATTATACTTCTTAATGAGACTAAGTCTGTGTGCGAAATTATCTAAATTGACTTACTAAACGAAATTATTTTAAGTTTGTTGTTAATGCTGTGCATAATTACAATTTAGAAAATTTTCGAGTAGACTTTTCGTGACTAAATTGAAATTAACCATATTTTGGTGACTGATCTCTATGTAGAATAAGGTGGGTGTTTTAAATTGGGAAAAAATGAAAAAGCATCCAAATTTTCGAATTAATCCTTATAGAAAAGAATGAATATATAATGATTTTTTTTTTTGAGGAAAACAAATTCAGTCGATCTGGCAATGACAAATCCTTTCAACTATTTCGTTAAGTTTGAAAGTTCGAGTTCATTTACTTGTCGATTTCAGTTGTTCTATTTATCCATGGTATAATAATACAAGGTAGCATTGACAGTTGCTTGGGAAAACATCTACTGTCAAAAAATATACTCAAAAAGAGAGCGCTCACAATCCGCCATTGAAAACACAAGCAATGTTGAAAACGTTGAAAACACCAACCACAGCAGCTACTGATGTATTTCCACAAAAAGCTGTTTTTGACAGGAGATGTTTTCTTGCAGAAGAGAAAATAAGCAGTTGTCAATGCTACCTTGTATTATTATACCTCTTATTATAATAATACACTATTATAATAATACATTGTCAATGCTACCTCTCTTATTATACCTCTATAAATAGTATTATTATGCTATTTATCAACTTACGATGCCTCTTGCGTTAAGTAGCAGCACTCAGTACACTAATAGAAGTTTATACAAAAACCAATTGTATTTCATACGTTCGATTGTATTTCATCATTTGCGATGCCCTCTTTCGTTAGATATAAGCACTAAGTAGGTAACTAAACTCGTACAATAACCTATGAGAACAGCAAACAGAAACCAGAACTGTAAAAGTGTGAATTCATTTTCACTTTTCATTCTCTTGTTTAAAAATTCAAAAGCTGAAATCTTTTTTTCTAGCATTCAAAGTGTGAACTCTCTTTAAGCTTAAGCCTTTAGGCTGATTAAAATTGTTTTCAAGTCATGAATTGCAAAACGTAAAGAATGCACACTGAATTGAAATTTTAACGAACAGTTGCAGCCGAATTAAAATTTTAGTGAATGCAGACGGCGATGGCTTTAAAAAAAATAAAATAAATAAATAACTGGTCATTTCAGCCCTTGAAAGGACTTTGACCTAGCTTCTTATGATCAATTGTGTTGTGCGTGTTATTAAGTTTGTACACAATTGACCGAGAACCGGACCTACATGCTTAACGCCGACTCCGAACGGCGATGAACGGAAAGTTCTCGTTCTCAAGAAGCTTTACATGACATTTTGATTACTCTCTGAGGTTTGCCATTGTCTGCAGAGAGGTGGCGGCCGTACAGAAAAATTATTTTAATTCAAATAATTTTCTGTCGCTGCTGGGGTTCGAACCTGGGTTTCCAAAGTTCTTTGACATAGCGGCCACGCACTTTAACCAACTACGCCACGGACGCCACGGCGATGGCTTTAGCCGCAAAAATTTGTTGTTGCGTCTGAAGTTGTTTTGTGTGTATTTGTGTATGCGTGTGTGACTGTTGGGCATGACTGTGATGGGTTGCCATTGGCTTATATCATGTATAGAAAAAGTATTATATGCAACAAATTGTAGAAGTTCATTTTTATACATTTTGTTAATAAAATTTATCGTTAATAAGCACTTTATTCTTCCAGAAAATGTCAAAGGAAAGACAAAAGCATGTCACTAAGATCGGCCGTCGAAAACAAATGGCAACAAAAATGCAAAATGCTGCTTTATATTTAGTAGTATTTCATGGTAGTAAATAAAATGTCCAGTGTTTCAGAGTTGAAAGAATGATAAAACTGAGTGCATTCATCAGATTTTTTAAGCCAAGAAGAATGGGATCGATATTTCCATAAGTCCCATTCCTTAGAGAGCATTGAGTTTGCATTCTTTTATCTTCAAAGAATGATGAATTGTGCATCTGTAATTCATTTACTATACAGAAGTATAAGATTGCAATCTGGTTGATGCAGCTTTTGAATGCATTAAGAGTGTGTGCATTCCGAAATGATTCAATCTTTTACAGCTCTGATAGAAACATTAAATTTAAGTTTAATGTTACGAGGGGTACTATTTATATTTCGGGAATAGCAAATAATAACAAACATTTTTAAATGAAAATGGCTTTATTATTTTTTTCAAAATATTCCCCTTGATGATCAATACACTTTTGCATTCATTCAAACCGTTTTTCATAACAGTTTTCCCATTCCTCTTGAGACACCTCCAAAACATGGTTTTTGAATGCTTTAACTGCTTCTGCGGCGCTCGTAAATCGTTGACGACGCAGTTTACCTTTGATATTCGGAAACAAGAAGAAGTCATTGTGTGCCAAATCAGGACTGTATGGAGGATGAGTCATCAATTCGACGTTTTGACTGCACAAAATTGTACATGTTTGACGAGATGTGTGAGAGCTCGCATTGTCATGATGGAGAATGATTCGTCTTTGGCCGTTGACTTTGCGAATTTCTCCGAAGATTTCCGGCAAACAAATGGTCGTGTCCCATTCAGAATTGACCGTCCTACGATGCTCAAGCGGAACAGTGGCCACATGACCCATTCGATGGAAGAAACAGGCGACCATTTGCTTTGCAGTGATTCATGCACGAACAATTTTTGTTGGCTTTGCCTCGTCTTGGAATAACCACGCGGTAGATTGCTGTTTTGTTTCCGGCTCATACGCATATATCCACGATTCGTCACCTGTCACGATTTTATACACATCTTTTGAAGCACCACAATTGAACTTATTAATCATTTCCTTACACCAATTGACGCGAGACTTTTTTTGAGTGATTGATAAATTATGGGGTATCCAATGAGAGCAAATTTTTTTTACAGATAAGTGTTCATGCAAAATCGAATGTATTGAAGTGGAACAAATGTGCAAGGATGCCTCTATCTCACAATATGTCACATGACGATCTTGCATTATTAGTTCACGTACTGCATCGATGTTTTGTGGCACAACAACCGATTTTGGACGACCTTCACGCATTTCGTCGGCGACCGAACTACGACCACGATTGAATTCACTATACCAGCGATATAATGTTGTTTTTTATGGTGCTTTATTGTCATACAAAGAACTGAGCTCATCGACACATTCTTGTTCAGATAAACCACGTCAAAAGTTGTGAAAAATAATCCAACGAAAACCTTCTCTTGAAATTTCCTTTTTTTGAACAAATTGATTTTCTTAACTTACTGTAAAAAAAAACAAATAACACTTGTAAATCAAAACGTTGTGGGTACATTTATGCTAACAAATGTCAAACTTTATTATGGTGATGCCAGATTTAAGCTATTGACATTGGTGCTGCCAGTTCCCGAAATATAAATAGTACCCCTCGTATTGTGTAAAATTTATAAAAATTAGAGAGTTCTAAGATGAACTTTTCTCCGAGTGAGGATCAAATAGACACTTGCTGGTCTTAATGGGGACTATATACACAGAGGCCGAAAAAAAGGTCATGTTTGTGAATTTTTTTAAGGAAACCTAAGGGATACTTTTAAATGAGAGTTTTAATACCTTAAAATATACACATTCAAGAGTATGTTTAGTTTTTTTTTTTTTATTAAAAGAAATTTAATATTAAGGTAGATACAGCATTTTTTATAGAGCGCTCTTAGAAAAAATGTGAAATGCTGTGACCAAGATTGCTCCTCCTAAATTCATCTGAAACAAAAAAATGAAAAAGATTTCTAATTAGCACCGGACAGACAAACGGACATGGCTTAATCGACTCGGGTGATGATATTGATCAAGAATATGTGCACATTTCTATATCTATTACGCCAAACGAAGTGACAAAATTAATATACCCCTTTTACGTTATTGTATCCCCAGCCCCTGTAAGGAGTGGTCGGAGCGTATAGGTCTTCAAGGAAAAAATGTTCCTTTTGCAAAAATAATGGGGGTTGATCATACATTTTAACCCTCTCCGGCCTTCCCTTAAAGCCCATCTGTTTAGGTGTAGGGAATAAATGTACAAAAAAAGAACTAATCTATCTATCTTCTATATCTTATCTTATCTTATCTTATCTTATCTTATCTTATCTTATCTTATCTTATCTTAGGCTGTGTGCTATTCGGAAACTTTTCACTCGGATGATGAAATTTTGACAGTCTGAAAGAGAATATTTGGCACTTGTGAGGTGAATATGATTGTCAAAAATTCATGTAGCCCCAGGGGCCATGGTATAATAATACATGGTAGCATTGACAGTTGCTTGGGAAATCATATACTGTCAAAAAATATACTCAAAAAGAGAGCGTTCGCTGGTCGGCCATTGTTAATAAATGAAAACACAAACAACAAACGAATTTTCTGCCAGCATCAAGCCACAGGCATCAATCCACCGCTGGCGACGAGTTTCGTTATTAGGCACTGAATAAAATTTAACATCACGGACTGAAAAACTTTTCGCACAAATTACACAAGATCTTTTTATCACTTTCATGATTTTAAATGTTTATTTCTTTATGATTTGTTTATTTAAACGCACAATATTCTTATTAGTTTTTTGTTTGTTTTTGTCACTTGCTTTAATTTTCGCTTCATTTCGCAAACAGCTGTGTTTGACAATTTATGTTTTCCTGTTGAAGAGAAAATAAGCAGTTGTCAATGCTACCTGGTATAATTATACCATGCCAGGGGCTAGTATAAATTTTGACAATCGGAAAGAGAATTTTTGACACAAGCAAAAATGAAAAAAAAACACTTGTGAGATTGTGAGTCGTAAAGAAGTTCAATATTATGTGCTTCCGACAGCATAGCAACCAAAATTGCTAATTTTTAATATATATTCACAATTTCGCAAATTAAATTAAATTCTTGTGCTAATGCACTACCAAAATCTAAAACGTCAAAATTTCTAGTTGTCAAAATTTCATCGTCCTTTTGGCACAGCAAAAATTACAATTTTATTTCAACAGACAGAAATTGTATTCAACTTAGTAAATTCTCTCCTACCACGAGTGAAAAGTTTCCGAATAGCACACGGCCTTAAGGCCCAAACATAATAGGCTCGAGCTGGCTGCAGCTAACGTCAAATTTTATACGACTACATAGAAATGATGCGTACAAACCATAATAGCTCGAGCCAGCTTTTTCGTCAAGTTTCGTTAACTTGATCTAGCTGCAGCCAGAGCGATTCAAATCGAATGCTCCGTAAGGAATCGTTTGTTTTCATTTATTTATAAATTTATTTCCGCAATCCATTTTAATAATTATAAATTCAAACGAACAAAATGAATTGATGTAGAAATTGTTGAATTTTTCAAAGCAAATGTGAAAATAGTTATGACATAAAGGCTAGCGCTGCTCAAGTCATTTTGGTCAAATTAAGCATTTGACAGAACTTGAGCTAGCTTTTCGTTTATTTTGGACATTAGCTGCAGCCAGCTCGAGCCTATTATGTTTGGGCCTTTACTATTATATAAAAATGAAACTTGATATATTGCCTTTTTGGCGTTGATGAAAGTAAACTCAAGAACGGCTAAACGGATTTAAATGAAATTTTCACTATTCAAATTGTAATTAATTGTAGATTAACACTGTATACTTAAAGTTTTGAAATATTTCAAAGCATAGAAGTTATTGGCTAAGAAACTGGCAAAATTCGGTATTTTTGGAAAAATTTGGCGCTTTTTTCCATTTTCTGCTTAAACCGTACAAGATAAGTGAATATGATATATGGACAAATGAATGATCTTGCCGATTCCAGCAAAAAAGTCCATGGTTACGTGCATCTAAGATCAATAGTTTGGTCGTAAAATTCATATTTTATTGAAAAATTAAATCATTTTCTTGCAAGCATTGATTTGTTCATTGGCTTCGACGCTGTCATTGCTTGCAGCTAGCAGAATGTTGCTTTGGTTTCGCTATAAAACGCTGCTCAATGCTCAGAAAAGAGATTCTCTGCATTGAAGCAGAGAGAGATAGCTCTTTGTTCGCGAACAGCAGAATGCAAAATTTAAAGCATTTTCTCCAAGCGCGTCGTTTTCAATGTTTCATTATTCAGAAAGAGTTTTTCTATTCCAAATGTTGAATAGCTGCGTGCAGAATTCTTAAGCTTCAAAATAGAAGTGCATGAAATTTATGGTAATAATTTAAGCTTAAATTGAAACGCCGTGCGATGCAAATTACATCGCTTTGAAGCTGCGCATTGGTATGTGTTGAATTGGTTTTTTAGCATGTTTTTACGGCATTACATAGCGTAAGTGTATAATTTCGTCACTGAAATAAGACCTATGAAAACATTTGAACTTAATTTGATTTTATTTATTAAAAGTGATAAAGTATTTTTAATTTATTCCATAAACATAAATTTAAATTTGAAAAGGTAAAGACTTATTAAAACCAATATCTTTCCAAAACAATTCACGTTATCGAATACGAGTCTTATATAATTGAGCTACAAATTGTGTTAATTAGCTGAAGTACATTGCATAAATGTATCTTCATACCATTTAATAATATGGTTAAATAAGTAGGATAATGTCTCCGGTTAAGAGCCATGTTTCCTTAAATCGACATAAAATTGGCTGTGCTTAATATTTTTCCATGGTTTTTATGTCAAACGAAATTTAATTATTTAAGCTTAATTTTCCCAAAAAAAAACCCTATCGATTTAGTTATAAGCAAACAAATTATGAACGATTGCCTCAAACTTTATTTTTTTGCTTAAAACCCGGTTATGAGCCACCCCAGAAAATCAGTTGGAAATCAAAAAACTTGATGTGCGATCGACACAAATGTGTGTCTATGAATGAATTTTATTTTTTTGCGAGAAAGCTGCTTTTCCCATGGGCAGTTATATGTTGGTCTTTCTAAGATAGGAAATCCATCAAACTAATTTATCTTAAGAATAACACAAACACATCAAAAAACATTGTTTATACAGAAATTCTTACATGATTGCAATTAATATGTCATGAAAAAATAAACCTATTAAAACGATAATAAAACAATATTTTACAAAAAATGCGTTAATTTATTTCAAGATACATCGCGGGCAAAGCTGCGGAGGGTTGCTAGTCTTCTATATCTATATATATAAAAAAGGAAATTATGTTTGTAAGGCCGCAATAGACTCCTAAACTACTCATCCGATTAGCATGAAAATTTGTGTACATAAGTTTTTTGGTACGGTGCGTGTTCGTGGGCTATCAATTTTGATCCACCTTGAACACCAGAGGGCGCTGTAGTACAAATTTTTTACAAAACTGCCTAAAACTCATAAACTGCTAATGCGATTAGAATGAAAAGTGGTATACAGTAGGTTTTAAGTACGTTGAGTGTTCTGCTGCTATCATTTTTGACCTATCTTGAACACCAGAGGGCGCTATAGTACAAATTTTTTACAAAACCACCTAAAACTCCCAAACCGCTAATGCGATTAGAATAAAAAATGGTATATAGTAGTTTTCAGGTACGATGAGTTTTTTAGCACTATCTTCTTTGACCCACCTTGGACACCAGATGGTGCTGTAGTACAAATTTTTTACAAAATCGCATATTTTTAGTTGTTTTCTTAGGTTACATATTCAGATATTTACAAAATATTAAATATTTTTTAAATTTAGTAAAATTAAAAAAATTTCCGTTATTTTGACATCAAAAACATGAACATATCTTGAAAACTATGAAAAATTTTACCACAACGATTTATTTAATGCAACATCGTTGCTTAATAATGACAAAAAAACATTCAGAAATTTAACTTTGTGACTTTCGATTCAAATATCTCCCCTGCATTTGTATACATTTTGTTAAATTTTTTTTTGTCTTAAAGCTTCATCAAAGTACTATGAAAACCTTATTGTAAAAATACCGTTAATTGAGTATATATATATTTAATTTTTTTTTCAAAAAAGGTCTAAAATTTAGGATTTTTCCTCAAAAAAAGGCTCAAAATTTGTTTTTGTTGTAAAACTAATTTAAATTCAAATTCACAAATTGTCAATTCTATTTAAAAGTTATAACATCTATAAGCAAAAGTTATTTCAATTTTACGAAAAAATTAAAAACCATTTTTGTGATTCAAAAAGCAAGGCCCATCCCTTGATTTTTTCGAAGAAAATTTTTTTTTTCCAATATTGTGTTTTTATATTTTTGTAAAAATATAAAAGCTAAGAAATTAATTTATTAGAAAAAATTATCTTATTATCTCTAACCAATCAAAAGTTATAACCAATAATCTTTATCCAAAATATATATGCAAAAAGCTAAACGCTGTCTGTGTGATGGTTGGAAACTTCAAAATTACTTAGCCGATAGAGCTGAAATTTTGGCAGTACATTTTTTTCAAGTACGAGATGGCTTAAATTTCTGTCACACCCCCTTTTACCACCCACAAATCAATAAAAATGCTATATTTCCTACAGTTTTCGTCGATTGGGCTACATTTTGGTAATTTAGTCTGTATGCTTACTGTCGGCAACTGTACTAAATCAGGGTAATGTCCATCTACTAGAAAACTGGGATGAGCATTATATAAGAGGGTGTGGCTCCGCCCATACAGTTAAAATTTGTATTATCGAATCGCTTTGAAACTAAAAGTAGCAATACTTACATACAAACTCAAAATGGAGTTACTATTTGGTGATCTCCTGATGCTGGGAAACTGTAACGGGCAGTGGAAAATAACAGTGGTGTCAAACTGTGAGTCTAAGAAGAGTCTAAGAAAAGTTTTGAATACACCTATTATGTTCCCATATAGTTGCAGGGTGCAGCAACGCGCGCCGGGAAAAGGCTAGTACATATATAAAAAAGGAGTTTATGTTTGTAAGGCCGCAATAGATTCCTAAACTACTCATCCGATTAGCATGAAAATTTGTGTATGGAAGTTTTTTGGTACGGTGCGTGTTTGTGGGCTATCAATTTCGATCCACCTTGAACACCAGAGGGCGCTGTAGTACAAATTTTTTACAAAACTGCCTAAAACTCATAAACTGCTAATGCGATTAGAATGAAAAGTGGTATACAGTGGGTTTCATGTACGTTGAGTGTTCTGCTGCTATCGTTTTTGACCTATCTTGAACACTAGAGGGCGCTATAGTACAAATTTTTTACAAAACCACCTAAAAATCCCAAACCGCTCATGCGATTAGAATAAAAATTGGTATATTGTAGTTTTCAGGTACGATGAGTTTTTTAGCACTATCTCCTTTGGCTCAGTGAATAAAGGCCTAACGAACTAACGCCTAAAAAAAAAAATGAAATAATGCCTAAAAATTGCAACAAAAAATTATATAGGAATTAGGCGGTTGTTCATTATGAAAGAATGTCTAATATTTTAGGCATTCCTTCATTAAAATTGTTAGGTGATTTTTCATAATGAAAGAAAGCCTAAGAATCAAAAACGAAAAAACGCCTAATTAGATATTTATTCATTTTTGATTGTTAGGCTTTCTTTCATTAATGTTAGGCGATTTTTCATTTTGCTAAAAGTGTGATTTTTATTCATATCAAATAATGGTATTAATTTTCCCTTTTACAAAATGCATACACTATCTTGTAAACATTCTGTAAAAGGGAAAATTATTAGTTTTTAAAATTATAAAAGCAATTGATTTTCCCTTTTACAAAATGCATACACTATCTTGTAAACATTCTGTAAAAGGGAAAATTATTAGTTTTTAAAATTATAAAAACAATTGATTTTCCCTTTTATAAAATGCATACACTACCTTGTAAACATTCCGTTAAATAGAAAATTATTAGTTTTTAAAGTTATAAAAGTTATTGATTTTTAATTTGTTATTGTTTGTTTTGAACTGTTGTAATGAACTAAAAGCTAACGCAGGTGAACATTTTTTCAAATGTCCGCTATGTAGAGCTATAGTTGTTGAAAATTTAACTGTATTTACATAACTTATAGTTAAATATAATTTAAAAATACATTTTTTCCTTTCAAAATATATTTTCAGCATTTTAATTCCAGTTGTTAGGTTTTCTTTCATTAGGTGTTAATTCATAATGAAAGAAACCCTAACAATTTAGACTTTCTTTCATTTTTAAAATTAGACTTTCCTTCATTTTTAAAGTTAGACGTTCTTTCACTTTCTTCTTAGGCGTTCTTGTTTAGGCATTCTTTCATTTTGAAAAATTAGGCATTAGTTCGTTAGGCCTTTATTCACTGAGCCATCTCCTTTGACCCACCTTGGTCACCAGATGGTGCTTTAGTACAAATTTTTTACAAAATCGCATATTTTTAGTTGTTTTCTTAGGTAACATGTGCAAATATTTACAAAATATAAAATATTTCTTAAATTTAGTAAAAGTTAAAAAATTTCCGTTATTTTGATATCAAAAACATGAACATATCTTGAAAACTATGAAAAATTTTACTACAACGATATATTTAATGCAACAGCGTTACACAAAATTACGAAAAAAACAATCAGATATTCAATTTTGTGACTTTCGATTCAAATATCTCCGCTGCTTTTTTATATATTGTGTTAAATTTTTTTTTTGTCTTAAAGCTTCATCAAAATACTATGAAAACCTTATTGCAAAAATACCGTTAGTTGAGTAAATATATTTTAAATATTTTTTTCAAAAAAGGTCTGAAATATTGGAGTTTTCCCCAAAAACAGACTCAAAAACTATTTTTGTTGTAAAAATAATTTAAACTCAAATTCACAAACTTTTAACTCAATTTAAAAGTTATAACATTTGTAAGTAAAAGTTGTTTCAATTTTACGCAAAAATTAAAAACCATTTTTGTGATTCAAAAAACAAGGCCCCTTGATTTTTTTGAAGAAATTTTTTTTTTCCAATATTGTGGTTTTATATTTTTGAATAAATTTACAAGCTAAAATAATAATTTATTAAAAAAAATTATCTCAGTATCTCTTACCAATCAAAAGTTATAGCCAATAATCTTTATTCAAAATATATATACAAAAAGCAAAATGATGTCTGTGTGTTGGCTGGAAACTTCAAAATTGCTGAGTCGATAGAACTGAAATTTTGGCAGTACATTTTTTTAAGCACAAGATGGTTTTAATTTCTGTCACACCCCTTTTACCGCCCACAAATCAATAAAAATGCTATATTTCCTATGGTTTTCGTCGATTTGGCTACATTTTGGTAATTTAGTTTGTATGCTCACTGTCGGCAACTGTACTAAAACTGGATAATGTCCATCTACTAGAAAACTGGGACGGGCATTATATAAGGGGGTGTGGCTCCGCCCATACAATTAAAATTTGTATTATCGAATAGCTTTGAAAGTAAAAGTAGCAATACTTACATACAAACTCAAAATGGAGTTACTATTTGGTGATCTCCTGCTACTGGGAAACTGTAACGGGCAGTGGAAAATAACAGTGGTGTCAAACTATGAGTCTAAGAAAAGTTTTGAATACACCTATTATGTTCCCATATAGTTGCAGGGTGCAGCAACGCGCTCCGGGAAAAGGCTAGTATGCAATAAAAAAACTCGTGGGCATTATGACTCTGCTTGTAAGTATCAGCACATGTTCGATCCTTACCGCGTAAGCAACATAATTTTTAGTTGCTTAATTTTTCAGCAGGCCAGCTGCTCTAAAGTTGTAAGACAACATGTTTGAGGCAACATTGCTGTTTGGAACGCAGGGCAACATATTTAATAAGCACGAAAACTTGCTTGACTTACAGGTTGCTTATTTTTAAGCATAAACGTCCCCTGGTAGTAAGTAGAGCTACATCCAGCACAAAATCCTTAGTGGGTATTGTGTATTGGCTAATAGTTTATTTAAGATATGAAGGCTATGTAGCCAATACACATTCCTATAAGAGATTATTGTGATCTACTCCAACATATCTTTAGTTAATACTTAATATTGAATCAACGATGTTTCACAACGAAAGATTTTGGTGTGATAGTTAGAGAATTAAACTATCAGTCGACGGAGAATGAGTTCAATTCCTGCAGCGGGCAGGTAATTATTTTTAATTTAACATTTTCTTGTTGCATAGACGCAAGCAAAAACAATATCAATTCTAAGAAAAAAGGTGTCGGAAAAAAGTGTCGTATTTGGGATTTCACTCCAGCAAATCACAGAATGAGGCGTAAAAAGTTTCGCTTCAAGAGGTGAAATCTCTTTTAATTTCACAAAAATTAATATATGCATTTGAAATTTTGAATATGAGCTTCGATATTTAATATATACTCTGAATATGAAATTGAACCAAATCGGATGAAAACCACGCCTACCTCCCATACAAAGTGACTTTATCAAAAAACAAAAGCGAATATTTTCTATTAGAACTTTGGCGAAAATGTTTTTACAAATAAACATTTTATTGACTGCTTAAGACTTTGAATACACTTTGGTTTGGCCGTGGGGTTATTTTAACTTCGGTCTAGTCGAAGATAATTTTTTGCAAGTTATTTATATAAGATTGTTTTCTAAAAAGGAGAAGATTTAATCATTTTAATTTTGACACCATATATCAAGAGTATATTGAAAGTTCTTAACGAAATAACTTAAAATACATACTCGTTATGTCCTATCTGAAAACACAACTTGAGAGTTAATTTTAATACTTACTTATCAGATACTAAGAGAAGATCTCTTAATTAAAATGAAATTTCTGTGTGTCAAAATATAACTTCTTAAAAAAAGTGCACAAGTATCGTCGTGTGGAATCATACAATTTGAGTAGCTGTGTAGTGGGATGAAAATACTCGTTGAATGGCTTTCAAATTTTTATAAGAGTTGTATTCTTGCATTTGTTGTTAAAAAAATTAGCTCGTTGCTCATTGCTCATTACGTAGATTTTCGGCAGACGAAATATGATGACGTAACATAGCGTTGAAAGAAGCTACGATATTGTGGTAAATTTGATGCTTTTAATTTTTTCGATGTCAGTAAAGCGGAAACGCTGTAAAGAGAAAATAATTTCTTGTTCCGGTTCGACTTGAATTATTCACCAAAACTCATCCACTATAAATCAAAAGTAAATCGAGAAAAATACATAAAATTCAAAATTTGTCTCTGGACTTCTCAGTTAACAGTTTTTAATAAATAAGAACTATATTTCTTAATTTTAAACAACATGTTATATTTATTTCTTTTGTTTTTCATTTCTATTAATAATATCTAAGCTTTAATTGATCGTTCTTTTTTATTAACAAAAAATACAATATAATATATGTATGTATGTGTATAAATATAATATATTCTTAAATATTTTATAATGTATACATTTTGGATACAGTTAATTTTGTGGTTTTTGTATGTATCTTTTTCAAATTTATTTATTTATTTTGTTTTTGTTGCTTATTTAATTGAGCTTCGAAGAACTCGTGTTTCCTACTGGGGTCAATTAGCTAAAAACCTGTATGAACTTTATGAAGTGAGTCCGTCTTGTTGTTACGAGTATTGCTCTTTAAGTGCATATTTTTGATGAAATTATTCAACCAAATCCCAGCTAACGGTTTGTGGTTTGTCCTTAACTGCATTTAACATAATTATTATTTAAAGATCTTTTTATATTATTTATTTATATATGTGTATATTATTATTATTGGTGCAATAAATGTCTGCTCATATATAACACAGTGTTGGTATTCATTGTTAACAAATTGACATAATTAATATATTCTTAATTGGTTTCAAAATTAATAAGTAATTTATTAACTACATATTTATATACTTATATAAATATTTACATGTACAGTCACACAGAAAAGAATACGTACCACTCACGATGGAGTAAGTTATTGGTTAGGTATTTCTACTGGAAAACTGGCACCGGCATTGAAAACATGGCATGGCTTCGCCCAAACAAATAAAATGTTCGATGGTTATAGACATAGTTGGGCGGAGATAGAAAAAGGGGGCGTGGTATCTCCTATACAACTCAAATCTACGATATCACATATTTTTGAAATTATAGGTCACACAGCATCGAAATTCGATATTTTAATTCATTTTCCACGTGCTATTCCACTGGTAAAAATTAATGGGCGTTGGATGAAGGGGGTGGCACTTTATCAGAAGCCCAACTTTACGGTATAACTCTCCAACTATAAGCCACTTATCAATTTAATTCGGTAAGAACGTACTATTTTATTCTGATCTTCGACTGGTAAAATTGAGTGACGATTGGACAAGGGGCGTGCCACCGTGCATAAAATTCAAATTTATGGTATTGGATAGCTTTGGAACTAAGTTTGGAATGGAGTTGCCACTTGGGGATATGCATCTACTAGAAAACCGTGACGGGCATTGGAAAATGGGGTGTGACTCCGCCCATATAAACCAAATTTTTGGTATCGAATAGGTTTGAAAGTAAAAGTCACAGAAAACTAGGACGGACATTGGACAATGCATTGTGACTCCACCCATACAATCCAAATTTTATAAATTGAATAGCTTTGGAACAAAACGTCACACAATAATGGAACTCAGTTCGGAGTTACTAATAGCCTATGTCTTTCCACTGGAAAACTGGTACGTGCATTGCAAATTAGGGTGTGGCCCGATTTTCGATACAAAATAGCTAGCTATATACAGAATAGTCATAGAACATTCAAACTCATACAGGAATTGCCACCTGAGAGTGATGTCCTACTACTGGGAAACTGTTTTGGACAGTGGGCCATGAGCGTGGTTTCAGACTAAGGGACACATAACAGTTTTGAATTTACGTATTATTTTTCAATATACTTGCCAGGTGTAGCAACGCGCACCGGGTATCGATAGTATTATATAAAACACAAAAATTCAATTTCACAGCACAGTAAAGTATACGTACTCTAAAAGAAAATATATGTATTTAAATTTAGTTTAAATAAATATTTACAGTATCTGGATTGTTTATTTAATATTAAGTCGGACCTCCCTTTGCTTCTAGTACTGCTATTTTCATTGAAAATACGATTTTTTTTTTGTTGTTCCAGCCGTTATTTGGTTTCGCTCACGAACCAAGGCATCTTTAAATTCCTGTTTTTTGCGAATTATTTTTTTACGTTTGCGCCTCTCTAATTCATCTCACAAATGCTCCATTGGGTTGAAGTCAGGGGACTGGGGTGGGAATGGAGTTATATTGGCACGTTGTAAAGCAACCATTCGTTGACTATATGGGATGTCTGCTTTGGGTCATTATCCTGTTGGAAATACCAGGTGCTACATAGACCCAACTTGCTTGCGGATTCTTTCAAAATAATACTTTTTGGAATATTCAAATAAACAAACCGGTCCATATTTGTTTCCACAAATTGTAGTTTTCCAACTCCATTCGCCGATATACAGCCCCATACCATGACCGAACCTCCGCCATGCTTCACAGTTGGGATAAGGTTTTTCGGTTGCAACTCTTCATTCTCTTTGCGCCATATTTTTTGTTTGCCAAAACAACCGAATAAATTTAACCTACATTCCTCAAGAAATATGGATTTGTCAGTTTTTCGGCATACTGTAATGCAAAGACGAGTCGCTTCTTTTTGTTAATTTCGGTACTCGGCTATGAAATCCGTTTTCTCTCAAATCACTTGGAACTGTTTCGGAATGCACATTATTATGGTCGGTTTCCAAGGTATTTCGAATTTCTAGAGCTGTTATTTTCGAATTTTTATCCACAACACTTTTTATATACCGCTGAACTCTTGGAGAATTTTTACGATATTGACACATAATAGTTTTTTTATCATTGCTTGCACTTTGCAATAGAGTTCAAAGAATTTCCCTCTTTTTTTAATCTTATTATTTGCTCTCGTATTTCAAAACAAACTTCCTTCATTTCTGGGCTCATTTTCATTAATAAATATTTAATTTTACTAATGACCATGAACTTCTTTTGACAAAATACAAATGAAGACTGAAACAGAATCAAATTCGGTTTTTTTTTTTAAATCCACAGAAATATGAAAATATACCGCTATTTTGTTTGCATCGTACGTATACTTATCTGTTTGTACAAATCCGTTTTTATCATTTGTTTGTACAAAACAAACGCGAAATTAACGGGACAATTTTTTGTTTGTTTGAACAGATGTGTCATTGCAAATGAATAATTTGTTTAAAATTCCATATTTAGGGAGGTACGTTTAGTTTTCTGTGTAACTGTATATACATATATAATATATAAATATGAGAGAAGTGTACATTTAGGTATATATGACTAATGTCTTGAGGGATAAAATGGGATAGATATATAGAATATTATAGTATTATTGTCGATAGAGATATAGAAATCGAAGGGTAATTTTGGAAAACACATGCGTCAATAGAGTATGGATTTTTATTCATACTTTATTTACTCCTTGTTAGTGACTCAAAGTAACAGTTTGTACATTTTACACCAAACGTTTTCAAATAGACCAATGCATTATACATATTTTTAACAAGAATACTAAATAAAATTTATTTAAGTTAGGAATGTTTTTTAATTCAATTAGTTTTATAACAAATGCACTACAGTTGGTTACAATATTCTTCGGTAATCTAGAATAAGAGGTGATGCAAATGCAAATAACTAGATTTTTGTTTTTTTTTTTAATATCTTTAACAACGAATATCTGCAAATATTATATATATGCATGTGAACCTTATTATATCTTAAAAGTGCATTATATTTAAGTACAATAAGTTATACGGTTAAAGAACTTAACAGTTTTAAGTAACGGTCGAGAATGTATCTATGTCGTTATGCTATGTGTATTGATTTGTATGGGATGTCACAAGATATAATTAAAATATTGTTATTAAAAAATAATTGATAGGGCCGGGTAAATAAAAGCCCGTCTAGACGAACCTTAACCAATCAGCCTGATAATAAATAGACATCCTCAGGATGAAATAAGTAGAAGTGTGCGTAAGGAATCGAACATAGTATAAACTTTAAATTGCGTTTAATGATCCAACATTTAGAATATAGGCATTATTGATTGATTTGACTGAACTGTATAGTGTACACGGCATATGAAAGTTTTTTGACCTATTAAAAGGTAGATTTTTTGTTTATGTTTGTAAAACATTTTGTTATAGTGCATACATTTTAAATAAGAATAAACAAGATAAGCAAAAATAACAAAAGAAACTTATAAACTAAATAAAACGGCTAGTTATTAGTTAAGAATGTGTTCTTGTGTGGTTCCTCCTATAGAGTCTGTGTTAAGCTACTCTATGTACATCTCTGTACATCTCTGTGAATGTGAAGTTTTTTTTTTTATCTAAGAGTGCAATTCTTAAGTTTTTTTTTTTTTTTTTTTTTTTTTAAATGTATCATCTAGGTATCATCTGTATATGTAGACAATCAACAAACAGTGCAATGAAATGCTCTATGAATAAAGTAACAGATATTGTTTGTACATCGTTATATTAAAACAAATAATTTTAATCAAGATTCTTATGTGATAAGTAAATAAAGAAATAGAAATTTGATGTGGAAATTAAATTATATCAAGTAGGTTATCTGAGAAATTTTGGCTGTATAGGATGGTTGGTTGGTCTTGTTGTAGGCTGCAAGATTCTGCTATTTAAATGCTATATATTTTTAATTTTCTTATCTTGCCAA
Source organism: Pherbina coryleti (assembly GCA_943735915.1). Taxonomy (NCBI): domain Eukaryota; kingdom Metazoa; phylum Arthropoda; class Insecta; order Diptera; family Sciomyzidae; genus Pherbina; species Pherbina coryleti. The sequence continues at coordinate 1,446,243 of OX030949.1, read as the reverse complement.
CTTTCTTATATGGCCTATACAAACATTCTTGTTTTTTATTGGTTTAAATAAAGTCTTGCTAACAGAGAATTTTCTGGTACAAGCAAAAGTTCTCAAATAGTTTTTCTTTTATACTCAGCTCAATCACATTTCCCTACACTTCTCTTAGAGGAAAAACCGTAATTTACTTAATATTCTGCAAATTAACAACATATAACATCAATTAACTGTTAAAACCGTCAAACAGATAGGTTGGACGTATGCTAGTTTGAGGTTATTTGAAATAATAATAAACTAGTTGAACTTTTTTGGTTAGTAAATTGTACAACGTGGATTTGTTTTTTTTTTTTTAAATTACGATATAAACATATATACTTGCATTTGATCGCATTTATACAGATCAATATAAAATACTTAAGAACTTAAAACATTCAAATTGCTTAAAACATTTAACAATATAAATACATTAAAAGTTCACATTATGATTGAAATTTAATCGAGTCGGAAATTGACTGTTTATAGGAAGATAAACGTTACTGAAATCTGAGTTTAACCGCACCTTTATGTATTTCGAAAAGAGCACTATCGTTCGTGTCAGACATAAGAAGTAATACATTTTTTCATATCAAAAAATATTTTTGCTCGTTTATGTGGTTCGTTCGTTCGTTTCACGAACTAGACTGATCTTTTCGGAATAGTACATAAAGATGCGGTAAGTTTAATTGGCTTCTGCAAGTTATCACATCCAGAAGTTTGTTATTGTTATTGTAATTGTATCATAATTGTAAAAACTTTCTATATCTATCTATGTTACCAAAATTTCGTAATTGATTGACTAATTAAACATTTCAAACTTTTCGATTTGAGTTTGATTGCTCTCTTTTTGTTTAGTGTGTTTTTTTTAAAGTTCTCATATCCTGTACGAGTATATTTTTGTACTCAATCAAACGAAAAATGAAGTTTATCATAAAATGTTCAATGCAATGCATTGAAATGAAAATTCGTTGCTTTGTTGTGATTGAACTCGCACAAGTAGTGTGACCGGATTCTATCCGTTTAAACCGAAACCATGCTAAGTAAAGAGGCAATGCTTTGTTTGTTTATCTATATACTTGCATATAAAATAAAATTTTAAACTAAACATTTTTCAAATAAAGCTAACTTTTATTTAACGTGACTATTTTTTTTTTTTTATCAGTTGTTTTCTTTTGACTTTCAACTTATTTGCTCATCTGAAATTTGACTATTTAATATAATTTTCTCATTTTATGTTTACCTATCTACATATTAAATAAAAACTAACAACGCACACAATATTTTATGGATACGCAGACAACTTAAAAGCTGAGCAGAGATACGGCTCAAAAGATTTCAAATTTTGTTTTGCTTGAGGAATACACATGCTCGGATGTATTTATGTTTAACTAAAGTTATCTCTAACAAAAATAACTATTCAGTAGAATTCTGTGCTGCTTACGAACAATAATACACTCTGTTTAGAATCACTTTCCGGTAATTGCTAAAAGTAATTTTAACAAATGTTCCTGATTCTGTTTCTGCTTTTGTTTTTGTTGGTTCCCGCGGCGGTTCTTAGTATTCGCCTAAGAGTAGATTATTTGATGTCAGAAAATAGGTAGAAACTAAATTTTAATGGCTAAAAATTACTTACTTGTACACTCTGGAGGATTCATATATCCAAATACGTTTAACTCATAGAGCGATGCGAGTGTTATGAATAGCAAGTACCAAACCATCAGTATGATGCCAAGTCGCTTATCTAGCTTCCATCCGTTCAAATGCGTTGAAAGGATTAAGAATACAACAGTTGACAGCAGCGATAATGTTGAATATGCCAGACCTAAACAAAAATGTTTGGATTTAAATTTTATTTAACATCACATTATAACATCCGAAAACTTATAAAGATAAACTTAATATCTTGAAACCAATGACTTTAAACTAATTTGTCACTTATTTCTCTTAATTTAATAGGTCTGTTCCCGTACTTTTTGGACTTAAAATGGTGAAACTGTCAAAAGCATGAGCGTGAGAAAATCCCTCAAAAAAAGAGAAAAACACAAAAAAGTACAGGAACGCTTTTCGGACTAGAACTGTGTAACCTGTCGAATAAAATCGTTTGTCAAAATTAAAATTGTTAAATTGTCACATTGTGGCGTCCGTGGCGTAGTTGGTTAAAGTGCGTGGCCGCTATGTCAACGAACTTTGGAGACCCAGGTTCGAACCCCAGCAGCGACAGAAAATTATTTGAATTAAAATAATTTTTCTGTACGGCCGCCACCTCTCTGCAGACAATGGCAAACCTCAGAGAGTAATCAAAATGCCATGTAAAGCTTCTTGAGAATAAGAACATTTCGTTCATCGCCGTTCGGAGTCGGCGTTAAGCCTGTAGGTCCATTTCTCGGTCAATTGTGTACAAACTTAATAACACGCACAACACAATTGATCATAAGAAGCTAGGTCGAAGTCCTTTCAAGGGCTGAAATGGCCAGTTATTTATTTTTTTTTTTTTATTTAAATTGTCACATTGCACTGGATTGAATTTAATTTTATAAAAAACTAGCTTTTCCCGGCGCGCGTTGCTGCACCCAGCAATTATATCGCAACATAATAATCATATTCGAAACTTTTCTTAGACCCATAGTTTAACACCACTGTCATTTTCCACTGCCCGTTACAGTTTCCCAGTTACAGTTACAGTTTAAATAGTAACTCGAATTGAGTTTGTATGTAAATACTGCTACTTTTACTTTCAAAGCTATTCGATAATACAAATTTTAATTGTATGGGCGGAGCCACACCCCCTTATATAATGCCCGTCCCAGTTTTCTAGTAGATGGACATTATCCAGTTTTAGTACAGTTGCCGACAGTGAGCATACAAACTAAATTACCAAAATGTAGCCAAATCGACGAAAACCATAGGAAATATAGCATTTTTATTGATTTGTGGGCGGTAAAAGGGGTGTGACAGAAATTAAAACCATTTTGTGCTTGAAAAAAATGTACTGCCAAAATTTCAGTTCTATCGACTCAGCAATTTTGAAGTTTCCAGCCAACACACAGACATCATTTTGCTTTTTGTATATATATTTTGAATAAAGATTATTGGCTATAACTTTTGATTGGTAAGAGATACTGAGATAATTTTTTTTAATAAATTATTGTTTTAGCTTGTAAATTTATTCAAAAATATAAAACCACAATATTGGAAAAAAAAAATTTCTTCAAAAAAATCAAGGGGTAGGCCTTGTTTTTTGAATCACAAAAATGGTTTTTAATTTTTGCGTAAAATTGAAACAACTTTTACTTACAAATGTTATAACTTTTAAATAGAGTTAAAAGTTTGTGAATTTGAGTTTAAATTATTTTTACAACAAAAATAGTTTTTGAGTCTGTTTTTGAGGAAAACTCCAATATTTCAGACCTTTTTTGAAAAAAATATTTAAAATATATTTACTCAACTAACGGTATTTTTGCTATAAGTTTTTCATAGTATTTTGATGAAGCTTTAAGACAAAAAAAAATTTAACACAATTAGGGTATTCACAAGGTCTTATAAAGTCAAATGTCTTAAGTTGAAAACATAAAAATTTACAACTAGTGTGAACAACCTATCATAAATTATTGTGCTATTTCAACTCTCAATCAACTGATGCAAAACAAATTAAAATAAATATTTGTTATCACAATGCCAAAAGAAAGCGAAAAAGACAAAATAATAGCCGGTTTGTGCAAGAAGCATGTTTTGGACGTTATTATATACCACACTCAATAAACATAGCTTTTAGGGTTGTAATATTTTAGTACTATTTTTATATGGAAGGCAACATCTACATTTTTAAACTAGTATAAAATTTTATTACAATATGATAATATGACATGATAGCACACCTTGTGAATACCCTAAATATATAAAAAAGCAGCGGAGATATTTGAATCGAAAGTCACAAAATTGAATATCTGATTGTTTTTTTCGTAATTTTGTGTAACGCTGTTGCATTAAATATATCGTTGTAGTAAAATTTTTCATAGTTTTCAAGATATGTTCATGTTTTTGATATCAAAATAACGGAAATTTTTTAACTTTTACTAAATTTAAGAAATATTTTATATTTTGTAAATATTTGCACATGTTACCTAAGAAAACAACTAAAAATATGCGATTTTGTAAAAAATTTGTACTACAGCACCATCTGGTGACCAAGGTGGGTCAAAGAAGATAGTGCTAAAAAACTCATCGTACCTGAAAACTACAATATACCAATTTTTATTCTAATCGCATGAGCGATTTGGGAGTTTTAGGTGGTTTTGTAAAAAATTTGTACTATAGCGCCCTCTGGTGTTCAATATAGGTCAAAAACGATAGCAGCAGAACACTCAACGTATATGAAACCCACTGTATACCACTTTTCATTCTAATCGCATTAGCAGTTTATGAGTTTTAGGCAGTTTTGTAAAAAATTTGTACTACAGCGCCCTCTGGTGTTCAAGGTGGATCGAAATTGATAGCCCACAAACACGCACCGTACCAAAAAACTTCCATACACAAATTTTCATGCTAATCGGATGAGTAGTTTAGGAGTCTATTGCGGCCTTACAAACATAAACTCCTTTTTTATATATATAGATAGAAAAAAATGGAAGGATCGATTTAATTTCCAACCAATTCCGTGGGCTCGTAATCTTCAGAATCGCTTGATGATTCTAAAAGCTTAGCAAATTATTTGCAGCAAACATATTTCTTTGGTTCACCTCCAGCGCTAGCTTGATGCGGAGTATCGGCAGTGAAGAAGACTTGCTATAGATTTGTAACAATATTGATATTAATTCTCAAATTAACATTATATTTAGTTTTTATACAATTTACTATGGTTATGGTTTTCATTTCAATAGTTTTTATTTGTTTCAAAGGACTTTTGATTTTAAGTAGTTTGACAGTTTCACCATTTTACCAGAAGAAATTTCTCGGACCAAAACTTGCAACTTTTGATAGGGAGGGGACATTTTTTACTCTCTTTTACCATTTTTACGAGTACGGGAACGCTTCTAGGACTAAAACCTGCAAAACTGGTGAATTGAACTAAAACATTAGAGTTCGAGAACAGACCTTCTGAGGTCGAATAATTTACTTCAAAACAAGCTAATAGTAATTTTCGAATATATAAATGGACATAATCTTGATGAAACCATTAATTTTTTATTTGGAGCCCTTTGCAGTGATTTTTCAGTCCGTAACATACAGCCTAAAATTTGCGAAAAACTCTGCGTACCCTTGCTACTTATGTAGCTTGTACTCAAGTGATCTGGAAATCTACAAACGTTTATTTCTCGAAAATCAAAATCATTCAGCTGTTTTGTATAACGAATATTTAAATAAAATCAAGTTGAGAATATTGTCTTATCCAAAGAGATTTTGGGGATTCATAAATATAAAAAAAATAAATCTGAAGGATTTTCTTCATCCTTCAAGACTCTTGATGGATTTACGGACGATCCAGTCATAATTCGTGACCTATTTGTTAATATTTTTAAAGAATCATTTTGTTTACATTCCTTTTATCCTGGTAAAGGATACTTTGATTATATGAATTCTTCATACAGGGTCTCTTTGTAGACTATATTCTTTTCCTCTGAAGATTTTTTAAAGCACATCGAATCGACCGATGAAGGTTTTGGTGCTGGACCCGATGCGACTCATGCCGCAGTGAAAACTCAATGTGGATCAATAAATCTATTAACGAAAATTTTTTCCTGTTTTCTGGAAAAAATCATTTATCTGCATTTATCATTTCATAGCTGCAGGAATGAAGTCCAACAGTTATAGGCCTATCGATAGGCTTTCATCGATTCCAAAACTTTTTGAGCGGATCGTGTATGACTGAATAAAAGTTCACTGTGTTGAAGTTATAACAACTTGTCAGCATGGTTTTGTTAACCCTTTGACGACCGATCCTGAACCGCTAGAAAATTCGTAAATCCGACAACGGATTCGTGTTAAGCGACTCCATATTACTAAACAAAAGTGTCGCAAAAAACAATTTTTTAACCTGCAAAAGTGTGAAAAATCAAGGGACCTACACATGTGTCCCAATGGTCGTCAAAGGTAAAAAATGTATAGCACTATTTTCTCTCGTTGACAGTATGCGAACGAAAAGTTTGAGGTTGAATTTTAATTTACTTCATGAGAACTCGTTGTTCTTAATCTGTTTTAAAGGTTTACAAATGAAAGTTTTAAAAATAACCTTTGCAATGCATCATTGACCTCTATATGACTATTGGTTTAGGAGATATTCCCACAATATTTAAAAAGATTGTTGAAAAACCCCAAAAATTCTATCATAATATCTGGCCTTCTATATTTGCTACGACGTAAGGTTTAATATCCAATGAAAGGTTGAAAAATAACCTTTCCAATGGTGGTACTTTCACCTCTTTACGACTATTCAAAATATCACAAAACTATTTGTGCCTTTTGCAAAAAACCGTTTTGCTTCGCCAATGATCGAAATAACTTCAAATTTCATCATAAGAAAATGAAAATTCAATGCATTGATCAAAAATGCAAAAAAAATTTATTTTTATTTCAAATAAATCAACTTTTCAATAAAATTAAATATGTCTTAGATTTTTACCGTTGACGACCATTGGGACATATAGGTCCCGTCAGATTTGGTGGTCGAGTGGATAGCCCGAGTGGACTATCTTTTTTTGCTATTTTTAGTTAAAAATTGGAAGGTTGCCCGCAACTTCCCCAAAAATGTTTAACCTATAGCTCCTCCTACCCCCAAAATATTGCAGCAAGAAGAAGGGGGAGAAAAAGTAAAGATTTTTAGACTTTGGGGTGGTCTGGTAGGCAAAGGGATGAATTAACCCTTGAAAATTAAGTACTTTCTGAAAGCCACATTCAGTCCCTGTTGAATGATACCTTGTTAAGAAAAATCGTTTGCATAGTTTTTCCAGGAAAAATTCGAAAGTAGGTCACCGGTGTCCCAATGGTCGTCAAAGGGTCAATGGCATATCCACTGTGTTTAATCTTCTCGATTTTACAACATTCTGTTTGAATACTATTGATTCTGGTAACCAGGTTGCCTGAGTTTACACTGATTTTAGTAAAGCATTTGATAAACTACCACATAACCTTATTCTATTTAAACTTGCGTTTATGGGATTTCCACAATATTTTGTGAGCTATATTTAAACAGAGATCTTATCAAATTCGTTTTTGTGGAGTTTTGTCTTCTGAATTTGTTGTTGAATCAGGAATTCCTCAAGGTAGCCACCTTGGGCCACTTCTGTTTATTTGGGCAATTAATGATGTTACTCATATCATTAAATACTCTCATCTGCTTTTTTGTGCAGATGATATGAAAATATACAGAAAATTCGTGTGGAGGACAATTCACATTTACTCTAGTCTAATATGAAATCCTTTGAAGTTTGATGTTCTAAGAACAATATGTTTCTAAATCCTTATCAATGCCAAACCATGACCTTTTCATGAAAATGGAATAATTTTATTTTTGATTTCAAAATAAAAATACTGTTTTATCGTCAATGACCTTGGATGGATTATTAGCTGTCTTTTAACATTTATAATGACGAAATTTATAAAAAAGCATCCTCTATTCTTGGATTTATTAAACGCTGGGCCAAAGTGTTTAATAGAAAGATTACAACTACAACCGCGACTTGGAGTACGCAAGTCAGGTTTGGTCCCCAAGTTACAATCTGAATATTGATCGAATTGAAAGAATCCAAAAAAGAAAACGATTTGTTCGGTTTGCTCTTAGTGGCTTAAGTGGATTTGACATTTTAAGCCTTCGTCCTTATGAGGATCGTTTGAGACTATTAAAAATGCAATCATTGAGTGAGCGAAATATCGTCTATTTACACTAATATGAAAATAAATCAAAATCGCAATATATTTACAAAAAAAATTAAAAAAAAAAAAATAAAAACAAGAAAATTTGTTAAAGCACTGCAAAATATGTAAAAATTATAAAAAAATTCAAAATATATTTATAAAAAAATTTAAAAAAAAAATAATAAAAACAAGAAAATTTGTTAAACCATTTCCAAATATTTGCAATAAACGATATAAAAATTACAATTTCTTCAGTGCTGAGGTTAGCTTAAAAAAACTTTTGATTTTTTAATAGCAAAATGTTGATAAAATTGTGACAAATAAATAAAAAATCTCAGCGAGGATATTTTCCTTTTTGCGGGTTATTTACGTCACAAGATTTTTGAAAAATAATCTAAAATATATTTTTCATTTTACCCAACGTTTCGGAAGCGGTTTTATTATATAAATAAAAAATCATTGAATTTAATACAAAAACCATTATTTACACTCTTCCCACTTTAAATCGAAACTGTTTCTATTTCTAACTATTGAACGTCTTAAGGTTATTTTAAAATATTTTTATGAATACAGCTGTAATTGCTTACCTTTAGATATAACATTGACGTGTGATCCTGGTTTAATTATTGCCGTTTGTATAAACCACGGAAGACCTAAGCACACTAGGATATCAAAGACATTCGAACCTATCGCATTGGAAACGGCCATGTCGCCATATCCTTCTTTGATAACTGCTATTGAGCTTAGGGCATCGGGAACAGAAACGCCAGCAGCAACAAATGTCAAGCCCATAACAGTGTCAGGTATAGCCAATGTAGAGCCAATAACTGTGATCATCCATACCATGAAGTAAGAATAGAAAGATATCCAAGCCATGGATATAATGAATGTTAACGGATACCAGTTTCGGAATTTCTCATTTCGACAGTCTGGCACAGTCTTCTGGCACAGAAAGTGTATGGGATAGACGACATACCATGCAATCAATGTTGGAAGGCCACCTTCTGTCGGCCGCATTAAAGGGTTTGGTCGTGGCTCTTTGGTTTTATCAGATGATTTGTAATAATCACATCCAGCTGGTTGCACCTGACCCACTGTCGGTTTCTTGGCATCCGCTGTAGATTCAGGAGCTTGTGTTACAACTGCATCAGGCTGGTCAGGATTGTAGGCCATATTCTCTTGGCCCTGATCTGATGCTGTGAACTGACTCATTCCCCAATCATCAACTGGTGGTTGGTTGACTCTTGCACTAACACCTACCGGGTTTGAGGTTTCTCCCCATGCTGCATTGGGATCCCAACTGGTATTAGGATCAGTATAGCTTTGATAATCTGATTGCGGTTGTTGCTGCTGGGATCCTGAAGTCATTGAGTTCGGATCTTGCGAAAGGCTCGTCTGTTGCTGTGTACCTTGTGTGTAGGATGAATCTGGAATATTTTTATATGTTACTAACGATGACTGCTCTTCTTTGGTCGGAAGCTTAAAAGGAAGATTTAGTGACAATGCCCATCTCTCTAGTTCGGTATTGAAGGTCAAAGCAATACAGTATCCAACATAGCACAGCAGCATCACAACTGACTCAAACTGTAATGAATGGAAAGAGCATGTATTTTTTTACTTTAAGCAGATATCAAGTCATCTTAATACTTACACATGATATGACATCGTTAAAAATTATCGCTAACATTACCAGAATTGAAATACAGTAGAAGAAGCAGTCACGCACCAATGGCCACCAGTTCAACTGGCAGACAGTTCCCGAGCATAGAGCACAAACCGATATGACAAACATAATGTTAAAAACAGCTGATCCAATAACTCCACTGATTCCGATGTCGTCTTTTGCAAAAAACACACCAATAACGACGGTTGCCAATTCAGGCGCTGAACTTCCGGCTGCCATAAAAGTAGCACCAGCAACATCCGGTGATAATTTAAGTTCTACAAAATTTTAAAACTGATATTTTTAGAAAAGTATATGACTATTTATGTAGATATTTGAATAGCAACCTTCACATAATCTATCCAAACTTGCTACAAAGTATTCATCGCACACAATGGCCAATCCAAAGAAGGTGAAAACTGCCACAAGTACATGGATGACCAGGCCACCGTGCTGACGCGCCCATTTACCCATCAGAGGTTGAGGAAATTGTTCGATAGCTGGTGGAGTGCAGTTTTCGCGTTTTGGACGCCATGTTGGGACGGCTCCATTCGGTTGAGTATACGTTGGTTCAGTGGAACTTTCCCACTGTAAATCATACCCAATATTATAAACAGTATAAAGAATTAACTTAAAATATCATAAGATCGTACCATTGAGGTTTCCGTTGAAGAGAAAGGTAATGTATTTTCATCAATATCTTTTTCAGGAAGTTCCTCCTCATTGGATTTTTCTTCTTGATCCAAGGAAGATTGACCATTTTCATTATCTTCTGTTAGACTGGCAATATTAGGCATTGTGTTGCTTACGTCTATGGATTTTTCTTGGCCTCTTGCTGAGTAGACTGTGACACAATAGTATATAAGAAAGAGTATGCCCATGTTCCACATGCGTGCGCGTCTTGATCTTCGTCGTATCGCCTATTAGATTAAAATATTGATAGTAGTAATCAATGTCAATGTATAATGAATTCTTTATAAGGCAAGTATTTGCAGCACAGCATATGTAAACACTGTTCTTCAATCATAGCGACACGATTGTTTATAATATTTTGCGCTCACCATTTTCACAACTCATCATTGCTTAGTTCTTCGCATCAAATAAATAATACTAGTATCGCCTGTGGACGGAATTCAACACTATCAAAATCGATATTTCTCGTGACAGTGTACCTTTATCCATATCCTTATTCTTGTTCCTATCCTTTCATTTATTCCCAAACTTGTCTTACTTTTATTCGTTTATTCGTTCTAATTATTATCCTACTTTCTGTCCAAACTCTTGTTTTAATCCATGTCCGAATTCCTGACCTTATCCTTGTTCAAATCCTTTCCTAATCTTTGTACCACTTCTTTTCTTAATCTTTGTCCTAAATTCTATTCTTAGTGCGTGCAAATTCTTGTTTTACTCCTTGTCATTATTCTTTTCCCAAATATTATTATATGTATATCTCAATATTTGTCCTTACCCTTGTCTCAGTCCTTGTCGAAGTCACCTTCCAAATTCTTGTCTTAATAATTGTCCTAATGCTTGTACGATTCCATGCTCAAATCTTTGTCCAAATTTTTGTTATCTTATTCGTTATCTTATTCCTGGTCCGAATCTTTCTCCAAATTCTTGCCCTCATCCCTTGTCTTATCATTGCCCTAACGCTTAAACAAATACTTGTCCTTATTTTAATTTTAATTTATTTTTTTTTTATTCTTTTATTTTTGCTTTTGCTATTGCATATGTATCATACAGGTTACTTTAAGGAGTTCCCTAAGAGGCCTTATGACGCCATTAATTTTTTATTTTTATCATGTGCCGGAAAACTTCAACTTTACTGTTGTTTTATAAAATTTACCGTAACGCCAACAGTCATGGAGTTATAATTCCATGCAACGTAATGAGGTCATAAAACCAACTTTTATTGTTGCAAAATTAAATTCTTCGTAGCATTTTTACTCCGCGGATTGTACATTTCCTATTCTTGCACCGTGCAACGGCATATGCTAGGCATAGAGAATACCTCTAAAGTCTACTTTTCACTTTTTTAATAATTCAAAATATAAAAAAAACGGAAAATAATTAATTGAAAAAAATACAACTAGCCACAACTGTTATTTAAATGCACGTAGAGTAAAATGGTTTTCGGAAATCGAGTACAAAATTTGGTACTGAAATTTTGCTCTAAACGCCATTGAGTTTATAGGCAAAATATGCCTTGAATTGAAAAAAATCTTCTATATGTGTCAAAATCTTCTTTTAGATAGCCAAAAACGGATTGCAGATTTGGAAAATTTGGTATCTAAAACCCGGGATGGTACCATTAACTCAAAATTGTCAAAATGGCGTATGGAGCACACGAATCCCCGGACGACGATATATAACCACTCAACAAAACTCAGCGATGGATAAAATCAGCATCATGGCATTCTGGAATTTCAAATGAGGAATCAAAAAATTAGTTAGATTTAGTTGTTTCAAAACACGCACGGAAACACATCGAAAAAAAATGTGTCCGAAGATAAAACTATTTTTATTATCAATTATATTTCTTTTGTTTCTAATTGGTTTTGCTCTCTCTCTTTCGCTTTCTGCCAGCACATGCAAATACTCATACAAGTAAATTTTTGCTTTTTGTGCTTTATTTTTCATCAAAATAATCATTGTTGGGTCAAAGCAACAAACACCCGAAATGATTAGTATGAAGACGACCAATGATTAAAACCACAGGGCGAATAAGAAGCACAGATTTAAAATTAACAGCGAATATGTGAATTTGTAGAAGTTCGAACGCAAAGGCATGGTTTTTGGAATGTTGATTACGTATGAACTTTTGTGCAATCACCCGAAGCTGTTCTCTGGAATATACCTAGATAGCAATAGGCGCAACAATAGATTTTTAAAGCAACCAAAAAGAAACAATAAAAAATTTATTCGTTTATTTCGTTAAGTTTGAAAGTTTGAGTTCATTGACTTGTCGATTTTATTTATTTTTTCTACTTACGATGCCTTTTGCATTAGGGGAGTTATATACCCAGAACTTTTTTCAAAAATTTTCTTAAAGCTTTAAGTCTCAAGAATATGTGGTGAAAATTTCAAGTCGATATCTCAAAAAATAACAAAGTTATAGCCAAGTGAGTGAACCGCCTTCTAGAGCGCGCAGTGTTGGCCCTTATTTTCAAACGCGTTTTTCTCGAAACCATGTTTTCAAAGTCGGTGACCAAGATTTCTCGAAACTCAGTGAACCGATCGTTTTGATTTTTTTGCAGGCTTATTTTATTCATAATAATCTCGTACTTGTCATAGGACTTTTTTTCGTTCCTTCGTTCATTACTTAAAGGCAAAATTTACGTTCGGAAGTCCGCCATTTTGTGAAAAATCAATATTTTTAAAATCGGCTATGACAAGTTCAAGTTTTAAGTATCTAGTTTAATAATATTTTTAATTTTTTTGTTTTAGATGAATTTAGGAAGCTCATTCTTGGTCACCGCATTTCACCTTTTTTCACAGCGCTCTACAAAAAATGCTGTATCTAAAATAATAAAAACCCTCATTTAAAAATATCCCTTAGGTTTCCTTAAAAAAATTCACAAACATGACCTTTTTTTCGGCCTCTGGGTATATAGTCCCCCTTAAGTAGCAGCACTCAGCACACTAATAGTAGTACATACAAAAACCAATGCGTTCGATTCTTTTACTTCTTGCGATGCCCTCTTGCGTTAGATAAAAGCATTAAGTAAATGCATTTTACATTCAACAAATGCTTCAACAAACGACACGATGTTGCATTCGTGACTTCAGCACGAACAAACACAGCAACCACAACAACAACATAAGTACATTAATTTTTATACAAAAATTAGAGATTTTTCTTCCTAGATTTTGCCATTTTGTGACTTTTGAGAAGAGAAGTGACAAGATCCAAGGTTAGATATTCGTTTGGTTCAACATATAACTGATATTTTGGCATATATTTTATATTTCTACGGTTAATATTAAAGGCTGTATACCCTAAAACAGTACATGCATTTTTATACACCCACGTTTAAAAAACGTAAAAGGGGTATATTAGTTTTGTCACTCCGTTTGTAACGCCCCTAAGGAGGCGTAGTAGGTAAAGAAAAGTATACACATTGTTGATCAACATCACCACCCTTGTCGGTTTAGTCATGTCATGGAATACAATGATAAAACCGAATTTCGAATATTGTTCCACGATTTTGTTTTTGGGATCCACCCATATGATTGAGAGACTGCAAAAGCTACAAAATAGCTTTTGTGCAAGCTACAGAATGTATTTTAATTTGCAATATATTAACACCTATACGGTCAATGATTGATGCTTTCAGGTGGCTAACAGTAAACCAACAAAAATTGATGAATGTAGTATATTTAATTATTATATTTAAATTAAAAAATAACCTTTTTAATTTTCAAGCTATCATCACGAAATTCGATATTTAAGCTTGTATATTATCTAAAAAATAAAGATCAAGTTCCAAAATGAGCCAAATCGGATGAAAACCACTCCTACCTCCCATACAAAGTGACTTTATCAAAAAGGTAAAATCTCTTTAAATTCCACAAAAAGTAATATATGGACTTGAAATTGTGCAAATAAACTTTAATATGCACTTTGAGTATATAATTTAACGAAATCGAGTGAAAACTACGCCTACACTAAGGGAAATAACGCATATTAGCATTATCCACGCCTCAGTATAAATTTTATTTAAATATTTACGTGGATTAATCAAATATTTTCCTTACAACTCGTTTTTTCCCGTATTTTAATTTTATTTATACCACACACGTAGACACATATTCCATACAAGCAAGCAGCAACAGCATCGCACAGTGTTCCTGCAGTTTATTTCTTGCAGTTGCAGGTTTCTTATAGTTCTCATTTAGTTATTGTTGCACGGGTAATATACACGGGCTTGCAAATTTGGCCAAGAAATGAAATGATGTAGGGTGGAGTGACAACTTGATATTTTCTGACAAATATCTAGCACCGGTTGTCATTTACCTACATATTTTGCTTCTAATTTTTTATAACACTTTTTCTTCCTCTAATTTATACTATTTTTGACACTTGGTGCCCTAATATTGCACCAACTGTCAAAAATAGTATAAATTAATACTATTGCACCAACTGTCAAAAATAGTATAAATTATAGAACAAAAATAGTGAAACAGAGAATTGATGGACGCAATATTCAATTTAAATAAGTTGATTTTTTTAATTGAATATTTTTACATATATAAATTTTCTTTAAATGCGATAGTTTTATTTTCAAATAGTAAATATTTGAAAGATATTTTAAAATAATTCGTGCATAATTTTAATATATTTTTTATTAATTCTGTTTAAATATTTAAATATTTTATTTAATTAAAACAGTATTCAAATAAATTTTAAATATTTACGTAGTCGATTTATGTAAATGACTCCCTTTTTGGATAAATTACAAAAGTTTTTGGATAAATTTAATATTTTTTTTTTCTTAGTATGTACCTTACATACAAAGTAACTTTATCAAAAAACAAAAGCGAATATTTTCTGTTAAAACTATGACAAAAATGTTTTTACAAATAAACATTTTATCAGGGACAGAAAATAAAGATTATTTCCAAAAATTAAATAGCAAAAAATCAACATGTTCCAAATATCGGAGCACATTTTGGATAACTTCAATATACTACTTAATGCATGTTCTATCGAAATAAGAAATGATTTTTATTTTTTGAGTTTAACCAATAAAAATGTAATTTAATTATTATATACTGATTTTTATTTTATTCATCAAAAATAAGAGTTATTTTTTGATTTTTATTTTTTTCCTCAAGAATAAGAGTTATTTTTTGATTTTTATTTTTTTGCTCAAGAATAAAAATTGTTTTTAAATTTTTATTTTTTTCGCTCAGAAATAAAAGTTATTTCTCAATTTTTTTTTACGCTCAAAAGTAAAAATCATTTGTCCAGTTTTATTTTTTGTATCTAAAAATCGTAAGATAAGTTTTATTGTGGAGCAATAAAATAAAAATCTAAAAATAATAATTAAACTTTGAGTTTTTGGATATCACTTATCACTGCTTAAGACTTTGTATACACTTTGGTTCGGCCGTGGAGGTATTTTATCTTCGGCCCAGTCGAAGATCATTTCTTACATTTCTTTCTCTTATGTAAAATATTCTGTACTCTCAGAGGGCAGAATTCTATGCCGAGAAAAGAAAACTCCATTAAATTTGCATCGATCGGTACACACACGTTAAAAAAATCGACACGGCGTCCACAGAATGCGAAGAAATCCTCTAAACACATTGACTGCCAGACCAATTTTTTAACTGTTTCCCTGGGTGGCAAAAATTAATGTTCTATATTTCTTCACCTAAAATGCAAAATAACGTAACATCACTTTTGATAAGTTTACAGGAGAAGCAAAAAACGATATAAAATTCAAATAACTTGAGATATTGAAACGAAATTTTCAAATCAAATAACTTGGTTATTTTTGGTGGCAGAAGTTTAAAATTCATAACACACATGTAATATAATGTAGTGAATCGTAATCAATAAAAAACACAATTTCGAATTTTTTGATCATACGTTTTTTGCATTTTATGTGACGATTTGAGCTTTTTCTTTAATAAAAGTGTTTGTACGGTATTAAATTGTGTTTGTTCATTTTTGAAGGTCCTTAGAAGGATATCGTCTTGGCAATCCAACATGATAGCCAGGGCACTCTACGAAATTCTTAATTTGCCAAGTGCCATGGCTATCAATTCGTGATACCGGCTTAATAGTTTAAATTTTGATTTCTTGTTTCTATTTTGATTTTGATTTTTATGTGCTTGATTCAATTGTTGCAGATTGACAATAAGGTTTATAATTTTATTTATTTTTTCAAAAACCATAAGTTTGGAAAGGAAGATGAAATGTAATTAAGTTTGTATATTATTTTTTTGAAATAAAACATTATTTTTAAACTTCGAAGTTTTTTCATTGTTACTCAAAACAAATCTTAACACACAGCAAACTGCTCAAACCAAGTTCCCTTAGCAAAACGTGGGATGACAGACCTTTTAACTAGTATTGAATTTTGTTCCCAATGTTTTAATTGCCAAGGCAAGATAGGAAAAATCACCTGGCTATCATATAAGTTAACGATAATTATATTTCGTCAACCAAATTCTATTTCATCATCCACGCGCATCCGCTCTAGCTAAAAGTGCTGACAACATGTCTAGCATAATTCCAGAGAATCGCAGGTAACAACAACTGCAATCGTTACACAATAGCAGCCAGCAAGAATCAGCAAACATCAACGCCAGCAGAGCTGACGGCAGAGAGCTAGTTTATATTCTAAGTTATAACAATTGTTAAGCTCAGTTTTAAGTTTGAACTCAATAAAGAATAAAGCACATCAGAGGTTTCCTCTGATGTTCTTTTTTAAAAACAAAATTAATAATTAATTAATTTAATTGGCGCCCGAGCAGGGACCCAACAGTGCTAAATAAAATCGCGATCGTTAAGTCGAAAAAAAGTAGTAAATCGGCCTTCATAGAAGCTCGTCGCTTGTCGCGTACAAAAATCGTGATCGTTAAGTCGAAAAAAGTAGTAAATCGGCCTTCATCGAAGCTCGTCGCTTGTCACGTACAAAAATCATAGTGTCTCCGCGGGATAACGTAAACCGGCTTTAAGTACGCCGTTGCCAAGGAGGACATTATAATTGCACGTTGGGTCACCAAGGAATTCACCCAGTAGTTCGAGAAACGAGGCCCCTTAGTATCCCAGGAAAAAAGGAGTTAACAGCAGTTAGCAGCCGCTCGACACAGGATGTTCCTGCTATTGTAAGACATAGAATCATAAGTAATAAGAATTAATTTTAAAGAAAAATAAAAATAAAAGAATTAAAAATAAAGAATTGCTAAAGTAATTTTCCCAAAGTGAAAAGTGAATAATTTGAAATTGAAAGAATTTTATTATTTAAAGTAAAACTAAATTTGTTTAATTTAAATTTTGAAAATAATTTTCTATACGAACATAAGCATATTGAAAGTAAATAACTAAGATTTTGGAAAAAATTTATAAAAATATTGATTTAATAAAAAAACACATATAACAAAAACTACCACGCTGCGATTCACCACCTAAAAAGGGGGACCCTCCAGTGTATCAACTTAACAGAACCTATAATTAAAATTATAACGAATATCCTAATAACTAAATTAACCTCTACACTGCGATTCACCACCTGAAAAAAAGGGGGACCCTCCAGTGTATCAACTTAAGAAAACCCATAACAAAAATTATAATTATCACGAATTCCTAATATAATAATAATAACTACAGTAATCTATACACTGCGATTCACCACCTCAATAGGGGGACCCTCCAGTGTACTTATAAGAAATAAATAAATAATAAATAAATTTTTAAGCCACATTAAAAGAAAGAATATCTTAAAATAGAATTAAGCTTTTCCAAAAAAACAAGATAAAGAAATTTTTAATTTAATGAATTCAAAGAATTGAAAAATATATTATTGAAAATATTTTAAAATAAGATATTAAATTGCAAATCTTTGATTTAGGAAAAAAACCAATTAGGAAGATAAAATCAAATATAAAAAAAGAAAAAGCAAATTCGAAATTTTATTAAACAATTTAAATAAACATCGCACTTATTTATCAAAGATTAATCTTTCAGAAATTTAATATATATTTATTTCGAAAATAACTTAATTAAAATGTCTAACCCTAATAATTTACTACGACCACCAGTCCTAACCACCACTCCTAGTAATCCTGCTCCTAGCAACCCCTTGCCTACAACAGGACCACCGACTCAAATAGAACAGACAACTGCCATGATTACTGAAATAGTAAGGAACGTTATACAAGCCCAGTTCAGTAATATAACCTCGAACGATCACCTAGGTTTCCCAAATTTTTCGGATCAAACTATTGATCCATCATTTAGAAGCAATACCGCCGAGCTGGATAAAATTCCGGACGTTGTGCGTTGCTTACGTGAGTTCTCTGGAAATCCAGGAGAATTCAATTCCTGGAAAAAAAGCGTAGATCGCATCCTTCAGATCTACGAGCCGATCAGAGGCACTCCTAAGTATTACGGAATACTCAACGTAATCCGTAACAAGATTGTAGGAAACGCAGACATTGCGTTGGAATCTTACAACACTCCTCTGAATTGGAAAGCAATTTCCAAGTGTTTGACCCTGCACTATGCGGACAAGAGAGACATCCGAACTCTCGAGTACCAAATGGTATCGTTGATACAAGGGAATCAAACCATTCAAGAATTCTACCAACAGGTTTACACGCACCTGTCATTAATTTTAAATAAAATAGGGTGCATGGAACTGAATGAAGAGCCACTTCATCTCTTCACTCAGACATACCGAGATAAGGCACTCGATACATTCGTACGAGATCTTAAAGGAGATCTGTCCCGACTTCTAGGGATGAAAGAACCAGTGGATTTGCCTCAGGCACTCCACTTATGCTTGAAATTGGAAAACCAAACCTTTCGTTCCAATTATGCCCAGCATACGCAAAATATTTCAAGCAAAATTCATAACCATCCACCCCCAATACCAAGAAGAAACATTCAACCAAACTACAACCAAGGCCAACCCAAATTTTTTCCTCAATTGGCACATATACCTCAACCGCATGTGAATGCCTACCAACGCCATAACTATTCAAATAGACCATCTCAACAATTTTATAATCAAGCCGGGAACAACCACCAAAACTATTTTAATCCTCAACGTCCTTTTGCACCAAAGCCGCAGCCGAAACCTGAACCGATGGAAGTCGATCAGAGCACTCAATCCAGAAGAGTAAATTATATGAACAACCCATATAGAAACCAGATAATGGGAAAGAGGCCACCACCACCAATGGGTAACATCCCCCCTCAGAAGTTCCAACGAAACTTCCATATCGAAACTAATAAGCCTACTGGCAATGAAAATAAAGAAGACAAGACAGATAATTTTGACTATGAATACGAACAAACACCTGAGGAGTATATCGAGCAATTCGAGAAAGCTAGCGATAATGACTCAGAGCCACATTTAGATTATAGCGACATACATTTTTTAGAATAACCGACTCTTCGCTGCCCTTTTTCGAAGTCGGACCAGTAGCGGAGAGGTTTTAAAATTTTTGATTGACACGGGATCAAGTAAAAACTACATTCAACCATGCTTAGTTAACAAACCATTACCCAATGACCAAGTTTTTTATGCCAAATCAATAGCCGGCGACGTCAGAATAAGCCACCATACTTTAATTAACCTTTTCGGAGTTAAGCATATAAACTTAAAATTTTTCATACTACCGACCCTCAAATCCTTTCATGGAATACTTGGAAACGATAGTCTGAAAGAACTATCTGCAGTCATACACACAAGAAATAGTTGCATGACCATTCTCGACAAGATAAAAATCAAAATTAAACAAATGATTTCACCTTCAGTGAACCATATCAAAACAGACCATATGACCACGGCTCAAAAGAATTCGGTATTAACAATTGTCTCAAGATACAAAAATCTGTTTTCCGAGCCCGATGAAAAACTGACCTATACAACCCGCGTTGTTGGTGAGATACGAACTAATACCGACACCCCAGTCTATACAAAATCGTATCCTTTTCCTATGGCCCTTAAAGGGGAAGTGGAAAAAGAAATTCAGAAATTACTCGATAATAATATAATAAGACCATCCCGTTCTCCGTACAATTCACCCGTCTGGATTGTACCCAAAAAACCCGATTCATCCGGAAATAAGCAGCATCGCATGGTCATAGATTACAGGAAGCTTAACACAGTAACCATTGCAGACCGATACCCCATTCCCGAAATCAATGAGGTCTTATCACACCTCGGAAATAGCAAATTCTTTTCAGTTTTAGATCTTAAAAGCGGTTTTCATCAGATTCCTCTGAAACCGTCCGATATGGAAAAGACAGCATTTTCCATTAATAATGGGAAATTCGAATTCAAAAGACTGCCCTTTGGATTAAGAAACGCTCCCGCAATTTTTCAAAGAGCGTTGGACGATATTCTCCGTGAATATATAGGGAAATTCTGCTACGTCTATATAGACGATATAATAGTTTTTAGTGACAATGAAGCTAACCATTTAAAACACATTGAAATCATCTTCGAAACCCTCACAAAAGCTAACATGAAAATCCAATTAGATAAATGCCATTTACTACAAACACAAGTCGAATTTCTTGGGTTTATTATATCTCCTGAAGGAATTACGACTAACCCCGAAAAAACAAAAGCCGTTAAAAACTTCCCACTTCCTAAGACTCTAAAAGATCTCCGATCTTTCTTAGGATTGTCCGGTTATTATAGACGTTTTGTCAAAGACTACGCAAAGCTTGCGAAGCCCCTAACAAAACTTTTAAGAGGAGAGGATGGACGAGTGTCCAAAACTCAATCAGGAAAGAAATTAATTCATTTAAACTCTGAAGCCATTGAAGCAATAGAAAAAATTAAAAATTCACTCATATCAAGCGATATTATGCTTGCTTTCCCCGATTACAACAAACCATTTGAACTTACAACAGACGCGTCAAATTGCGCTCTTGGAGGAGTACTATCCCAAGGCGACAGACCAATATCATTCATTTCCAGAACATTGAGCAAAGCGGAGGAACACTACGCAGCTAATGAGAAGGAAATGTTGGCAATAATATGGGCACTGAGCACATTCAGAAGTTACCTTTATGGATCAGCGAGAGTTAACATATTCACTGACCACCAACCACTTACCTACGCCTTAAGCAACAAGAACAATAACAGCAAGATGAAACGCTGGAAAGCGATTCTAGAGGAATACAATTATGTTTTAAAATACACACCCGGTAAAAGCAACGTAGTCGCAGACGCTCTTTCAAGGCCACCCCAAACATCACAGATAAACTCAACATCAGTTACAATTCACAGCGATGAAAGTTCTTCTCACAACCTTATTCCCACTGTTGAGGCTCCGATAAATGTTTTCAAGAACCAACTGATACTCCAAATAGGCAATGAAGATAGTCATGAATTTTCCATCCCTTTTCCTACTTATCATAGACACACTATCGTACGACAATTCTATTCTCCAGAAAACCTTACCTCAATTTTGAAACAATATCTTAACCCTAGTGTCATAAATGGTATATTTTCGGCAGAAACTATCATGGGCATAATCCAAGATATATATCCTTTACATTTTAGCTCATACAAGACTCGCTACACTCAGACACAAGTTCAAGACGTGACGAACGAAACGGAACAGGAAGAAGCCATCTTAAAAGAACACAAACGAGCTCATAGAAATGGAAAAGAAAACAAAATTCAACTGTTACAAAAAATGTATTTTCCTAAAATGAACATGAAAATAAATAGGATAATAAAAACCTGTAGTATATGTAAAGAACAAAAATACGATAGACACCCTAACAAACAGAAAATTCACGCTACTCCAATCCCAAAATTTCCAGGACAAATATTACACATAGATCTCTACTCTACAGAAAAGAAGATCGTTTTAACAGCTATTGACAAGTTCTCTAAGTATGCGCAAGCGAAATTATTAAAGTCAAAAGCCATAGAAGATATAAAAGAACCGTTAAGGGAAATTTTGTTAGCTTTCGGTAAACCAGAACTCGTTGTAGTAGATAACGAGAAATCACTGAATTCAATATCTTTAACCCACATGATGAAAGATCAAATGGGCATACAAATATTCACAGCACCCCCTTACACCAGTACGGTCAACGGTCAAGTTGAACGTTTTCACAGTACACTAACTGAAATAATGCGATGTCTAAAAGGTGAAGGAACACTCCGATCATTTCAAGAGCTATTAACCATATCTGTTTACGAATATAACTTATCAGTACACTCGACAACATCGAAAAGACCAATAGATCTATTCCTAGGTAGATCTGTAATGACAGAAGAACAGCGAAACCAAATTTGGCAAACTAACGCAGAAAAGATACAGGTAAAACAATCAAAAGACATGGAACACCATAACAAACGAAGACATTCCTCCAAAACTTATTCGGTAGGTGACATTATTTACGTAAGAAACAATAAACGAATAGGCTCAAAACTTAACCCTCGGTATAAGGAAGAAAAGGTGAAAGAAAATAAATCTAAGGTGGTGATAACTGAATCTGGACGAACTGTTCATAAGGACCGCATACTAACTAACATTTTACATTTCTTCTTTGCAGACTATTTCTTACTACAGTTACGGCCAATGTGCAAATACTGGACTACACACTTGCTCACATGATTTCAATAGACAACGGATTGGCAAAGATACAAGACGGAAATTTTAAACTCATCCATATAATAAATGTCGAACTATACGACGACTTCTTAATAAAAACGAACGACTATATAGAACGAAACTTGGACAAATCAAACATTTTCTATCCACTTTTGAAGCATGAGTTAAATCGTACCATAGATATCCTTAATTCCCTAAAAGTTAACACTCGTTCAAAGAGATCATTAAATTTCATTGGGACCACCTGGAAATATATAGCTGGAAACCCAGATCACGATGACCTAGAGTCAATAACAAGCAATATAAGCAGCCTTATTAATAATAATAACAGACAAGTAATAATAAATGAAGCGTTTAATATGCAAATAAATAATCTAACAAAAATAACTAATGAAATTTCAAATTATATAAGAAAAGACAATGGTCTAAATAATGAATTTGCTATCAATTTACAAAATAGATTGAGACTTATAAAGGAAGAAATAATAAATATCAAATATGCCATACAATGGGCAAGAAACGGAATTATAAATTCAGTTTTATTAAATAAATACGAAATAAGTCTAGCATTAGAAAAGCTTAAGCAAGAAGAAATGCCATTTGCAACGGCAGAAGAAGCACTTGAATTTTCAAACGTCAATGTTTTAAATAATGATACTGCAATTCTATATGTAATAAAAATACCTTTAACTAAAATCGAAACTTATAAAAATGTTATTTTAAGACCAGTAAAAAAAGCACAAACAATTGTAAACATTTTGTACGAAGAAATTTTGATAAAAAATAATGAAATATATGGTATAAAAAGGAAATGTAATAGAATTAATTTTGTAAGTATATGTAATAAAAATCAATTAGTAAATATAAGCAACAGCACATGTATTCCTAAGTTAATAAGTAGTTTAAACTCGTCATGCGTCATCAGCAACAGTCAACACATCAAATCTATAGAAGAGATTCAACCTGGAGTTATCCTGCTGAACGAATTCAATGGAACAGTACTCATTGATAATATAACCCATGCGCTATCTGGAACATACCTAATTAAATTTCATAATGCAACCATTAAAATTGGAGAAGAAATATTCAGTAACATCGAAGCATCATCCTTAAAATCCATACCAGCATCGATACAACCAACCCCCTCGGAAGAAAAACGAATTCATCTCCTATCATTAGAAGCCCTGAACGAGGTTCACATTGATAATACTAATGCGATAAAATCATTAAAAATAGGTGCAATAACTAGCCAATTCATTGCGATCGCAGTCATTATAGCCATACTTCTTCTAATTCTAATACCAAAACTGCTACGCAAAAAGGAAGCGACCATTATAATATCTGAAAAGGAAATCCCAATACCACCAAGGACAATAGAAGATTTTTCGCACATCAAATTCAACAATATTCCATATTTTTGATCGATTGAGGACAATCGTTTTGAGGAGGGAAGAGTTAACGATAATTATATTTCGTCAACCAAATTCTATTTCATCATCCACGCGCATCCGCTCTAGCTAAAAGTGCTGACAACATGTCTAGCATAATTCCAGAGAATCGCAGGTAACAACAACTGCAATCGTTACACAATAGCAGCCAGCAAGAATCAGCAAACATCAACGCCAGCAGAGCTGACGGCAGAGAGCTAGTTTATATTCTAAGTTATAACAATTGTTAAGCTCAGTTTTAAGTTTGAACTCAATAAAGAATAAAGCACATCAGAGGTTTCCTCTGATGTTCTTTTTTAAAAACAAAATTAATAATTAATTAATTTAATTTATATTATAGCCACGGCACTAAATCAAACTGCACTGGCTATCAAATATGATAGCCATGGCAGTAAATGTGTTAAAACCAACACTTTTCTATTGAGAATGCATCTGCTGAGGATAATTTCATTGATTCATTGATTCATTCATTAAACACAAAAATCAGTATTTAAAGTATAAAGTAAATACATTTTTATATGATTGAAGACATCTGGCTTATTGCGCCAAAGTTTTCGTTTCAAATTAATATCCAAAAAAAAAGATATTTTCTCTAGCCTCTACCTCTTTAAAGAAAGAGACCTTATCTTCCACCATGTATTTTAGAGAAGTTAAGGTCCCTTTTAATTGCCAAACCTCCGTTAGGTCCCTTTGAACCTCATTATCTGAAAACTCAAGATTTGCATGCTAAAACTTCACAACGCTATAAATTAGCTCACTTTTTAAATTATTTGGTGATAAAGGTGTCTTTTTGTTATTTTAGGAAACGCAAAAAACTAACTTTGATTCCAGGAAGATAAGGTCCCTTATCCTGGACACATCACATATTATCAATTATAAGTTTTCTTCTTGCTCTCAGTAAGAGATTGTGTCACAGTTCAAAATATTGCACGACGCTGAACGATCAACATATGAGTTTCTCTTAATGAATCCACAAACCAAAGCACGATCAGCAGAGCATCATTGCTGAGAGAGTCATTGACGGAGCTTGAAATAGAATCATCTTTGGAAGAGGAAGGTGATACTCTATTCAGCGAATTGTTATCGGCTAACAATGAAATAGACGGCGCACAGTGGTCAAAAAATGTGTTTTTTTTTTAAAAGTGTATAAATTTTAAACCAGAAAAAATAAAAACAAAATCTTTTTTTGTGAGATTCAGAAAAGTCCACCGTTTTTTTCAAAAAAATTATCAAAAATGGTACTTTTTAAATTTTTAAAGAATGATAGGAAGTTATAAAACTTTTGATTTAATTCGAAGAAAGAGATAACTTTAAAACACTCAAGGATGAAACCATTAGTTTTTCATTAAATTTTAACAAGACGGTAACAAAAAGAAATCAATGAAAGCAATTATACTAACATAAGTTTTACAGCATTAGCGAGCTCAAAAAATGTTTTTTTAGGTTGACGCCTCAGACTCGTTATTAACGGATCTGATGAAATCAATAACTGATGGGATGCATATCATAGCTGATGTGATGCATATCAGCATTCGTTGCAATTCTACTACATTTTCTGGAATGCATTTCTAAATTTTTTATAATCCTTATCTTCCGCCTCTTCGGAAAGAAGTCCAACAGGAAGCACTGCAGTTTCTATTATTCCTTTGCCATGCAATAAAATTTCGTGAACTGTTACTGGCATATAGTGCCAATTGTATTTATTCATAAAAAGCTGAGAAGTTTTCATTTTTAATCACGCGATCATTTATGTTAGCTGACCATTTTTTAAAAGGTGAATTATAAGCTGTACACTAAGAGAAAAAAAATACTAAATTAATCCTAAAACTTTTTTTAATTTATCCAAAAATAGAGTCATTTTTGCACCAATAACGCATTTGCATAAATTGACTATGTAATATTTAAATTTATTTAAATACTTTTTTAATTGAATGAAATATAAAAATATTTAAACAGAATTAATAAAAAGTATATTAAAATTATGCACGATATTTTTAAAATATCTTTCAAATATTTACTATTTGAAAATAAAACTATCGCATTTAAAGAAAATTTATATAAAAATATTGAAATTAAAAAAACAATATATTCTAATATTATTCACGAGCTGCGTTTATCAAGTGCCATTTGCCTGTATATTTTATTCTCTTTTTTACTTTTTTCGTTCTACAATTTATATTATTTTTGACATTTGGAAATATACTTTTTAGAGACGAAAAAAGTAGAATAGAAAAAAAAAAGCAAAATATGCAGGGAAATGACAATCGGTGCAAGACATTCGTGAGAAAATGTCCGATTGTCACTCTAACCCAGTGTTGCCAGAGAGACGAACTGAAATTTACCATTTGGGAAAAAATTTACCACTTTCGAAGAAAATTTACCTTTTCGCAACATAAAAATTAAAAAATTTTAAAATGATTAACAACCGTTATAATTTTTTTTGTTAGTATACATATATATATCTCACATCCGTTGACCGTCAACTCTTGACGTGTATAAACCGGGACTTACCGGCTATTTTGTTTTGCTTTATTATTAATTATTATATAAAAAACAATATAAATTTTTTTTCATTAATTCACAGGATGATTCACAAATCTGCGTGTGAGTATGTTCAAAGAGGTAACAGTGCTGCCAATAACTCAAAAAATGAACAAAATATAATAAAAAAAAAAATTTTTTTTCGTAAAATTTACCACTTTTGGTCAAAAATTACCTTATTACCTCTGCCCAAAAAATGAGTAAAAAAATACTTCAATTAGGGAAATTTACCTCAATCTGGCAACACTGCTCTAACCTTATGTAATTGTATTATGCGATCACCGATCGCACTCACAAATCATATTGGCCAAACATCCAGGCTATATAATATTCATAACAAAAAGCAAATGAGAAATATAAGAAACCGAAAGCAAGAATCTTAATTCTAAAAACTTCAGTGATAACTGCAGGAACAGAGTGCGATGTTGTTGCTGCTTGTCGGCTACTTCAGCTGTATGTTATAGGTATGTAGGTGTGTGGTATAAGTAAGATTTAAATACGGGAAAAAAACGAGTTGTAAGGAAAATATTTGATTTTTTCACGTAAATATTTAAATAAAATTTATACTCAGGCGCGGATAATGTTAATATGCGTTATTTTCCTTAGCGTATGAAGAATATATTTCATAAACTTTATTCTTGCATGCAATGGTGAAATCCCAATTTAAGGGCATCGTTTTACAGCATTTTTTCTTTCAGCTTATTCAAATTATTCATTTCAGTTGGTTTTGCCTTACATATGAAACAAACTAATATTTAAGGTGTGTGAGTAACTACTTGAGCGGTTTTTCCATCTATCATACTATAGCAAAAATGCATATATATATCGGGGTGCAAGTGGTCGCATCTACAGTTTATATAAATACAAAGTAGACATTCTGCCAATTACGATGATACCATTTGGTCTTTGGGTGGACTTGGCGGAACAGAGATATTTATCTTTGAAGTTAGAGCTTGCTTTAAAATTAACTAAAATTGTAAATTGATCAAATGAATGTATAAACTTATAAAATTTTATTTTTTTTAAACGTATAACAAAGATAGATTTTAGATAAAAAATTAATTACAGCTTAAAAATTACCTGACTTTCAAGAATTTTATAAAAAAAAATAAACTTTTAAATTAAAATCTGTGAATTGGGAATTCATATTTAAACATTTTTCTCAAGATTAGCATGTTTATATTCTGAGAAATGTAGACTTTTAAAAACAGACTTTTTCCGCCCATAAACCACTGTGCTGCGTCTGGATGTAGAAAACTGATTTACTGCAATATTGGGAGGAAAAAATACACTTTTCCATATTTGCAAATTAGCACATATTGTCCACGCAATGCCATCTATCCAAATCTCTGTCAAGTCAAGTTATTGAGCTTTCAATTACAAAAATGGTTGATTTAATTCCATTTTTGCCTAGCAAATAACGTACAAATTTATTATTAAATTTAGTAAAAAAAAATTCGAAAATAAAAGTTATGAGCAACGTAAAAACTGTTTTCTTGTCTATAACTGTTACAAGATAATGTAAAAAATACAAATTGAACATAATAACTGTTATGAAGCAACGTACAAAATATTTTTCAAAATAACGCCAACTTTTTCAACCTCAAAAAAATAAATAATAATTATTTTGGATTTCTGTTTGAAACTCTTAAACTCCTTTTTGGAATAGTTTAAAATGTAGAGTCAAAAGGAATTTTTTACCTGAGAGCAAAAACATTAGCTTATCAGGAAATAATGGTATTAAGCTGACATGCAGGATAAGTGGCCGACATGATGATTGGAGTTAAATTGAAGTTATATTACATAATTTATGATATAATTCATATAGTTTCCCCTTTTATCTTGAAGTTCCATCTTGAACTACTGTTGAACTGACATTAACGGATAACATGTTGGATTATATTTGAGATACATTCATAACTTTACCATTATCAATGATAACAGTATGACAAAAACTCAAAGATTAAATAAATTTCTGAAAGTGATTATTAAGGAATTTCTAGCAAAAAATAAGTTCAGTGTTTCAATGTTGGTCTTAGGGCAGAAAGGTTATGTATTCGTACTTTCACAGCAAATGCAAAAAATGACATCACTTGAGTGGTTATTCTCCACACGTTCTTCGGCTCTAAACGGGAAGAGGGTGTCATTGTCGCTGGCTTCACAAATTAGTTCAGTTTTCTTCTTGGGAGAAGCTTAAATTCTCTAGTTCTCTTGTGTGTTTCGAATTTTTTTTTCACCACAGAAACTTTATACTTTAAATAAGGGTACATAAAAGAATGAAAGACCACGTAAAGCCACCACAGCCAACATTAGCAATAGCAACAGCAACAGCGATATCAACATCGACATCGTAAAGTCGGGCAGTCTTTAGGGCTAACGTACATTCATTCATCCGCTCAAAATATCGATTTACAATTTTATTTTTTGTGGTCGAGCCAGTGGGTAGTGGGAGGTGGACGGTAAGGTGGAATGTTGAGTGCAGGCGACTAGCTGGCTGCTGGAAATGCATGAAAATCTGTGCGAAACGTTCCCATTCGCAATGTAAGAGAAAAGGCAGCATACAGTCATAAACTCATTCGTTCTGCTTAAAGAGGAATAACTTACATCATCCTGTTGTAAGGATATTTCAGTCCATCTGTGCTTCACTTTGGCCAAATGAAACAATGAGCCTACCAGACCAAATAAATGGGTTACCGTTTTTAATTTCAATTGCTTAGTGTTTGATTCGAACGGAACTTAAATTATCTGGCATTTGTTGTTTCGCAGCGGATGAGCAAATAGGGGTGTACGAGCAAGCGGAATTCGAAGGAAATTAAAATTAGCTTTCGTTGTTCTTTTTTTTTATATTTACCATTGTCAAGTGATTTCCTTTCTTTGAGCAACTTTTACCGTGTGGACAATTTTCAAAAAATTGTGTGTCAATTATTATGCTTCCACTATAGAGTTGAAGAACTTGGCTTGGTACACGAAAAACAGATACAGAAGATAAATCGAAAGCATAGAAATGTGATTCCTGCCTAGCTAGCTGTAGGCTATCATATAATTTTCACACCACTTTTACACAAGCACTTTTTAATTCGGCTATTTTGTATGTAATTTTTTTTTTTTGTTATTTTTTTTTTTTTTTTTTTGTTATAGCTTAAGGATTATTAATTTGAAAATAAAAAACACGGAGAACCTTTCGCAGTGCAGAAAAGTGTTAGAGACACGTTTTAAGAAGACTTGAAGAACAACGACTTTTCTTCGCCTCCGTACGTCGCGTTCAAAGAAAAGTCGCCAACGAATTAAATTGTTAAGGTTTCTCAGGCGACAAAATACTCGCACCAAAGTTTGAACAATGCGTTCTGTTATGTGAAAATGTTGGCGAATGAGCGTCTGCAGAGAGCGTGTTCATATTGGTTTAAGAGAAACCCACCACAGCTTAAAGCTCACGAGCACACTAGCTTATCAAAAGCAAACAAACGCAAGTAAAAGCGCTTTGTTCGGAAGGTATTATAAATAAAGCGTCAACGGATGAACAGGCGCTTATGACGGGGTGGTTGTGAGTGATAATTTCGACTTAAGCAAATCGAGTAAATACTTTAATTGAGTAGGTTTAGAATTCCGGCTATTTTGCATCTTGGCATGATTTGTATAAGTAGATGGGCGCTTGCAGTTTACGACACTTGTATATATCCATTAGAGTGTCCCTTATTTCGCGATTTTTGGAAATGTCAAGAGGCTGAAAGGTTTTTTTATGCGTTTTAATATTCTAAGAACGAAACCAAAACAAATTTGTTTTTACGACAACGTTTACCCGTGCCAATCGGGCCCGAAAGTTTCGAAAAAATGTCCATATTAGACCATATTTGCACAAATTAAAAAAATAATCTTTTCTCTGCATTTTATAAATTGTTTTGGCATTTTTGGAACTATTTTTTTGGAACTATTCTTATTTGGAATAAGAAATATGATATCTACAAAGTTTTTTTATGGTGGGCGTGGTTACCGCCCCCGCTCCGTCGAAATTTCTCCCTCAGCCTTTTCCCACTTTTTCATGAAATTTGTACAATTTAGGTATTAAAATCAACAATAAATAAATACATTTTTATTATGCTAGAAGTATTATTACATTTCATTAAATTCACATTATGTATTTACAAAAATTAACAATAAATTAAAAAACTAGTATCTTACCCTGCGGCGGGCGCGCAACAAGCTAATACCTACAAGCAGTCTTATTGCGGCTTTTCAACCGAAATCATAGTTTTTTTTATAAAAAAAAATATCAAAAACCAAAAATGTATGCCCCCTGGAGGATTAAATTAAAAAAGACAGATCCTCATTTGGAGCTTTTATGCTATTCATTATTATCGGAATCCGTCAAGTCTGTATTTTTGTAGTTCTACATACATCAAAGTCTGGTTTGAAGCTACTAATAGCATAAAAGCTCCAAATCAGGATCTGTCTTTTTTAAAAGATTTGGTCGCATACAAAAAAATATCCATTGCTGCAAGTCAAAAATTTGGTCGGCATCTTTGGTACCTTGGCGAAGAACTTGTGTTACTCGCTTTTTTCTATCATGCAGTTTGTATTGAGAGAAAACGCAGTATGGTGTTTCCAATGGTCCAATCGGAAACCCAAGTTCTTTAAATGAATGCACAAAAAAAGAATTAGATTGTTTTGCATATTATCGAACAACAAATCTATTTCGTAGGTTTAGTTTGACATGCAATTTTTTAAAATATGATCCTGACGAATGGGAAAAAGATGAAGAATACCAGAGAGTAAAAAATTATTTTAAAGATCTTTGTGTTGTAAATGATGTGATGGAGCGTGGGGTACAACTTGCTCAAGAATTTCTCGAGCTTACAAAATCAGAAGAGCAGCTACAAAACTTACTTATTGTGACCCAAAATACTCAAAAAAAAAAAAATACTCTCGAACTGTCAAAAAAAAAAAAAAAAAATACAGTACACTCTCACAATTTAGAACTCTCACAAATTCGAACTTTCCAGAAACTAGAACCTTCCATTTCATTATTGAACGCTCTGAAATCAGAACCTGGTTCTAATTTCTGGACGTTTCTTTATTTACTTAATTCAAAACTGATCTTTGCTCATTGATATAAATACACTAAGGGAAATAACGCATATTAGCATTATCCACACCTGGGTATACATTTTATTTAAATATGTACGTGGAAAAATCAAATGTTTTCCTTACAACTCGTTTTTTTTCCGTATTTGAATTTTATTTATACCACACACGCACACACATATTCCATACAAGCAAGCAGCAACAGCATCGCACACGTACACACATATTCCGACAAGCAGCAACAGCATCGCACTCTGTTCCTGCAGTATATTTCTTGCAGTTGCAGGTTTCTTATAGTTCTCATTTAGTTAACGTTGCAAGGGTAATATAGCCTGAATTTTTGCAAATACGATTTATGAGCAGTGTTGCCAGATTTTTTTTGAGAAAATCGCGAGATTTAAAAAAAATATCGCCCAAAATCGCCCAATGAAAAAAAAAATCTCCAAAATCGCAATTTTTTTCTAAGAAATTTATTATATAAGAATAAACAAAAAAATTATATACATTTTTTTCAAATAATATTGAGATCTGTTAATAGTATTAGATATATAAAAGTTCTTATTTTCATATATATTGAGATCTGTAAAAAATAATAAAAAAGGTAGTTCATTTTATACGAGAATTTTGATCGTTGAAGAACATTTTTTTGGAGAATATAACTATTTAGAATTTTACAATATGCAACTTTAAAAATAAAAACTTTTTACAAAAAACGTAGTTCTATTAGATTAAATACTTCAGCCATATTAGACTCTGCCTCCGTTTCGTCAATTCCCGAAGTATTGTTTAGTTCATACATTGATTTATTAATTTTTTAAATCATATCATCGCATATTGGCAGCAACAGTTTTGAGCCTTCATGAAGCATTTTACTCGAATGAATGAAGTTAGCATATCTAATTTCATTCTGTAACGAATTTTAGTTTTGGTGAAATTCATGACGGAGAAAATACGTTAAACAAATGCATTAGGATGTGCATGGAAAGCAAGATGAATGCCAACTTACAAATATTGCCAAACAATTTTCCCCCTACTGCTGTCTTAATTTTGTATGCCGATACGCATGCCGATTTCACAAAAATCGCCAAAAAATCGCCAAGCGATTTCCTTAAAATTTAAGCGCAAAAACAAGAAAAAAAGCGTCCAATTGGCGATAAATCGCCCAATCTGGCAACGGTGTTTGTGAGTGCGATGGTGATTGCAATGCGTGATGAAATTATGAAAGGTGGAGTGACAACTCGGTATTTTCTCAAGAACATCTTGAACCAGTTGCCATTTACCTGCATAATTTGCTTCTTATTCTCTATCTTAATTTTTCTTTTTATAGTTTATACTATTTTTGACACTTGGTGCCCTAACATTGCAACAACTGTCAAAAATAGTTTAAATTAGAGAACGAAAAAAGTAAAATAGAAAATAAAATATACCACCAAATGGTATTTGATGGACGCAGCTGGTG
Source organism: Pherbina coryleti (assembly GCA_943735915.1). NCBI lineage: Eukaryota > Metazoa > Arthropoda > Insecta > Diptera > Sciomyzidae > Pherbina > Pherbina coryleti. The sequence continues at coordinate 1,412,864 of OX030949.1, read as the reverse complement.
GGAAATTTCCATGAATATAAATTTTCCATGAATGCAATGGTTTTATGTTCTAATAGTAAATATTTGAAAGATATTTAAATATACTCGTGCATAATTTTAATTTATTTTTTATTAATTCTGTTTAAATATTTTAATATTTTATTTAATTAAAAAAGTATTTAAATAAATTTTAAATATTTACGTAGTCGATTTAAGTAAATGCGTTATTGGCGCAAAAATTACTCGCTTTTTGCATAAATTAAAAAAGTTTTTGAATAAATTTAATATTTTTTCCCCTTATTGTATAAATAGGGGAATTATATGAAATTTATGTTGAAAAAATAAAAGTTAAATATTAATAAATAAAAATTCTTTTGTGTTAACATAAATTTTTTTAATCAGTTTCATTATTTTCTTTTACATTTCTGTGAAAAAAAAGTTCAGAAATTAGAACATTTCAGAAATTAGAACCACGCGTGGAACAAAGTGGTTCTAATTTGTGAGAGTCTACTGTAGTCTTAAAAAAACTTATAATTAATTTGTATTTCTTATTATAATTTAACCCGCCAGGGGCATACATTTTTGGTTGAAAAGCCGCAATAAGACTGCTTGTAGGTATAAGCTTGTTGCGCGCCCGCCGCAGGGTAAAATACTAGTTTTTTAATTTATTGTTAATTTTTGTAAGTACATAATGTGAATTCAATGAAATGCAATAATACTTTTAGCATAATAAAAATGTATTTATTTATTGTTGATTTTAATACCTAAATTGCACTAATTTCTTGAAAAAGTGGGATAAGGCTGAGGGAGAAATTTTGACGGAGCAGGGGCGGTAACCACGCCCACCATAAAAAACTTTGTAGATATAATATTTCTTATGTATGTGTTTCAAAAAATGCAAAACATTTATAAAAAGCAGAGAAAAGATGTTTTTTTTTTTTTAATTTGTGCAAATATGGTCTAATATGGACCTTTTTTCGAAACTTTCGGGCCCGATTAAACGTTATCGTAAAAAAAAATTTGTTTTGGTTTCGTTCTTAGAAATAAAAACACATAAAAAAATCTTTCAGCATCTTGACATTTCCAAAAATCGCAAAATAAGGGACACTATAATATCCATGGCTTAATATAGAAAAGGTGTAACCCGATTTTTTTTTACTTTAGAGGAGAAGAAAAGAACTGAATAAAATCTGGAAAACTTAACCTTAAGCCTTAACTTATGATGTAACTAGCTTTTTTACGGCGCGCGTTGCTGCACCCAGCAATTATATCGCAACATATTAATTATATTCGAAACTTTTCTTAGACCCATAGTTTAACACCACTGTCATTTTCCACTGCCCTTTACAGTTTCCCAGTTACAGTTACAGTTTAAATAGTAACTCGAATTGAGTTTGTATGTAAATACTTCTACTTTTACTTTCAAAGCTATTCGATAATACAAATTTTAATTGTTTGGGCGGAGCCACACCCCCTTATATAATGCCCGTCCCAGTTTTCTAGTAGATGGACATAGCCCAGTTTTAGTACAGTTGCCGACAGTGAGCATACAAACTTAATTACCAAAATGTAGCTAAATCGACGAAAACCATAGGAAATATAGCATTTTTATTGATTTGTGGGAGGTAAAAGGGGGTGTGACAGAAATAAAAACCATCTTGTGCTTGAAAAAAATGTACTGACTCAGCAATTTTGAAGTTTCCAGCCAACACACAAACATCATTTTGCTTTTTGTATATATATTTTGGATAAACGTTATTGGCTATAACTTTTGATTGGCAAGAGATACTTAGATAATTTTTTCTAATAAATTAATTTTTTAGCTTGTATATTTTTTTCAAACTATAAAAACACAATATTGGAAAAAAATTTTTGTTCAAAACTTAAAAAAACGTAAAAAAAAATTTTGTTCGAAAAAATCAAGGGGTAGGCTTTGTTTTTTGAATCACAAAAATGGTTTTTAATTTTTGCGTAAAATTGAAATAACTTTTGCTTTTAAATAATAAAAGTTATAACTTTTAAATAGAGTTAAAAATTTTCGAATTTGAATTTAAATTATTTTTACAACAAAAAAAATTTGTAGCCTTTTTGTGAGGAAAACTCCAAAATTTCAGACCTTTTTTGAAAAAAATAATTAAAATATATATACTCTACTAACGGTATTTTTGCAATAAGGTTTTCATAGTACTTTGATGAAGCTTTAAGACAAAAAAAATTTAACAAAATGTATACAAAAGCAGCGGAGATATTTGAATCGAAAGTCGCAAAATTAAATTTCTGATTGTTTTTTTCGTAATTTTGTATAAAAATGTTGCATTAAATATATCGTTGTAGTAAAATTTTTCATAGTTTTCAAGATATGTTCATGTTTCTGATATCAAAATAACGGAAATTTTTACTAAATTTAAGAAATATTTTATATTTTGTAAATACAAGGTGGCGCAAAAGTAATCCTCCTATCAGAAAATGCTATAAATTTTGCGATTGGCCCCTAATGTCAGTTCTGTTTTGACATTTGTGTAGTAAACACATGCGAAATACACGTTAATAAACAATGTTACGCTACACTGCTCCAGAACGTGGAATTAATCACCACCAAGAGGAAGATGATTTTTCATCAAAAATAATCATGAGTGATGAGGCCCATTTCCATCTTAGCGGGTAAGTAAATAAGCAAAATTTACGCTTCTGGGGCACTGAAAATCCAAGTGTTACCCACGAAGAGCCATTACACGCGCTCAAAGTCACTGTATGGTGTGCTGTTTTCGCTGGAGGAGTTGACCTTTTTTTCTTCGAAGACGGTTACTGTGAATGGTGAGCGCAACAGAGCAATGATCAACGAGTTATTTTTGCCGTAACTTGATGAATTGGGATTGGAAAACATGTGGTTCCAACAGGACGGTGCAACGGCACACACTGCACGTGCCACAACCGATATGTTGAAGGATGCATTTCCCGGGCGCCTAATCTCCCGATTTGGCGATTTGCACTGACCAGCAAGATCGCCTGATTTGACCGCTCCAGACTTCTTTTTGTGGGGCTTTTTGAAGTCGCGGGTTTATGTCTACAAGCCTCAGACTCTTGCAGCTCCTAAAGACAATATCCGTCAAGAATGTGAGGACCTATCGCCGGAAGTTTTGGCCGAAGTGATGGAAAATGCCATGAAAAGGGCTCAAATGACAATCAACTGTGGCGGCGGCCATTTACATGACATCATATTCTCGACTTGATGTAAATAAAATTAAAAGACCAAATAAAAATAATCCACAAGAAAAATCAAAGTTTTTAATTTTTTTTTTAAATTACAGCCAAAAAACATCGGAAGGTTATTTTTGCGCCACCTTGTATTTGCACATGTAACCTAAGAAAACAACTAAAAATATGCGATTTTGTAAAAAATTTGTACTACAGCCCCATCTGGTGTCCAAGGTGGTTCAAAGAAGATAGTGCTAAAAAACTCATCGTACCTGAAAACTACTAAATACCAATTTTTATTCTAATCGCATGAGCGGTTTGGGAGTTTTAGGTGGTTTTGTAAAAAATTTGTACTATAGCGCCCTCTGGTGTTCAAGATAGGTCAAAAACGATAGCAGTAGAGCACACAACGTACATGAAACCCACTGTATACCACTTTTCATTCTAATCGCATTAGCAGTTTATGAGTTTTAGGCAGTTTTGTAAAAAATGTGTACTACAGCGCCCTCTGGTGTTCAAGGTGGATCAAAATTGATAGGCCACGAACACGCACCGTACCAAAAAACTTGTATACACAAATTTTCATGCTAATCGGATGAGTAGTTTAGGAGTCTATTGCGGCCTTACAAAATAAGCTCCTTTTTTATATATGTGACCCGGTCTACGAAAAGGGACCTTCGGTGTGAAAATATAATTTTTCACTTTTTTGGCGATTCGGATAGACTAATGTGTGCTCTTTCTAATGGCGCAAAGCAGAAGTTTCCAACTCGTAAAGAAGTTTGTCAGGAATTTTCCAAAAAAAGAGCAGAAATGAGTGAAAATGAAAAAAAATTGGACATTGAATTATAACATAATAAACATCATTTCATACTTTTATTTGAAAGGAAACCAGCCATTTTACATAAAAATCGAAATATAAAATAAATCTATAATTTTTTTTTACGCTTTATATTTTTTTTTTTTTCCGATGCCAAATTTTTTTTTGGTAGTAGAGCCGCAGAATCTTCCTCGTCATTACCATCTGCCTTTCGTTTCTTCGATGCCAACTTTTTTTTTGGTAATGGAGCCGCAGAATCTTTCTTGTTATTACCTTTTGCTTTTTGTTTCTTCGATATCGAATTCTTGTTTTGCAAGGGAGCCGCAGAATTATCTTCTCCATCAACTTTGGATTTTTGTTTCTTTGGCTTTTAACTAAAAAAAAAAGAACTCGTATTAATTGACTAAGAAATACAAATCTGTATTAATAGACTAAGAAATACAACTCTGTAAGAATAGAGGATAAGCTGAAATAAATGAAAAGACGCCATTCAGTGTGCGACAATTAAACGTTTACAAACAGCTGTTTTCTCGAAAACTTGTTTTTACACCGAAGGTCCCTTTTCGTAGACCGGGTCACATATATAGATAGACTAGCTTTTCCCGGCGCGCGTTGCTGCACCCAGCAATTATATCGCAACATAATAATTATATTCGAAACTTTTCTTAGACCCATAGTTTAACACCACTGTCATTTTCCACTGCCCGTTACAGTTTCCCAGTTACAGTTACAGTTTAAATAGTAACTCGAATTGAGTTTGTATGTAAATACTGCTACTTTTACTTTCAAAGCTATTCGATAATACAAATTTTAATTGTATGGGCGGAGCCACACCCCCTTATATAATGCCCGTCCCAGTTTTCTAGTAGATGGACATTATCCAGTTTTAGTACAGTTGCCGACAGTGAGCATACAAACTAAATTACCAAAATGTAGCCAAATCGACGAAAACCATAGGAAATATAGCATTTTTATTGATTTGTGGGCGGTAAAAGGGGTGTGACAGAAATTAAAACCATCTTGTGCTTAAAAAAATGTACTGCCAAAATTTCAGTTCTATCGACTCAGCAATTTTGAAGTTTCTAGCCAACACACAGACATCATTTTGCTTTTTGTATATATATTTCGAATAAAGATTATTGGCTATAACTTTTGATTGGTAAGAGATACTGAGATAATTTTTTTTAATAAATTATTATTTTAGCTTGTAAATTTATTCAAAAATATAAAACCACAATATTGGAAAAAAAAAATTTCTTCAAAAAAATCAAGGGGTAGGCCTTGTTTTTTGAATCACAAAAATGGTTTTTAATTTTTGCGTAAAATTGAAACAAATTTTACTTACAAATGTTATAACTTTTAAATAGAGTTAAAAGTTTGTGAATTTGAGTTTAAATTATTTTTACAACAAAAATAATTTTTGAGTCTGTTTTTGAGGAAAACTCCAATATTTCAGACCTTTTTTGAAAAAAATATTTAAAATATATTTACTCAACTAACGGTATTTTTGCAATAAGGTTTTCATAGTATTTTGATGAAGCTTTAAGACAAAAAAAAAAATTTAACACAATATATAAAAAAGCAGAGGAGATTATGAATCGAAAGTCACAAAATTGAATATCTGATTGTTTTTTTCGTAATTTTGTGTAACGCTGTTGCATTAAATATATCGTTGTAGTAAAATTTTTCATAGTTTTCAAGATATGTTCATGTTTTTGATATCAAAATAACGGAAATTTTTTACTTTTACTAAATTTAAGAAATATTTTATATTTTGTAAATATTTGCACATGTTACCTAAGAAAACAACTAAAAATATGCGATTTTGTAAAAAATTTGTACTACAGCACCATCTGGTGACCAAGGTGGGTCAAAGAAGATAGTGCTAAAAAACTCATCGTACCTGAAAACTACTATATACCAATTTTTATTCTAATCGCATGAGAGGTTTGGGAGTTTTAGGTGGTTTTGTAAAAAATTTGTACTATAGCGCCCTCTGGTGTTCAATATAGGTCAAAAACGATAGCAGCAAAACACTCAACGTATATGGAACCCACTGTATACCACTTTTCATTCTAATCGCATTAGCTGTTTATGAGTTTTAGGCAGTTTTGTAAAAAATTTGTACTACAGCGCCCTCTGGTGTTCAAGGTGGATCGAAATTGATAGCCCACAAACACGCACCGTACCAAAAAACTTCCATAAACAAATTTTCATGCTAATCGGATGAGTAGTTTAGGAGTCTATTGCGGCCTTACAAACATAAACTCCTTTTTTATATATATAGAAGATAGATAGATAGATAACAAGGTGGTAGTGAATTTTTTACCACACACTCAATTTTGCTGAATCTGTCAAAAAATTGTGACATAAAGAGAGGACCTGTTGGTGAGTGTCAAATCGTTATTTGTTTTGTTTGCTTGCTAGTGGTAGTTCTAGCTAATAAGTAATAAACTGCAATTATATGTAGTTTTGTTGGCTTTTCATAAAATCATTGAAAAAACTGTGAAAAACTAGAGCCGAATATGGAAACACACTGTAATTGGCTGCAAGTATGGATGATCTGGCCATGTCGTTCCACAATACCAATAGCAGCAATAATTGATCCTATTAAAATCTTCGAGGAAATCTACGAAAGCTGTATCACAATCCATACGAGGTGGTACATAATGCTTCAAGAATCCAGCTCTCTATCTTGATCTGCCGGAGAAGTAGTTTAATCAATTTGAGGTTAAGTTTAATATTTGTTGGTTTTTTTATTGGCTAATAGCTTTGCTTTATTTACAACGCGAGCCAGCGCAGTCCGTCACGCAAAGCGTCTCAGCAATTTTTTATTCTTTTCAATGTTTATTGCACGTTTATAATCAAGCAAATAAAATTTTCACAATAATTGCGTTAAATTATGCAATCAGCCGTTTTTGACAGATCGAGAGTTCAGTTTTGTGAGAGAGGTTGAAAATTCACTACCACCCATGGTGTAATAATAATACATGGTAGCATTGACAACTGCTTATTTTCTCTTCAACAGGAAAACATAAACTGTCAAACACAGCTTGTTGTGCAAAAACATCAGCAGCTGCTGTGGTTGTTGTTTTTTGACGTAGAATACGTCATTCTCGGAGGTAAGAAGGGTGGTTGATAGTGATCAGGTGTCGGTATTTACATTACTTTTTGAGCCTTTGGTGGGCCTAGAGTACTGATCGTACAATGTTGATGTTAGCACTTGTTGGTCTGTTTGATCCTCAATGCGACAAAAATTAATGTTAGAACTCTCTAACTTATATAAATTTTACACAATTACATGAAATATAAAGCCAACATTTGATGTTTTTGTTTGCTTAAACTTGCTACCTATTTATCGACAGTTTCCGGTTTTATCGACAAAACCATAAAATTTGTATGGGAGCCCCCCTAAGGAGTGGTCTGAGGGAATAGGTGTCAAAGGCAAAAATATTCCTTTTGCAAAAGTAATGGGGGTCAGTCATACATATAAACCCTCTCCGGCACTCTCTTAAAGGTCATATGCTCAGGTGTATGGAATAAATAAACAAAAACCATAAAATTTGTATGGGAGCTCCCCTAAGGAGTGGTCGGAGGAAATAGGTGTTAAAGGCAAAAATGTTCCTTTTGCAAAAGTAATGGGGGTCGGTGATACATCTTAACCCTTTCCGGCACAAACAGAATAAAATTTGTATGGGAGCCCCCCTAAGGAGTGGTCGGAGGGAATAGGTGTCAAAGGCAAAAATGTTCCTTTTGCAAAAATAATGGGGGTCGGTGATACATATTAACCCTTTCCGGCACTCTTTGAAAGGTCATATGCTCAGGTGTATGGAATAAATAAACAAAAACCATAAAATTTGTATGGGAGCCCCCCTAAGGGGTGGTCGGAGGAAATAGGTGTTAAAGGCAAAAATGTTCCTTTTGCAAAAGTAATGGGGGTCGGTGATACATCTTAACCCTTTCCGGCACAAACACAATAAAATTTGTATGGGAGCCCCCCTAAGGAGTGGTCGGAGAGAATAGGTGTCAAACGCAAAAATGTTCCTTTTGCAAAAATAATGGGGGTCGGTGATACATATTAACCCTTTCCGGCACTCTTTGAAAGGTCATATGCTCAGGTGTATGGAATAAATAAACAAAAACCGTAAAATTTGTATGGGGGCCCCCTAAGGAGTGGTCGAAGGCAATAGGTGTCAAAGAAAAAAATGCTCCTTTTGCAAAAGTAATGGGGGTCAGTGATACATATTAACCCTTTCCGGCACAAAAACCATAAAATTTGTATGGGAGCCCCCCTAAAGAGTGGTCGGAGAGAATAGGTGTCCAAGGCAAAAATGTTCCTTTTGCAAAAATAATGGGGGTCAGTCCTACCTATGAACCCTTTCCGGCACTCTCTTAAAGGTCATATGCTCAGGTGTATGGAATAAATATACAAAAACCATAATATTTGTAAGGAAGCCCCCCTAAGGAGTGATCGGAGGGAAAAGCTGTCAAACGCAAAAATGTTCCTTTTGCAAAAGTAATGGGGGTCGGTCATACATATTAACCCTCTGCGGCACTCTTTTAAATGTCATATGCTCAGGTGTGTGGAATAAATATTTTGCTAAATAGTTTTTAAAAAAGGTGTCATCAAAAGCGAATTGACTAATTCTACGTCTTGTGTTACGACATAGTCGAAACTACTGTATCTTTTTTCACTTCAAGGTTTTCAACATTGCTTGTGTTTTCAATGGCGGATTGTGAGCGCTCTCTTTTTGAGTATATTTTTTGACAGTATATGATTTCCCAAGCAACTGTCAATGCTACCTTGTATTATTATACCATGATAATAATAAGGTGTTAGCGAATTTTTGACAACACCAAGAATAGATTTCTTTCTGTCAAAAAATTTGAGAGCGAAAGAGAGGAGTCGTTAATAGTTATCAAATTGTGTTATTTGTTTGAGTTGCTAGATGATGATGTGTTATAGTTTTTATAGGTTATAGTGCGAATAAAGGTTAAATAAATATTTAATTCAATTAATTGTGCCGTGTTGTGTTGACAAAAAGTTATTGCAGTTGTCTTCGCCCATTTGCCAAGTTCGCCATTGAATGGTTTTGTCATTTTATAAAAAACGTGCGCTGGAAGGTGCCACCGACATGAAGCTTTGGCCAGCATGCAAATTGTCTTGCATTCACATCGACTGCTTCAAGAAAATATCGAATGCCATGAAAGATTGTTCAACACCTCAACTGATAATAACCATCAAAAGAAGTAGACATGGCATTGAGCTTCGACCGACTGCACGTTAGCTGATTTATTTTCATTCCAATCCGCCATCAGCTGTTTTTGACAGGAGCGGTGCGAAAAAATTTATCATTTTGAGAGAGAAGTGTCAAATTCACTAACACCTTATTATTATTACACCATGCTACCACCTTGTTAATTACACCATGGCCTTAACTCATGTGCATCTTCGATGTGAGTTTCTCTAAACAGAGCCGTTGTTGTTGTTGGTTGTTGCCTTCTTTGTATTCATGTTGTATTTTTGTCAACATACTTGGCCTAAAGCTCAAATTTGTTTTCAATATAATATTTAATGTTTATAAAATTCATATAACATACAGACAAAAAAAGATTAACTAACTTTTCTACCATATTATTTATTTTTTTAAAAACTATTCGAAGCTTTTTTAATATATCGACTCATAACCGCCAAAATATCTTAAGCGCCAAAAAGAAAATTTTACAGGAGAAGGTTTTTTTTAATTATCTTTGCTATTAATTTTATCTTTTATCTCTTATCTCTTTGCTATTAATTTTATTTTAATAATTTTATCTCTTATATTGATTAATTTCTTTTAGAGAATTTCATCTTAAGCGACACTTTGCTGTCATGAAAAATGTAAACAAACATGTAGTGTGTACTTAAGCTAAAATTGTTTTTGGTTTAAATTCATAATCTAATTTCGTACACCTATGAAATTTTGACAGACGATGTAAACCATCGCAAATTATCGATTTTCATCAAAAAACATAAATCGGATATTATGTCGCTTAAGATATTTTGGCGGTTATGAGTCGATATTATCTGTAATGTTTGTTTGTTTTTCTTTTTTTATTAATTCAAATTGGAAACAACGATCTCGTTACGAATGCCCAAAAGATTCGCAAAAGAAAGTGTTTACTAGAAAAAATATCACTGTTTTTGCAGCATTTTATAGCATTCTTGACGCTTTCAAGAACAACTTGAACGCTTTATAAATTTAATAAATAAAGAAACGTCCAGAAATTAGAATTAGAACCACAGGTTCTAATTTTAGAGCACTCAATACATTGAAATGGCAGGCTCTAATTTCTGAACAGTTCGAATTTGTGAGAGTAGTCATTTGTGAGAGTGTACTGTATTGCTTTGAGGAAGCAGATGGATTTGATTGTATGATTTCCGCTCGAATCGCAACCGGAATCAGAATTGCTTCAAGAGAAAAGGCTTGAAAAAATATCTTTTCGTGATTAAATATGAATTATATATCGTCGTTACAAATGTGAAGTTGCGAATCTGAAAATCATTACTTTTCAGAAGAGCAAAAAAACACCTTTTTTACTCCACAGCAATTCGGCGCTGCCATCATTATTGTTCTTGTTACTATATTTACGTATTTTTATATTACCTTATGTGTGTTGTTCATGGTTTTAACAATTAAGTCAATATGCCTTGTTGGTAAATCATATTCGTTACTTTGAAAACAATTTCAATTATAAACTAACGAATATGCCACATTCGATACTTTGCTGTGTTCATCTTTATCATCAAATGAGAGACAAACAGTTTGGCTCTCACTTCCAGTTGTTAATCTAAGGCTGTTCGTGAAACTTTTTCGGGACTCACCGGTAACAGTTGTCACCATATTTTGTTGTCCTTACGACACGTCTAGCTAAAAATTCACATTGTGCCTCCAGAGTTCTCAATAAGTTATATTTGTCTAGATAATTTTCCTCTCATCTTCGTGAAATTTTGATCAAGATTAAAGATTTGAGGCATCAAGGCAACGAGGATGTTTTATTAGTTTACCTGAAATGGGTAGGATAGGAATACCGTTAAATATTCTTCCACTCTTTAATGATATAATATATTTAAATTCCTTTTCCAATTTAGAGGATTTGTCTTACGCTTTTTTTCTTAGTTAACTTTGTCCAAGCATTCTGTTATCACTTAAAGAGCCAAATGATCGGTATGGAGGCCAGTAAAAACTTGATTGCTTGAATCAGGTACATCATCGTGACCATGGTAGAATTATAAGGTAGGGCCGACTTGGAGAAGAATGGAGTAGAAAGCAGCAAAAAGCGGGCTAGTTGTCAAAATCAGCTGTTCATCTCGAGTTTCTTTATGTTCATGATTCGCAGTTGATTTTGGGTTAAACTTTTTACAAGCTTTTTTTCAAATAAAACACTTCCGCGGCATTTTATAGATTTATTTACAATATTTTTACAATATTTTCACTCAAATTAACACAAACTTAACACACGTGTCCGTTCTATTTACAACTTGAAAACATAATATTTTCATTTCATTTGAAATTACTACGAACTTCGCCATTTTGACAATTAGCCTCCTTTTTTATTCTCCACTCTTCGTTGACGCGTGAGGGCAGTAAGCGACTCGGCCCCACCTTATAATTCTACCATGGTCGTGACTTTCAGCTAACAATTTATTTTAATCAATCGAAAAAATTAAATTTAAAATTTTTTTTATTTACCTATTTTTTACGTATATTTTTTTTATACGAGCACTATCCTGTAGAAAAAAATGCTGAAAATAACTTAATCTCACAAAAAATTTGACACATTCGATAGTTTGCACTATTAAGAAATTACTTTTTTTACAAAAAATTCCAATTCAAAGTTGTGTTCTCTTATTCTGATTCTCTTTTTAATAAATTTAAGATCATTTACATCATATTAATAAGAAGATTTTCATCTTGAAATTTCTCGTTTCTGACTTCCGTCATTCCCCTCAGCCTAAAAACTATTTAAGATGACAAACTTCTTAATATTATTAGGTCTAGTTTTCTCTGTGCAGAGTTTAAATTTCAGATTTTTCATTCAAAGGTAAAATATAATGTTCAATAATTCATTGTACAGAGAAATTACATACGTAGTTTTGAAGATATGTGGACATTTTTTATGGCAAAATAACAGAAGCTTTATTAAATTGCAAGATCGTTTTGACATGACAACGTTCAAGCTTCCAAAGAAGTTGAAAAAGGCGTTTTGCCAATATTCATCGACGGTACTTGGAATTGTTACTTGCTGAATATAGGTGTAAAAACGAAAAGTTTTGACATCGAGGTTGATTTTTTGACTTTATATCAAATAAATGAAAAAATTTATAATGTTTTAAGCGGCCTCGGTAGTCGAGTAGGTAGCGTGCTCGACTGCTACCCCAGAGGTCCTGGGTTCGATTCCCGGCCTGGCCATGGTCCTTAGCTTTAAACCCCTTTCTAATCAACTGAAATTAAAAATTCATCAATATTTACGACTTGAAGTTGTAGTTGCTGGTAATGAAGTTTGTGGATGAGGATTGCTTTATAACTTGAATTGACTGAGGTAAAGGCATAACACTTGCCTCTGATTCAAATTCACATGTTTCTTTGGCTTTCCACCACGCTTAGATCCTATACATGTTTCACTTGATTGCCCTATCCTTCCCACTAATCTGTCACCCCATTTCGAACCAAGGCAGACTTGACTGAATAGGTTTTTTTCCTGAATCCTTGGCTTAAGGCTAAAAAAAACCTCAAGTTCTTAGCCCTCACGATAAAAAAAACAAAATAATTAATGACGTCATGATCATTAACCACGGACAGAGTCGCTATAAAATCAAAAATGCGACAATTTTTGATCGACACAAACAAAAAATGCGGAACAAACGGCGTTGCATGGATATATTACTCGGTAAGTATACGCGATACACTAAATGTAATAAAATAAAATTGAAGGATTTGTAACGGTTATGTTCGGCAACGGTGTTGCATGAAATTATTACTCGGTAAGTAAATACGATACTTGTGCGTACTTGTGCTCACGACAAAAATATATGTGCTACAGGAAATAAAACGAAAGATCTCATAAATATTCTTTCAGCAGCTTCAAACTGACTTGCAGTTTACTCCAGCAACTTAAACGATTCATTTTTGATATAAAAAAAGGTGTGATTTTTATTTAAATGTATCTAAATTTAAAATTGATCCTAACAGATTTTCCTCACGATTTACAATAATTTTTCAACTCTCTTCGAACAGCCGGAGCAATTTTCGGAGTCACTCAAACAAAAAATATGTGTGTGGCCACCACGCACGGTAGAAGTGAAACTTTAACCCAAATTTTAGATTTTTATTTTATTGCTCAACAATATAAATTTTCTTGCGATTTTTATTGTTTTAATCAGATATAAAAGTTGTTTTTGTTTAAAAAACGTAAATGGGGGTATATTAATTTTGTCACTCCGTTTGTAACGCCCATAAGGAGGCGTGGTAGGTATAGAAAAGTATATATATTCTTGATCAGCATCACCACCCGAGTTGATTTAGTCACGTCCGTCTGTCTGTCCGTCTGTCCGTCTGTCTGTGATCACGATTACAGCCGTAATTTTAAAGCTATCATCACGAAATTCAATATTTAAGCTTTTATCTAAAAAATTAAGGTCAAGTTCGTAAATGAGCCAAATCGGATGAAAACCACGCCTACCTCCCATACAAAGTGACTTTATGAAAACGGTAAAATCTCTTAGAATTCAACAAAAAATCAATATATGTACTTGCATATGAGTTTTGATGTTTAAAATACACCCTAAGTATGAAATTCAACCAAATCAGATGAAAACCACGCCTACCTCCCATACACAGTGACTTTATCAAAAAGGTAAAATTTCTCTAAAATCCAGAAAAATTAATGTATGGACTTGAAATTTTGCATATGAACTTTGATATATAACGTGTACTATGTATATGGAATTCAACCAAATTGAGTGAAAACCACGCCCACCTCCCATACAAAGCGACTTTATCAAAAAACAAAAGCGAATATTTTCTGTTAAAAATATAACGAAAACGTTTTTACAGATAAACATTTTATTGATTTGAATATACTTTGGTTCGACCGTGGGGGACTTAGGCCCAGTCGAAGATCATTTCTTACTAGTTTGATTTTAAATTTTCTGCTCAAGAATAAAAATTATTTTTGAGTTTGACTTTTTCGCTCAGAAATAAAGGTTTTTCTCAATTTTTATTTAACGCTCAAAAATAAAAATAATTGGTCCAGTTTTATTTTTTTTTTCTCAAACATTAAACTCAAAACACCACACAGCTTTGTTGTTGGCACATGCTAATTTTTATTCCCTACACCTGAACAGGGGAGCTTTAAGGGTGGGCCGCACAGGGTTAATATGTATGACTGGCCTGCATTACTTTTGCAAAAGGAACATTTTTTCCTTGGGGACCTATTCGCTCCGACCACTCCTTAGGGGGCCCCCATATAAATTTTATGATTTTTGTATATTTATTCTCTACTCCTAAACAGGGGGTTGGAAATGGTTAATATGTCCGACCGACCCCCGTTACTTTTGCAAAAGGAATATTTTTTCCTTGGGGACCTATTCTTTCTGACCACTTAGGGGAGCCTCCGATACAAATATTATGATTTTTGTATATTTATCATATTCCCTACACCTGAACAGGGGAATGTTTCATGAGATATGTATGTATCATAAAACTATGTGATATGTAGATTTTTGTATCTTTAAGGGTGGGCCGCACAGGGTTAATATGTATGACTGGCCTGCATTACTTTTGCAAAAGGAACATTTTTTCCTTGGGGACCTATTCGCTCCGACCACTCCTTAGGGGGCCCCCATATAAATTTTATGATTTTTGTATATTTATTCTCTACTCCTAAACAGGGGGTTGGAAATGGTTAATATGTCCGACCGACCCCCGTTACTTTTGCAAAAGGAATATTTTTCCCTTGGGGACCTATTCTTTCTGACCACTCCTTAGGGGGGCCTCCGATACAAATATTATGATTTTTGTATATTTATCATATTCCCTACACCTGAACAGGGGAATGTTTCATGAGATATGTATCATAAAACTATGTGATATGTAGATTTTTGTATCAAAAACATAAAGATCTAAGGAAAATAAATGCAATACAGAAATATACTCTGTGTACTCTTTATTTCTTTATATCTAATACACTGTTTTTTAAAACAGGCATCAGTGCAATCTGCTCTTCTGCGGTTAATCAAAGAGTGTGCAACCAGCCGAATGTTCAACAGTACTCGTTTCGATTTTCTGAAATTACTTCACTACAGTTTGAAATCTATATCTATACCAAAGATAACAAGATGGGAAACTTAAAAAACATAACCTCAAAAAAAGTTTGCATGTATTAGTGCGATGAAAAATCAACCCTGAATTTTACTCTTGTTCTTCATCGGCCGCAAACTCTCGAAGAACTCACTTTGCAACGCCTGAAAATAATGCATATTATCTATTTATTATGATATAAATATTTAAGTTTAGTTGCAATAAACTGTTTGCAACCAAAACTGATTACTAAGTCCTTTTATTTTAGTTCATACATGCGTTTAAAGTTTGCCAATTTCTTCAGTTGTTGTATTTGTCAACATTTTTGAAAAATTTTAATTTTACACAAACCCCCGCTATTCTACACAAACCCCCGCTATTCGAGGTGAAATTTAAAAAAGGAACGCTCTTGTTCTTCTTCTGCATTTTTCTGCTGAAACTTCGTTTACAAACAAGAAAAATAATGTATGGATTGAGTGTTTGAATATTTAAATCTTTAAGTCATGTTACAGGAATCTGTTTAACACTCAAATAATTACATGCATTTTCTTATTTTAATCTTATTCGCCTAACAAAGTTTGCAAATTTTGCCACTTGTTGTATTTGTAAATAGCTTTTTATTTTCACCACGACCGTTTTGTAAAAGTTCTGTTATTTTTCATCCCATCAGAGTTGTCAACTATCATTGTTTTCTTTGAAAATTTGCTTGGTTGGAATAAATATTGCTTTGGTACGAACTAACATTTGTTTTATCTATAAAATTTGTAAAACTGCTTTGATTATGTATTTGCGTAATATATTAAGTTTAAAGTCATTTCACATATTATTCCATTATTTGCCATAAATATTATTTTTCCATATATATTCCTACGACTCAGTCCTCAAACTAATAACTCCAATTTATATCATTACTTATCCTTTCTGAATTTTAAGGGAATATCTGTTACATTTATGGAAATATTCCGGACACTTAATTTCGACTCATATAATAATAAGAAATTATGAGCAATAATAAATGTATCTTTGGGCAAATAATAAGAAAATATTTAATTACACATGATTTTATTATTTCAACCCTGTTATTTCTTAAAATTCAGACTATGAAGCAATTAAGTCTACCAGCTTATATATTTTGACTTCCGTAGACCCAATTAATTTCCTATGATCATCATTGCAGATTTATAAGAGAAATTTAGGCGTAGCTATCCTAAAAACGAAATAAAAATTAAAAACCTTATAAAAGGAAAATTTAAAAGCTATCCTAAAGAAGATAAATTGGCAACACTACTTCTAACAGCTGAATGGAAAAAAAACATTTCATTCATAAATTCACCCAGCTGATATTATTAACCTTTACGTTACATGCACAAATTTTTTGCTTTTCCTTAGGAAATAATGTGGTTTTTTTATGTATAAAATCTTATTGAACATGAAGCTAAAGCACAAAAATAAATATTTTTAGCTTATATAAGAATATTTAGAGAACTTTAGATATTTTTGTTTGCGTTATAAAGCCAACCAATAACAAACGTGTTGGAAGGGTTAAGGAACATAACCCGAAACTGACATATTCACCTCACTATTTGTGGTGAAATGGTTTCTCTCGTATGTGTGTTTACTTTTTGCAATTTTTAGATTCCCCACAGAAGTTTCCCATCTTGTTATCTTTGATCTATATATCTATACTATTATATAAAAGGGTTCTCTCGGATTTTTATCGTTGAATCACGGGGTAACCGCTGAACCGATTTTAATAATTCGTTCACTATTCAATTGCTATAATAAGCGACCCTGCTACTGGGTACTACGTTTTTGGTAAATATTTTTATTTAATTATTTAAGAATTCATGCATTTTAATCCATGCTGCCATTGTATAAGCAGCACAAAATAACAGCAAACAATAGCTTACGCTCTTTGTAGAGAGAGAGAGGTGAGATTCTACAACTCACCGCGCTGGTCTCTTGAGTGGGTAGTTGCACTCAGTTAATTTCTGCTTTAGTGTTACCATAAGACATGAATATATGGTAGAGATTTGAAAATCTGTTTTTATATCATACTAGCTGGTACCCGACGCGTTGCTGTCGTAGCGGAAATAATTTCTATCTCTATCTGAATCTCAAACTCAGTCTCAATCTCAATCTCAATCTCAATCTCAATCTCAATCTCAATCTCAATCTCAATCTCAATCTCAATCTCAATCTCAACCTCAACCTCAATTTCAATCTCTATCTCTATCTCTATTTCTATTTCTATTTCTATTTCTATCTCTATCTCTATCTCTATCTCTATCTCTATCTCTATCTCTATCTCTATCTCTATCTCTATCTCTATCTCTATCTCTATCTCTATCTCTATCTCTATCTCTATCTCTATCTCTATCTCTATCTCTATCTCTATCTCTATCTCTATCTCTATCTCTATCTCTATCTCTATCTCTATCTCTATCTCTATCTCTATCTCTATCTCTATCTCTATCTCTATCTCTATCTCTATCTCTATCTCTATCTCTATCTCTATCTCTATCTCTATCTCTATCTCTATCTCTATCTCTATCTCTATCTCTATCTCTATCTCTATCTCTATCTCTATCTCTATCTCTATCTCTATCTCTATCTCTATCTCTATCTCTATCTCTATCTCTATCTCTATCTCTATCTCTATCTCTATCTCTATCTCTTTCTCTATCTCTATCTCTATCTCTATCTCTATCTCTATCTCTATCTCTATCTCCATCTCTATCTCTATCTCCATCTCTATCTCCTCTATCTCTATCTCTATCTCTATCTCTATGTCTATCTCTATCACTATCTCTATCTCTATCTCTATCTCTATCTCTATCTCTATCTCTATCTCTATCTCTATCTCTATCTCTATCTCTATCTCTATCTCTATCTCTATCTCTATCTCTATCTCTATCTCTATCTCTATCTCTATCTCTATCTCTATCTCTATCTCTATCTCTATCTCTATCTCTATCTCTATCTCTATCTCTATCTCTATCTCTATCTCTATCTCTATCTCTATGTCTATCTCTATCTCTATCTCTATCTCTATCTCTATCTCTATCTCTATCTCTATCTCTATCTCTATCTCTATCTCTATCTCTATCTCTATCTCTATCTCTATCTCTATCTCTATCTCTATCTCTATCTCTATCTCTATCTCTATCTCTATCTCTATCTCTATCTCTATCTCTATCTCTATCTCTATCTCTATCTCTATCTCTATCTCTATCTCTATCTCTATCTCTATCTCTTTCTCTATCTCTATCTCTATCTCTATCTCTATCTCTATCTCTATCTCTATCTCTATCTCTATCTCTATCTCTATCTCTATCTCTATCTCTATCTCTATCTCTATCTCTATCTCTATCTCTATCTCTATCTCTATCTCTATCTCTATCTCTATCTCTATCTCTATCTCTATCACTATCTCTATCTCTAACTCTATCTCTATATGTATCTCTATCTCTATCTCTATCTCTATCTCTAACTGGAAAGACTCGTGGAAATTGATAACCAAATTTCGAGGCTGTGCTACTTACAATTCCAAAGTTATTCGATATCGCAAGTTTGGCTTGTATGGGTGGAGCCACACCTCCTTGTTCAATGACGTCTCAGTTTTCTAGTAGAAGAATATCACCCAATATTAATTCCATACTGAATTTCGTTGTTAAACGACATTTAGTTCCAAAGCTATCTGATATCAAAAACTTAGAGTGTATGGGCGGAGCCACACCCCTTTTTTCAAAACCCATCCCAGTTTTATAGTAGATATATCACCAAGTGGCAACTCCATACTGAATTTCATTATTATACGGCATTTAGTTCCAAAGCTATTCGATATCATAAATTTTAATTGTATGGGCGGTGCCACACCCCTTTGGCCTATACTGGCTCAATTTTGCAAGTCGAAAGACACGACTAAATAGAACGTTCTAACCGAGTTTCATTAATGTGTGACTTATAGCTTGAAAGTTATACTGAAAATTTGGCTGAAAAATTGCCACGCCCCACATTCAACGCCCATAAAATTTTACGTGTGGAACGGCTCTTGTAAATTGAGATAGAACACCGAATTCCGATACTATGCGACCTATAACTTCAGAGCTATTCGCTACCGTAGATTTGGGTTGTATGGGAGGTGCCACTCCCCCTTATTTTAGGAGGATGAAAAATAGATGTTGTTCGATTCTCACCCCTGACTAATATCCTCGCTAAGGATCACGAAAATCGGTCGAGCCGTTTCGGAGGAGTTCAATCACGCACCCCGTGACAGAAGAATTTTATATATTAGATTTATACTCCCAAGCAACGTTGGGAACGGATATGCTAGTGCTAGTATTATATAAAAGGCGTCTCTCGAATTTTCATCGTTCAATCAAGGGGGTAAATGCTGAACCGATTTAAATAATTCTTTCACTATTCAATTGCTATAATAAGCGACCCTGCTACTGGGTACTACGTTTTTGGTAAATCTTTTTATTTAATTATTTAAGAATTCGTGCATTTTAATCCATGCTGCCATTGTATAAGCAGCACGAAATAACAGCAAACAATAGCTTAAGCTCTTTGTTGAGAGAGAGAGGTGAGATTCTACAACTCACCGCGCTGGTCTCTTGAGTGGACAGTTGCACTCAGTTAATTCCTGCTACAGTGTAGCCATAAAGCTGGATTCACTGATCACCTTCAGCATGTTTTTCAAGTTTTTTTATATGGAGTTTATGCACTCTATTTTTTTCCACACTCAATGAGAGAGTAACAAAAACTTGCTGCATCTCTTGAACTTGATTAACTTTATTTTAATTTTCTTGCTGAATGTTTTTGAACGGAACTGCCAGAATGGAGTTTGTCAAGTGCAAATAGGCATATTTTATTTTTTATGTCTTTATAATAAAGGAACATTGCATCTGGCAATGCTGAATGACAATGAAAAAACAAAAAACTTGCAGAATGTTTTACATGTCAGTGAATCAAAATTGCCACATTCTCTTGTTGAGAGCAATAGAGCTTTCGCAAAAAACATGCTGAAGGTGATCAGTGAATCCAGCTTAAGCCCAATATATCGTATTTATTTGCGTGCCACTCTTTTTATTTCAATATCTACTGAGTTAAATAATCCAATAAATATATTGTGATAAATTTTACAGCATCCTAATATATTAAAATGAATAGTGGTTTGTTCGGATGCTTTAAACCTGAAAACGACTGGACCAAATTAGATACTTCCTTCTGTGAATTTGTTCGTAATTGTTATGCGAAGGTTTTGGAAAAAATGCACGGAACATTGGACAAGGAGGCGGGGCACCTCCAATACAACCCAAATCTACGATAGCGAATAGCTTTGAAATTATAGGTCGCATAGCATCGGAATTCGGTGTTCTACCTCAATTTACAAGTGCCGTTCCACAGGAAAAATTTTATGGGTGTTGGACGTGGGGCGTGGCACTTTTTCAGCAGACCAAATTTTCGGTATATCTTTCAAGCTATAAGTCACACATCAATGAAACTTGGTAAGAGCGTACTATTTAGTCGCGTCCTTCGACTAGCAAAATTAAGCAAGCATTGGACAAGGGGGTGTGACACCGCCCATATAATTCAAAAATATGATATCGAATAGCTTTGGAAATACATGTCGCATAACAATAAAACTCAGAATGGAATTACTATTAGGTGATGTCCTTCTATGTTCTATGTTCTATGTTCTATGTACAAGCTAAATTTGTGATATAGAATATCTTTGGATATAAATGTTGCACAACAATGTTACTCAGTATGAAGTTGCAACTTGGTGATATCCTTCTACTGAAAAACTGGGACAGACAGGTCTTTCCATGTATAGTGGTTTGCATGTACGTTGAGTTTTAACGTTATCTTTTTTGGGCCATCTTGAACACCAGAGGGCGCTGTAGTACAACATTTTTTGCAAAACCACCTTAAACTCCCAAAACGTTCATGCGATTAGAATGAAAATTGATATATAGTGGTTTTTGTGTACGTTGAGTGTTTTTCTGCTATCTTTTTTGACGCATCTTGAACACCAGAGGGCGCGGTAGTATAACTGTTTTTACAAAACCAGCTCAAACTCCTGAACCGCTCATGCGATTAGAATGAAAATTGGTATATAGTGGTTTTCAGGTACGGTGAGTTTTTTTTTATCTCCTTTCATCCACCTTAGACACCAGATGACGCTGTAGTATTACCGCCATGTAAAACTGGCTAAATAGAATTTTTTGTTATTTTTGTAGGTAAAATTTTTTTATTTTCATATATTATTCAAACTTGACTTATACATTGCGTTTCTTAATAAATGAAGTATATAACCAGAAAATTTGGTAGCGCTATATAGAAAAATGGCTTTGCAACAGTCAAAAATGCATAAAAGTGGAAACATTTAGCCAGTTTTGCTCGCCACTGTAGTTGCTGGGTGCAGCAACGCGCGCCGGGAAAAAGCTAGTATACTATAAAATGTTGTATATTACAACTCTGTTACTTAGCAGCAGTCAGTGTTTGTCTTTTTGTTTAAGGTTGATGTTATCAATACGAATATCAAAGACATGATCCATATGCGGTGAATTTTTTTGGCAATATCATAATTACTCAATGTATGAACCATGCGGTTGAACAGCTACTGTGTTCATTAGGGCGGGTCAATTTGAAGGGGACAAAAAAAGCGCGTAAATCGCATATGCGGAAAAGATTCTGCGGACAATTCTGAGCAACTTTTCCCAAGGAGCTATGGGTCTAAAATGAATTTCGAGTCAGCCATTTTCATGGTGAAAATGCAAATTTATACATTACAAAAAGTATTGGGAAAACTTTAATAGATAGCTTATAATTGAGTGCCAAGGCAAAAAGACATATTTTTTTGTGCACAAAATTTACTTTTTATTAATTTTTGTGAAGTCTCCAACATATAATGTTTGCTTTTGACAAAATATGAAAACAAATTTATCGAAAGTAAAGATATAAAAATAATTATTTCAAAATTTTTCAAATAAAATCTTGTTTGCTTTCTAGTCGGGGTATTTTCTTTCGACTAGCATCTGTCACAAACATAACACCTTCACGGTTCTTGACTGTGGTTCGCCGAGAAACATTTGTTAGCAATTGAACATACCTTTCTGTCCCCTGTATGTGACATGGAATTTTGGGATCAGGAAGGGGAGGGTTTTCCGATCCTAAGTATTCCTTTAAGTATTCATATGGAATGTTCTTTGTGATTGGTGGCTCCGACAAAATATCGTCATCATCTAAATCAATCATTGTAACGTAATCCAAGCAATCAAAATTTATTTCGACTTTTTTGTAAGGCCTTACTCTTGTTTCATCGTGAAGATTGTCACGGTAGTACACAATTTTTTGTATAGCCTGGTCGCGAACAGACTTGCATTCGTCGTAAAGCATTGAAAGCAAAACGTTTTCCGGATGTGCGAAGTAAGAATTGTTCTGAATTACGGGATTAATTATTTCTCGCACTTCTGGGGTCAGGTTTTGGGTGAAGCGAATAAATTTAGCCAAAAGCGGACTACCATATATAACGTATTTGTAATATTTTATGTTAAAATACATAGGTACAAAAACCCTCATCACGAACTCTGTTAGAGTTTTTAAAACAGGAGATGGATGTATTTCCTTTTTGTATTTATCAATGAAATTGTTAAGCTTTAGAATGATGCTTTTTTCGTTCATAATTTCAATATTCAGCCGACTCCAAATTCCAACTAATTTTCTCGATACACTGGCAGTAAAGGTTTTATAGGCGAACATTTTACCTTCTCCTTTTGCTTGGTTGGCAAGAAAAAAATAACACTTTAATACATCACGCTTGCTTGGTAAATTTAAGCCACTGAAATCTTGTGGGAGCCCAAATGTTAAAATATCCGGCGAGGGCAACGAAGTTATTTGCGATGCAGATATGATCGAAGATGCCACATCCATTTCTGATCTTGACGACGTTATTGATAGATTGCCATCCATAGCGCTCATATTAAACTTTTTTTTTTGTAAAATCAAAATAAAATTGAATGACCGAATAGGCTAACTTTAGGCTTTACGTTTTCACTTTAATAAACGATCACTTGTACTAATTACAGCTTCGTGCTGTTCTTGCACAATTTCTACCTGCTATGAAATTTCAATCACTACGACGAGTACAGCTGCAGCAAAATGCACAGAGAGCCAACTTTTGCTTATTTCAATTGGAATAAAAACAGTTATATTCAGCGTTAGTCGATGGCGCGAGCAGTCGACTGTACATTTGTCTTATTCATTGAAGTTATTCACATTGCGAGCTAAAAAGGCCTGTTAAAACCGCAAAGTGGCAGTATAACATATTCTTCATGTGAAATATGTTATATGTCACTTGGCAATTTTAACAGAGAATAACTACCAAAATTTATTTACCTTCCAATTATAGAACTTCACCATGAAAATGGCTGACTCGAAATTCATTTTAGACCCATAGTTTCTTGGGCAAAGTTGTTCAGAATTGTCCGCAGAATCTTTTCCGCATATGCGATTTTATAGAAAAAAAATCGACCCGCCCTAGTGTTCATACTATATTATAATAATTTAATTCTGCGTTTTTTTTTTTTTAATTCTGCGTAAAACTATGTGAAAAACACGCCGAAGCGTTTCACGGCGAAGTGTTTCATCGGTGAATTAATTCATCGGTTTTACTCCCCATCGTAGCTAAAGAAGTTTTACTTCAAAAACTAAAGGAATAAATATACAGGATTCGGCGTAAATACCTCAAAAATTAAAAAAATATGTTGGGCGCCATAACACCATCGACGCAACCGCTTAAGGCAATAAAAATTGGAAATGGTTAATATGTCCGACCGACCCCCGTTACTTTTGCAAAAGGAATATTTTTCCCTTGGGGACCTATTCTTTCTGACCACTCCTTAGGGGGGCCTCCGATACAAATATTATGATTTTTGTATATTTATCATATTCCCTACACCTGAACAGGGGAATGTTTCATGAGATATGTATCATAAAACTATGTGATATGTAGATTTTTGTATCAAAAACATAAAGATCTAAGGAAAATAAATGCAATACAGAAATATACTCTGTGTACTCTTTATTTCTTTATATCTAATACACTGTTTTTTAAAACAGGCATCAGTGCAATCTGCTCTTCTGCGGTTAATCAAAGAGTGTGCAACCAGCCGAATGTTCAACAGTACTCGTTTCGATTTTCTGAAATTACTTCACTACAGTTTGAAATCTATATCTATACCAAAGATAACAAGATGGGAAACTTAAAAAACATAACCTCAAAAAAAGTTTGCATGTATTAGTGCGATGAAAAATCAACCCTGAATTTTACTCTTGTTCTTCATCGGCCGCAAACTCTCGAAGAACTCACTTTGCAACCCCTGAAAATAATGCATATTATCTATTTATTATGATATAAATATTTAAGTTTAGTTGCAATAAACTGTTTGCAACCAAAACTGATTACTAAGTCCTTTTATTTTAGTTCATACATGCGTTTAAAGTTTGCCAATTTCTTCAGTTGTTGTATTTGTCAACATTTTTGAAAAATTTTAATTTTACACAAACCCCCGCTATTCTACACAAACCCCCGCTATTCGAGGTGAAATTTAAAAAAGGAACGCTCTTGTTCTTCTTCTGCATTTTTCTGCTGAAACTTCGTTTACAAACAAGAAAAATAATGTATGGATTGAGTGTTTGAATATTTAAATCTTTAAGTCATGTTACAGGAATCTGTTTAACACTCAAATAATTACATGCATTTTCTTATTTTAATCTTATTCGCCTAACAAAGTTTGCAAATTTTGCCACTTGTTGTATTTGTAAATAGCTTTTTATTTTCACCACGACCGTTTTGTAAAAGTTCTGTTATTTTTCATCCCATCAGCGTTGTCAACTATCATTGTTTTCTTTGAAAATTTGCTTGGTTGGAATAAATATTGCTTTGGTACGAACTAACATTTGTTTTATCTATAAAATTTGTAAAACTGCTTTGATTATGTATTTGCGTAATATATTAAGTTTAAAGTCATTTCACATATTATTCCATTATTTGCCATAAATATTATTTTTCCATATATATTCCTACGACTCAGTCCTCAAACTAATAACTCCAATTTATATCATTACTTATCCTTTCTGAATTTTAAGGGAATATCTGTTACATTTATGGAAATATTCCGGACACTTAATTTCGACTCATATAATAATAAGAAATTATGAGCAATAATAAATGTATCTTTGGGCAAATAATAAGAAAATATTTAATTACACATGATTTTATTATTTCAACCCTGTTATTTCTTAAAATTCAGACTATGAAGCAATTAAGTCTACCAGCTTATATATTTTGACTTCCGTAGACCCAATTAATTTCCTATGATCATCATTGCAGATTTATAAGAGAAATTTAGGCGTAGCTATCCTAAAAACGAAATAAAAATTAAAAACCTTATAAAAGGAAAATTTAAAAGCTATCCTAAAGAAGATAAATTGGCAACACTACTTCTAACAGCTGAATGGAAAAAAAACATTTCATTCATAAATTCACCCAGCTGATATTATTAACCTTTACGTTACATGCACAAATTTTTTGCTTTTCCTTAGGAAATAATGTGGTTTTTTTATGTATAAAATCTTATTGAACATGAAGCTAAAGCACAAAAATAAATATTTTTAGCTTATATAAGAATATTTAGAGAACTTTAGATATTTTTGTTTGCGTTATAAAGCCAACCAATAACAAACGTGTTGGAAGGGTTAAGGAACATAACCCGAAACTGACATATTCACCTCACTATTTGTGGTGAAATGGTTTCTCTCGTATGTGTGTTTACTTTTTGCAATTTTTAGATTCCCCACAGAAGTTTCCCATCTTGTTATCTTTGATCTATATATCTATACTATTATATAAAAGGGTTCTCTCGGATTTTTATCGTTGAATCACGGGGTAACCGCTGAACCGATTTTAATAATTCGTTCACTATTCAATTGCTATAATAAGCGACCCTGCTACTGGGTACTACGTTTTTGGTAAATATTTTTATTTAATTATTTAAGAATTCATGCATTTTAATCCATGCTGCCATTGTATAAGCAGCACAAAATAACAGCAAACAATAGCTTACGCTCTTTGTAGAGAGAGAGAGGTGAGATTCTACAACTCACCGCGCTGGTCTCTTGAGTGGGTAGTTGCACTCAGTTAATTTCTGCTTTAGTGTTACC
Organism: Pherbina coryleti; assembly: GCA_943735915.1. Classification (NCBI taxonomy): domain Eukaryota; kingdom Metazoa; phylum Arthropoda; class Insecta; order Diptera; family Sciomyzidae; genus Pherbina; species Pherbina coryleti. The sequence goes on along the minus strand of OX030949.1, from coordinate 1,386,299 downwards.
ATAAGACATGAATATATGGTAGAGATTTGAAAATCTGTTTTTATATCATATTTATACTCCCAAGCAACGTTGGGAACGGATATGCTAGTGCTAGTATTATATAAAAGGCGTCTCTCGAATTTTCATCGTTCAATCAAGGGGGTAAATGCTGAACCGATTTAAATAATTCTTTCACTATTCAATTGCTATAATAAGCGACCCTGCTACTGGGTACTACGTTTTTGGTAAATCTTTTTATTTAATTATTTAAGAATTCGTGCATTTTAATCCATGCTGCCATTGTATAAGCAGCACGAAATAACAGCAAACAATAGCTTAAGCTCTTTGTTGAGAGAGAGAGGTGAGATTCTACAACTCACCGCGCTGGTCTCTTGAGTGGACAGTTGCACTCAGTTAATTCCTGCTACAGTGTAGCCATAAAGCTGGATTCACTGATCACCTTCAGCATGTTTTTCAAGTTTTTTTATATGGAGTTTATGCACTCTATTTTTTTCCACACTCAATGAGAGAGTAACAAAAACTTGCTGCATCTCTTGAACTTGATTAACTTTATTTTAATTTTCTTGCTGAATGTTTTTGAACGGAACTGCCAGAATGGAGTTTGTCAAGTGCAAATAGGCATATTTTATTTTTTATGTCTTTATAATAAAGGAACATTGCATCTGGCAATGCTGAATGACAATGAAAAAACAAAAAACTTGCAGAATGTTTTACATGTCAGTGAATCAAAATTGCCACATTCTCTTGTTGAGAGCAATAGAGCTTTCGCAAAAAACATGCTGAAGGTGATCAGTGAATCCAGCTTAAGCCCAATATATCGTATTTATTTGCGTGCCACTCTTTTTATTTCAATATCTACTGAGTTAAATAATCCAATAAATATATTGTGATAAATTTTACAGCATCCTAATATATTAAAATGAATAGTGGTTTGTTCGGATGCTTTAAACCTGAAAACGACTGGACCAAATTAGATACTTCCTTCTGTGAATTTGTTCGTAATTGTTATGCGAAGGTTTTGGAAAAAATGCACGGAACATTGGACAAGGAGGCGGGGCACCTCCAATACAACCCAAATCTACGATAGCGAATAGCTTTGAAATTATAGGTCGCATAGCATCGGAATTCGGTGTTCTACCTCAATTTACAAGTGCCGTTCCACAGGAAAAATTTTATGGGTGTTGGACGTGGGGCGTGGCACTTTTTCAGCAGACCAAATTTTCGGTATATCTTTCAAGCTATAAGTCACACATCAATGAAACTTGGTAAGAGCGTACTATTTAGTCGCGTCCTTCGACTAGCAAAATTAAGCAAGCATTGGACAAGGGGGTGTGACACCGCCCATATAATTCAAAAATATGATATCGAATAGCTTTGGAAATACATGTCGCATAACAATAAAACTCAGAATGGAATTACTATTAGGTGATGTCCTTCTATGTTCTATGTTCTATGTTCTATGTACAAGCTAAATTTGTGATATAGAATATCTTTGGATATAAATGTTGCACAACAATGTTACTCAGTATGAAGTTGCAACTTGGTGATATCCTTCTACTGAAAAACTGGGACAGACAGGTCTTTCCATGTATAGTGGTTTGCATGTACGTTGAGTTTTAACGTTATCTTTTTTGGGCCATCTTGAACACCAGAGGGCGCTGTAGTACAACATTTTTTGCAAAACCACCTTAAACTCCCAAAACGTTCATGCGATTAGAATGAAAATTGATATATAGTGGTTTTTGTGTACGTTGAGTGTTTTTCTGCTATCTTTTTTGACGCATCTTGAACACCAGAGGGCGCGGTAGTATAACTGTTTTTACAAAACCAGCTCAAACTCCTGAACCGCTCATGCGATTAGAATGAAAATTGGTATATAGTGGTTTTCAGGTACGGTGAGTTTTTTTTTATCTCCTTTCATCCACCTTAGACACCAGATGACGCTGTAGTATTACCGCCATGTAAAACTGGCTAAATAGAATTTTTTGTTATTTTTGTAGGTAAAATTTTTTTATTTTCATATATTATTCAAACTTGACTTATACATTGCGTTTCTTAATAAATGAAGTATATAACCAGAAAATTTGGTAGCGCTATATAGAAAAATGGCTTTGCAACAGTCAAAAATGCATAAAAGTGGAAACATTTAGCCAGTTTTGCTCGCCACTGTAGTTGCTGGGTGCAGCAACGCGCGCCGGGAAAAAGCTAGTATACTATAAAATGTTGTATATTACAACTCTGTTACTTAGCAGCAGTCAGTGTTTGTCTTTTTGTTTAAGGTTGATGTTATCAATACGAATATCAAAGACATGATCCATATGCGGTGAATTTTTTTGGCAATATCATAATTACTCAATGTATGAACCATGCGGTTGAACAGCTACTGTGTTCATACTATATTATAATAATTTAATTCTGCGTTTTTTTTTTTTTAATTCTGCGTAAAACTATGTGAAAAACACGCCGAAGCGTTTCACGGCGAAGTGTTTCATCGGTGAATTAATTCATCGGTTTTACTCCCCATCGTAGCTAAAGAAGTTTTACTTCAAAAACTAAAGGAATAAATATACAGGATTCGGCGTAAATACCTCAAAAATTAAAAAAATATGTTGGGCGCCATAACACCATCGACGCAACCGCTTAAGGCAATAAAAATGCAACAACAGTGAAAAAACGTTGCATGGAATCATAATTCCGTGACTAATGGCGCCGTGGTAAATTTTATGAAACTACAGTAAAGCTTAGGTTTTCGGTGATAAAAATAAAAATAAAAAAATATTGGCGTCAGAACGCCTTCAGAGAACTGCTTAACACGTTAACTGCCATGAGGCACATACGGTGTGCCTCAATAAAATGTCCACGTAGGCTCTGAGGCACAGCGTATGTGGTTATTTACTATGATCAAAACAAAATTGCACAAATATACAAACAAGGCACAGCACATTTACCTCACGGCGTTTACATTAGACCGTGAGGTACATATGTTGTGCCTCAATAAAATATTTCAAAATTTCACAGAAATATAAAAAAAAACATTTTCTGATATTTTGTTCGGATTTTTTGATACCAAAATACACTAGATCTGTAAAAAGTAAAATGGCCCGGAGGACCCAATATTTTTTTGTATGGGGGCAGTTAAAGTGTTAAAGTTACCTATATTCATCATCGTTGGATAAATATACATATTACATGACGATAATGTAAATGTTCCACATAAAAGCAAAAGCAAAGGCATAATAAATAAAAATTTAAATAATACAAGAAACAATAGAACAAGGGTTATAGCAAGGATGAGGACAAGGGATTATGCAACGACTAAGAACACGAAAAATTTATAAATTACTAGAGGACCCGGCAAACTACGTCCCGCCCTGAAATAATTTTTTTATTGAAATAATTCCGAGCAATCACGATCCCACCCGAAATTAATTTTTTATCGAACATTCACGATCGATAACAAATGGTGCCAATCAAATTTCAATTATTGATTGAATGAAAAACTCTAATATCCCTTATTTACGCGGAATGTAGGGAGGTTGAGGGAAAAAAAAGGTTGACAGAAAAAATTAGTTCTTGACTCCACCATGACACCACGGAGGCAGCTGAAAAAAAACAGGCACTAAGATCAATATATAAAAACAACAAAAAAAGGAAGGTTAGGTGTTGTGTTACATAGTAAAAATAAAAAAAATTATGGCGTAATGAGGCCTTTCAGGAAACCACTTGAGTAATCAAAATCATTTATCATTTAATCATTTATTTATTTGCGCAATATTTATATTATTTCCATATAATTTTGATAGCGGAACGCCCGTCCGCATATATATATCTAATAAACTGAATGCACTTCCATGCTACAGGTGTAAAATAAGCTGCGTTTGCATAGTCTACTTTGCGCTCCATTATCTTTATATACATTATATATTATGTTATTACTCGTATGTTTTTTTATTCTTAAGGTAGAAAATAAGTTTAGATTTGATTTAATCCAGCACACAGTGTCATAATTAATTCCAAAGATTGGCCTTGTGATTCATTGATTGTCATGGCGATGCAAGTCGAACTGAATTTGAATTGAACGTTTTTGAACTCGAAAGGAAATCGGTTAGAATCAATGGAATTCTTGGAATGTGTACTTCCCCGCCCTTGAATTGGCCTACTCAAAAGCGTTCATCTTTGCTTGAAAAACATTATTCTTGAGTTGCTTCATGACCAATTTTGTTCCCTTGCAGAATTTGGATTGATTGAGGCTCCGAAGCATGATAATAACAGATCCAACCTTCAGTGGTACATTATGTGGTGGTAATCCTTGCAAATCAATGAATTCAGGAACACTATTCGATAATTGGTTGCTTCGTCTGGACACAAACAACTGATTTGAACGAATGTAATTGTGCAGAAATTGCATTTTGAATTATGAAATTAAAATCGAGTTTTTTTTATTTTTATTTTTCCATACAAAATGTATGGAACATCGATTTCTCCGAGAAAATTCCAATTTTTTTGCTGTTAAAACCTACCTTGTGCGGAAACGAACACAAAAAAAAAGGGTTCTTATTTATGCCACTCTGTTTTGTTTATATATGACACTTATTCGGACATGACAATCTTACTGTTTTCATTATCCGTCACTCGCTGCTGTGTGACTTACACGTGTATTAGCTCGCCGAGCATTTGATTTCGTAGACCTATGTCAGGCTCGTCCCCTCCTTGGAGTTGTAATGAACACTGTACGACACCAAAAATTACCAATTTCAATTCTTTCGATTCTTTCGCTTTGGGCTCTTCCTTATTTTCTTTTTTCCTACACTACATCAGTATTGTGGCGAACAAAAAAAATTATTAAAATCGGCCGAGCCATTTCTGAGTTTACGCAAGACTAACGCACGGCAATTGATAATTATGTAAATATTCAGATGATAGAAGATAAAAACACGATTGGTTTTTGTCTAAGAAAAATATAATAGGTTGCTATAATTCGCTTACAGAAGATTGTGCTGTCATATCATTTTATTGTAAATTCTATTAGGAAATTTTTGTAGTACATTTCAATTTGAATAAAAATAGTCAGCTTAACCGTCAGTTTTGAAGCCATGAGGTGGTCTAAGGCTCGATCCTCACAGTGGGCAAACAAATAATATTTTTTTAAAAATTTTTTTTTATTTATTGAAATAACAGCTTTTGTGTCCTTTTTGGAGTAAAAAGTGAATATGTTGGAGCTTTTTCAAATAGGGGTTTATTAAGTGCTTAAATTTAATTTATCAACGAAAAAAAATTGAATGAAATATATTCAAAAACAACGGAGTTATTTTCATCGAAAGTAGGAAATACGAATTTCTGATAGTTTCTTGTTATTCTAAGGAAACGATGTTATTAGAAAAAGACGCTGTACTAAAATATTGTGCAATTTTGAAGATATGTGAATGCTTTTGGTGTTAAAATAAGAGAATTTTCTTTTGATTATTTAGACGAACAGTTTCGCTAGTAAAAGTACGCTAGTAGGATAATTTGCGATTCTTGTAAAGGGGCGGAAGAAGGGGCGTGGTAAAAACTAAGTATGCTGTAACCTTATCTAGGATTCAAGTAATGTGTGTGCAAAATTTGAGTGAAATCCTTTCAGCTGTTAAGATTTGTTGGCTATTTAAAGTAGTCTGATGTGGCAATTCCCATACAAAATGACCAATTTCGAATTTTTCGATTTTTCCGCCGTTCCTTCGAGTTTTTCGTTATTTTCTTTTTTTCTAAACCTCATCTGTATTAAGGCAAACAATACAAAAAAAGAATTATTAAAATCGGCCAAGCCGTTTCTGAGCCTTAGCAAGACTAACGCACACGCATTTCATTTTTATATATAAGATTACATGGACTTGTAAAAGAATTAGACACAGGACGAGAACTAGGATTTGGTCAAGGATTAGGGGGAGGGTTCAGAGAAGAGTTTAGACAAGGATTGCGACAAGAATTAGTAAAATAGATTGGAATAAGGATTATGAAAAGGATTTGGACAAGGATTAGGTTAAGAATTTGGATATGGACTAGAAAAAGAATTTGGACTAGGCTTAGGACAAGATTTAGAAAAAGGAAGAGAATTCTGATTTGGTCAAGGACAAGGACAAGAATTTAGACAATTATTCAGACAACGATTGGGCGAAAGAGGACAAAAAATTTTGTAATCAAGGAAAATTATTTCTCATTAAAAAATTAATTTTATTTTATTATTATTTTATGCATTATATTTGCATTGTTTTGATTTACGAATGTTGTAGGTGTCAATATAGAGGTACATTTTTAAAATTCATCTTAAAGCGTCTCTAGTTAATATTTCTATTCAGAAGGCTTTGAAATTTTAGAATTGAAATTTCAGAGAATGGGTGAGAAATCGACTGGGTCTTATCCATATCAATGTCATTCAGAGATGAGGCTTAATAGATATGTCGCATTTGTAGCGAACATAATCCACATGAGATGCTCGCAATGCCGTTGCATCCCCGCAAAAACGCACCGTTTGATGCGATTTAAGGGCTGGTGTGAATCAGTGTTTTACGGTCAATTGTAAACTTTTTCTCTCGGATGACATTCATAAGATCAGTCATGATGGGCATATGCCTAAAATTGTGTTTCAAAACTAAATGCTGAATGCCTTCTCCTAATTCAATATAATTAAATGGATGATTAGTGAAATTTCAAGCGTTTTGTTCAAAATCAAAGTTAGACCTGACTTAAAAAAGTCTATTCAGAATTTTCTAATAAGAAAACTAACAATATTTATTGAAATTTTACCACTTAATTTTATTATAGTTTATTGGGACTACTTTTAAAGGATTTTATTCCGATTTATTTTAGTTCGATGAAAAAATATTTTCAATTACTTTCACTATATGACATTAGTAAGATCGGGAGCATTAATAGAAAAATCATTAAAATGAAGTGAATGCGGTAATTTGTTATTTGCATTTGTTTATATCCAGATACAATATAAGAATAAACAGTATTGGTATCCGTTATATTAAGGCTAACACCCTGAGCAAATTAACTTTAACCATTATAAAATGTCACCTAATTCACTTCCTAATAGAACGATCAAGCATTTGTACTCTCTGATTTTGAACCACTTATAAAACTAAAGAATCATTTCCACCCTTCTCGCTCTTTTGTATTATTATAATGTTGAAAACCATAAAATATTGCGCCACAATAACTTGACACTTTTTGCAATTTATAGAATGCATACCAGCTCGAAGGATGATTTCAACTGCGCACCCTTGTTGCAGAGGTGGAAAGTGAAAAGGGGCGAAAACTCAACCATCAACAAGATTATTTCGCATAAAATAAATTAATTCCAGCTAAAAACACCAAAAGATACACATTCACAAAAACAAACAAAACAAAAACAACAAAGCAGAAGTGCATTTATCTGATAAAAAAGGTCAGAATTTGTCCTCAACAAAAGAGACCCAACATTCAAAGAAACCTTGAAAGGATACGACATACCACGGATCACAAAGGATTTGAGTCACGAAGTCAAACGCTAAATAGCATCTTACCAAACAATACAGATACGAAAACGCATTCCAAATCAATGAAGATTTCCACATCTGTGTTGCCTTGTTGAATAAAATCGATCAGAATGAACCTCCTCTACCCCTGATACAATTGTGGGTAAGATCAATTGTTACAAAACCGATCTAAAGTAACGTAATATATTGCGTGTGCATCAGCGGACTGCAGTTCTACGTATGCAGTGAAAACACTCGAACACAGAACAAAAAGTTCTGTACAGTAGGACGAGGGCGACTATCTAAGTCGACTTTGTTAAATTGATTCTTACAATGAAATGTTTGCACGCAGCATTGAAAGTACAGCCAACCAGAATTTTGTATGCCGATTGTAGGATATTCTGAATCATTGTCTGAGAAACCATTAATTATATAGACGGATGTTTGGGCAGTGCACTGAAGAACCTTTTGTCAGACACATTCAAGGCATGCCCAAATATAAATTTAAGGAAGAGACATTCTGACGCCAAGTTGGATTAGGAAAAAAAAAAAATAAATAACGGTTTTAAAAATAACTTAATTTGGCTTATATCGCTGCCTCATAAAATATACAAATTCTTTTGATATACCTATGTTAAGAAAATTTATATTGAATTAAACAATTTTTTGTAAATATCTATAAAAATAAGATTTTGTAAAATACTTCTATTCCAAAAATTATATACTATGATGTTATAATATAACTCCTAAGAGTTTTTCTCACGATTCTAAAGTTGTTGTTCACTATTTTAAAAGCAAGCAAATTACATAAAGGGTGATTTTTTAAGAGCTTTCAGACTCGATTTAAAAAAAAAACACATAAAATTTAGAGAAATATAGGGTAAAACACCCAGTCCTGAGCCCCCTTAAGAGAATTTTTTACTTAGAAAAATGATAACTTTGTTATTTTTAGCATGTTTGGCAGAGTTTTAGTGTTAAAATACGCGTTTATTCAAGAAGAATAAATTGATTAAATTTGTTTGAATGCCAATTAGACCAATATATTTAAAAATAATGATTTATTAAAAATGAAAAAAATCCCAGTTATGAGCCCCCGATTTCCAATCTTGAGCCACCTTTTGTCCAGTTATGAGCCATCTGGTTTTTACAATAAGAACTTTATTATTTTAATTATTTTATGAAAAAATAATACTCAAAACGTTAACAAAATATAAATAAAAAATAATATTATATATAAATCATAAACCACAAATTCATTTTTGTGTCTTTATGCTCAACTTCAGTTCGATCCAAACCTGACTTTCCAAGGCATTTACTGTAATCGATTGCGTTGGGATTGAAAGGATACAGGTCGCAGGTACGAAAACCATTACTATGGTCTCATTTTTTATGTAGGTACTTAATAATGTTTTTTAATAATTTTGCAAAATGATGCTTTGTAAACTGTCGGTCCATGTTATGCATTCTCCAACATTGCAGTTCCTTTAACCACCCCATTTTAAGAGGTCTGAAAATAGCCACATCGGCTGGCTGTAAAATTCCTGTTGCATTTGGGTATAAGCAGATCAGAACAATTTGCAATTATTCTCAGAGCTTGGATAAGCTGTAAGTTAAATGCGCTGTATGACCATATAAGTAAAGAATTACAGGAACCAATATTTGATTTGAAACCAGTGTTGGATAAAAGACTTCTTTTATGTTGTATATAAATGCATATGAAGTCATCCAGCCTGAATCAGTTTTCGTATACACTATTCCTTCAGGCATTGATTCGAATATATCTTTGGGTATTCTTTTATAAGCAAAAACAATCATGGTGGAATTATCAAGGCATCAGCAGAAAATGAAAATATAACTGTCATGCTCTCTTTAGCTGCTCCTTTATCTGTTCCATAAATGTTACTTGCACCTTTAGGAGCTAAAACTGGTTCTCCTTTTTGGGCATATGACTTTTCATCGAAGTATGTTTGAATTTGATGGAACCAGCCTCTTAAATCTTTTTCCAAAAGATCTGCACTGGGATTTGTTACTGCTTCAGGAACTCGAATAGATATTTTTTGGATGTCGGTTACGAAATCCGCTATACCATTTGCCGCCAGGAAAATTATTTTTAAACATATTTTCACGTGTGTATGCATCTAAAAATTTTTTAACAATTCTTTGAACTTTATGTTTTCTTCTTAGGAATATATATTTTACTATTTTTCCCTCTTCGATGCATGTTAAACCCGGCAAAGGACCAGGCAGATCCTTATTGGAACGGTTATGAATGTATCCGCTTTTGGAATATTGGGCGCAGAATTTCATATTTCCTTGAAACTTCGTGAATTCACACGCCGGACTTAATGTCGTTAATTTGTATAAAATAAATTGTTAATTTAATAGTGAGTGGAGTCAATCTGACCAACATCCGCAAAAAAAAGGGGGCTAATGCATGGAATCGGGATTTAATGCATGCAAGTTCAAGTGCAGATTGCAAACAAATATCAAGAGTTTAAATTTTCTTATTGTGAATGTTTTTGAATATCTAATAAGAGAATCAGGCTCAATGGGTTAATAAGAATGTTTATAAAAATTTCTGTTTTCCTACTTTGAGCTCCACGGGCTCACATTTGGATATTTTATTTTTCTGTAATATTCCAATTGTGAGCCCCCATGACTCATAACTGGAAACATCGAATTTAGTTATCCAGATATAAGCCCCCATTTTTTTGCTTTGGCAGAGAATATTTTTAATGAAATATTTAAGAAATAAACAATAAATAATATTCAACTTTTGTTATAAACAAAGCTTATTATAGAAATCATAACAAAATGTCCATACCTGAAGGTTTAAAGTGTGTTAACTCCTTGTCGATATTGCTTAACAAATCACTTGACTGAGTAAGAGCACGAGGCACGTCTTTTTATTTTAAAAAATCACTTTCAACTTAATATTTCATACTCAGCATGATAGCTGAACGAACTGAACGAATTTTGACGAATAATTATAAATTTACTGTTTTAACTGACATCCAGACAATTATTAGCTAGAGACAGTTTAATGAGTGTGGGGCTCAGAAAAGGCTTAGGGCTCAGGACTGGGTGTTTTACCCTATGAAATCTTTATTTTAGTCGATAGAACGATCTATATGTATAATTTAATGTTTAAAGATGATTTCATGTAAATCTTGACCGCGGCTCCAACATATCGGCCGGTATCTTACGAATAAATTCTTTAATATTGGTTTCCAGTGCGTCAACCATTGCGTGCTTGTCCCTATAGACATGTGCCTTAACATGGCCCCACAAAAAATAGTCTAAAGGCGTTAAATCGCACGATCTAGGCGGCCAATTGACCGGTCCCGAAAGTGAAATAAACTGTTCACCGAACTCGCTTCTCAATTAGGCCATTGTTTCGAGTGCTGTGAGGCATGTGGAGCCGTCTTGTTCAAATCACATGTCAAGTAAGTCCAGCTCTTCCATTTTGGGCAAAAAAAAAATTTAAATCATCGCACGGTAGCGCTCGCCATTCACAGTAACGTTCCTGCCTTCATCGTCTTTGAAAAAGTACGGTCCAATGATGCCACCGGCCCATAATCCACACCAAACAGTGCATTTTCCAGGATGAATTGGCAGTTCTCGTAATGCTTCTGGCTGCTCTTCACACCAAATACGGCAATTTTTCTTGTTCACGTATTCATTCAACCAGAAGTGTGCTTCGTCGCTGAACACAATTTTCCGATAAAAAAGTCGATTTTCATCCAACTTTGCCAGCGCGCATTCACCTTAGTTAACCGTTGTGGCAGGTCGTTTGGCTTCAATTCTTGTACCAGCTGTATTTTAAAAAGTTTTACACCCAAATCCTTACGCAAAATTTTCCATGTGAAGAAGTAACAGAGGCCCAATTGCTGTGAACCACTTGATATTATTCATCCCGGTTTTTTTTTATATTTAAGAAAATTGATTGTGCTATACAGTAATAAAAAAAAATTTTCCAAAAAGTTTTTGGTTTTTTAACAGGGTGGTTCAAAACATGATTTTTTTTTTTATTTTTTTTATATGATTTTAAATGTATTTTTTAAAACTAAAATTCAGTTAATAACGATTAGTTTATTTTTCTTGTCAAATTTACACAATTTTATGAAAAATAAAAGACAATTTTTTAATTGTGCTTAATAAATATATCAGTATTGCCTGAAAACATACCTTACTAAAAGTACAACTGAAATTCTTGTAGTCCTTATTTTTGGCTTCTTGAGCCTCCTTCGGACCAATTGGGAAAAAAAATTATATATTATTATATCTTTTCTATGGCACATAATGTTGGAGTTATGTCCTTCCGAATTCCATATAAATTTTTGTGCAAGTTCTGCGCTTCTGATGCGAATTTTTTAAACTTTTCTGAGTCAATGTGTTGACGAGAATTGATGGCAATAAAAATTCTTTTAAAATTTCTTAAAAGCTCCACATTGATTTTTGTTATTGATGCTGTCACTGCAACATCTTCAAAAAAACGCCTCGCAGTGTTGCCATCGTTACTATTTCCAAAGTCTTGCTTGGGAAATCAATGCGTAGCCCGGTTTCTTCTCGAAACTCATCTTGAACTCTTTTCTTTTCTCAGCTATAAAGTTATTTCTAGTTTCTTGTTTTTCTTTTGCACTTAGGCTTTCAAATTGTTTGTTATTTTGCCTGAACTCTTGAAATTTTAATTTATACGCTATCTTTAAGCAATGTTCCATAACACGGATTCTTGCATGAAGTGGTGAAAGCACTAGTTCATACATTTATTTGATATCGTTAAAAGCCTTGTTATCGGCTTGGTTGAACTGCTTTTGCGTAGCATGGCAAACAGTACACGATTTGGTTGATTTGTTTCCTACAAAAAAGTATATAAAATAATAAATAAAAAGTGATAGTTGGCCTACCCTACACCATATTTTAAAATTGTTTGGAAATTGAATGGACTACGTCAATTTTTGGTTTTTATCAATATCACGATAATTTTAGTACTTTAGAATTGATAAAGAACATACCAAGTTTTGTCACTAGCTCAATTTTAAGCTTAGTTTTTGAGTTTTATCTATTGTGGCTAGTATGGGAGGTGGGCGTATTTGTGGGCGTGTCACGCCCATTTTAGATTCTCATCTTAGAATTGGTATAACATATACTCGAATCAAATTTTGTCTGTCTAGTTCAATTATTCGACCAAATTTTGAGTTTTTCTATACTGGGTGGTATGGGAGGTGGGCGTAATTGTAGGCGAATCCAGAAATTTTTTTTATATGTCAGATCCCAGAAAAAATGTTTCTTAAATTGGCATAACTTTAATTTCATTTTTGCAAAGCGGTAAAGTCAAACAGATTTTTTATAAAGCCTTAATATGTCCGGAATTATCTAAAAATTCAATGAGTTTTTTTATAAAAATGAACACTTCGTTCTACATCGCGAACTTCCGGGAAAAAGAACCTATTTGGCATAAAAGCTAATACATCAGCACATACTGTGATGTATGTCAATCTGGATTCCTATGGATTCTTTTATTAAAAGTTTACCGAAATGTGAAAAATAGTTTCAAAATATGGTTTTAGATTATGGTTTATTGTAAACTACTCAAAACAAATTCAATATTATTGATGCATAAAAACAATAGATATTAAGCACACAAGTTTTACCAAAAAAAACCGTATTCAAAAATCTCAAATGGTTTCTTCGCGACGTTGTTCTAAATTTGAAAAAAAATGTCAAAATTTTCACTTCTTGAAAAAGTTGAAAAAACTTCCAAAGTTTGAAGCTTAGATAAATAACATATGGACACTTCTAAGTAATAAAATAGTTAAAATTTTAGAATTCCGAACAAAAATTTTTTCGATTTTACTTATTTAATATCAAATTTCATAATCAAAAAGTGCACTGTGCGGCGCCGAATCGACAATTCATTGTCAGCAACACACACCTACGACATTTTCCTCCGCACTCTCCGTATGCGTGTTGGTGATTAAATGTCAATTAATGTAAATTTGGTGCGAAATTTAGTCACAAGATTCCGAATAGCCGTCTCAGAAGGTCACCCAAACTGACCATAAAATGAAAGAAGTACACGATGCACTTTCTTAGGCCGCTGTTATGCAGACGCTCATATAATCCCCGATCACGTTCTTTTTTACGCTCTTTTTTCGTTTCATGAGCTCTGTGATGAAAGTATGTTATACAGACGGTCATTTTATCCCTGAACACTAGTACACTTTTTTGCTACTTTCAATACTTTATGCAAAAAAAGATACAGTATACCGTGTATACAGTAAAGTAGTGAAACTTCTTCTTTGTATACACTCTTTCTTTTCTAGAATAAGAACGATTTTAGTGTAAAGGCTCGATTATGCAATCGTAAAGCTACCCAACGTAACGTGGCGTAGAGTTCTATCTGGAATAGAACCCATCGCTGCACTAGGGAGAAAACTCAGAGCGTAGCTTTATTGAAAGTTTGAGAGCGAGAGTATGATCGTGAGAAAATCAAGTGTTGCATATTCCGCATATTAAGAGAATAATTTCTTAAAAAGGGATTTTTTTATTTTACATAACTACAATGAGCGATTTTTTTGCCAATGGGAGCTTCAGGTGCATTTATAAATTTGTTTTTCAAAAATTTTTTTTGGCATATTAATAAGGAGTTTCACAGAACAATGTCACAACAATAAATCTACCTCAACTGTAAACTTGATCTTAACTTTCATTTTTATTTCTGCCTTAAAAACTAAAAATCAAAAATTACCGGTTATTTTGTACTCAAAAACTATGGGACAAATTTTAGTTATTATTTTGGCTTTAAAAAAATTAAGCCTTATAAATACTTTTTTGTTCAAAACTTTAAATGTGAAAAGATAACTAAAACTTTCACACACACATTATACTTACTATTATTAATAGTAAATAGTTCGATATAAAATTATATAACTAAGATATGTATAAAATAGTTATCTATTGAAAGAACTTATTCCAACTTTTCTTGCGCACAGTGTCAAGTTGGCGTCATGGAATTGCACAATTATCGCAACTTGCATTTGCGTAAACTTGCATAAACTTTTATCTTATATTCTTTCAGTTCTTCTTTGCTTGTAAAATAAATTTTTAATGAAAAATCTATTCAAACAATATTTAAGGATACAAAGTGCATTAACCCAAGAAAAATAGATTACGCATTGCGCAGGTCCGTTATGTTGTTTACTTTTCATTTTGACATTTCTAGCTACGAACAAAGTATTTTTTACGATCATGACGTCACGCTAGACCAAGTTTGTTTCTTGAATCTTTTGCCATTGTTTCATATTTGTTCACATTTTTAACAAGACTTGACAGAAATCCATATCGTAAGCTCATATCGTAAGTCTATCGTAACGTAGATGCGCAGATCGTAGAAAATTATTTTTACTATCTGCGCAATCTATTTTTCTATCATTCTTGGGCTTTATTCATAAACATTTTTTCATTCGCTGCTCATGTTTGTAAGGTTTGTGTCTGAACTAAAGAAATTCTCTACAAAAATTAAGAATTCCAATGGATTTGCAATGGCCGCCACATAAAAAAAATGCTGCAAAGGGCGCATATGGAGCATGTCTTTGATATTAAACGAAAAGACAAACAAAAAACATGGTTGCGAAAATGTTTATGAATAGCGTTTTCTTGTTTAAAGTTACACTGCCTCTAAAATGTGTTTATGAATAAGGCTGTTATATTTTCCCGCTAGGAGCGCTGTTTATTTTCCCCCTGGGCATCTACAGCAAAAGTAGTTTGATTAATTGATATGTAGACAACATTTATGTATGAAAAACTTAGCCCAGCATATAGCACGTTGGCTTTATAAAACTGAGATTGCAGGTTCGATACTCAGCGCTGACAACGAAATTTTTTTCAGTCTTTTATACAATGTATATCTCTCTCATTCTATCTACTGTAAAACATATCTTTCTTCTCTATCGTGTAACGAAATGAAGTAAATTGACCTTGAAATTTCACTCCTCAATATTCGCATTCAAATTTCGAAGCGCCGCCTAAGAAGTTTCACTTCAAAAAGTATCACGAGTATGAGTATGGTGAGTGTTGCTATTAAGCAGGTTTCATTACTGTTTTCATGCATTTCGTACTAAAAGTGTACGACTTTCAATACAAAAAGACAAATGTTGTGAATAATTTCACAACGCAACACGCAACGCAACAACGAAAACAGTGCTGCGCTGTGCAGTCATTCACAACATTTGTCTTTTAGTATTGACACTTTTATTACGAAATGCATGAAAGCAGTAATGAAACCTGCTTAATAGCAACACTCACCATACTCATACTCGTGATACTTTTTTGCATAAAGTATTGAAAGTAGCAAAAAAGTGTACTTGTGTTCAGGGATAAAATGACCGTCTGTATAACATACTTTCATCACAGAGCTCATGAAACGAAAAAAGAGCGTAAAAAAGAACGTGATCGGGGATTATATGAGCGTCTGCATAACAACGGCCTTAACCGAGCATGAATTTTGATAATAAAATTAAATAATCTGCAAGCGTTTCTAAGTCCATTCATGGTGAAATTATAGACCAAACTGAACATGTTTAACAGTAACATGTTACACGACAACAGCTGTGCTGCCAAAAATAGTGTTGCCAAAACGAAAGTTGCTGTAAAATCACCCTTTAGTTATACATATAAAAAAATCGTATATATATACATATATAAAATGGCCAACAATCCTACAGCATTTAATTTAGAGAAAGTTGCCGCGACCTTGGAGAGGGTAAAGCTCCTAATTCAAAATCTTAAGAAAAAATTAGGAAATTCTTAATAAAGTAGGCCAATTTTGGATCAAGGACTAATTTTCTTAGATATCTAATGGCATATTCGGGCTGAGATGGCGATTTTTATTTTTGCTGTTTAGCTCCTCCCTTTTTCCACACTTTCATTTTAGGAACCCTACAACAACTTCAATATGCTCTGATAGCAGTAAACCGCTGTGATCGAATTTCGAAGATGCACATGAATTAAGGCTATGCCTAAAAGTATGATACGATCTAGGTTGTTAACCTTAGTACAGTATGCATCAAAAAGTAGATAAGAACTCAGTTACAAATTTCCAGCGTTCTCTGCCAAAAACAAATTCCGGGTAACTTTCTTGGCATATTGGCAGTATATGTAGAACCTAAGTAGCTTGAGTGGATCACAGTGTAAAGTCATACAAAGGCTACTGATGAGTTGGTGTAGCGGCCAATGAAACAGTCTGTATAGTCAAGCTGTGTGATTTGCTCTATACAGAGCCGTTGTTGTTGTTGTTGGTTGTTGCCTTCTTTGTTCTTCATGTTGTCTTGTTGACAACATGCTTGGCCTAGAGCTCGAAAAAATTGTTAAAAATAATTTTAAACTGTTGTCACATCAAAATGTCTCATAAAAGAAACTTTCGCATTTCCCCCTTTTTCCCAGACAATCAAAAACTGGAAGAGAGACGCATTTTCAGGCGAAAGAAAAAGGAAGCGGAAAAGCGTGAGTGTGAGATGATTGAGCTGCATGGTGACAGGAATGAGGTTCGAAAAAATTTTGGAAAAAATAAGATGCCTGGCCGATGGTTTCAAGAGCGCGGCCTTTTCCTGCAAGGATGAAAACGGGAATCTAGTGACAGATATCCGGAGTACACTGGTGATGTGGAGGGAACACTTCTCTAGACTTCTGCCAAATAGGAATGATATCCCGGAAACCCCAATTTTGAACGACAGCGTTGTAGTTCCGCTGCACGACCATAGTGAAGTCATGAAAGCTATAGCTCGGCTTAAAAACAACAAAGCTGCAGGAGCCGATGGCTTACCTGCTGTTCTCTTCAAGAATGGAGGCGAAGCTCTATTGAAAAGCATTCTTGAGCTCCTATGCAGAATATGGTCGGCAGAATGCATTCCAAACGATTGGAACCTCAGCCCAATCCACAAGAAAGGCGATCCCTTAATTTGCGCCAACTACCGTGGGATAAGCCTTCTTAGCCTAAGCCTATCAGTGTGGCTTCCTGGCAAATCCACCACAGAGCAGATATTTACGCTACGACAAATCTTGGAGAAGACCCTAGAGAAACAAATCGACACACACCATCTTTTTGTCGATTACAAAGCCGCCTTCGACAGTCCAATGACGAATCATCTATATTCCACCACGTCTGAATTTGGTTTTCCTGCAAAGCTCTATTCTACGATATTCTACAAAAGTATTATGCTGCTGGCGTATGCTCGCGATATTGATATCATTGGCCATAATACGCGCGAGGTCAGCGCAGCATTCTCCATATTAGCGAAAAAGTCGAGTCGAATGGGTCTTGCAGTGAACGCAGATAAGACGAAATACCTAGTGTCAACAAATAAACAGTCCCAGCGTCTTGGAAACCACGTCACTGTTGACAACATGTCCTTAGAGGTACCTGGGATCCAGCATAAAGAGGAAACGAAGGCTAACTCTTGCCAACAGGTGTTACTTTACTGAGTAGGCAATTGAGAAGCAGAGTCCTCTCTCGACGAACAAAACTCACGCTCTATAAGTCACTAATCATGCCCGTCCTATTATATACAGCACAAAGCTGGACATTGAGCAGTTCTGATAAAAAGACTTTGGGAGCCTTCGAGAGAAAGATCCTTCGTAAGGCAGAAATTATTTTATACTTTTTAGTTCGATTTAAAAACGTGGTATATTAAAACTTTGTTTTTACTTAAAAAATTATTTTTTAATATTTTTCTGATTTCAATTTATATTTTAAACATAGACAAACATTCTAAATAAAGAATTATAAATTTTCTTTAAGCAAGAAATCTTTTTAATTCGAGCAACACCGCAGTCAATCACACCGCATATATTTTTTGCGTCATTTTGAAAACAAAATTTGAAAAATTACTCTATTTTTAACCTTACAAACGTTCTATGATATCGAGTTTTTAATTTTAATGGCTGATTATAGGTAATCTTCAAGTTTTTGCTGTAAATAATATAATGCAAAAAGTTTTACCTCTATTTAACTCAGAGATTTTCTTTAATCTTCGCCACCGCTTTAAAAAAACTGCTTTGATAAAATAGCGTTTAAATTTTTGTTTTCCCATTTTTTTTTCTTTCTATAAAATACCAAATTGAAATTTTACACACGTATTCTACACACAGTTAGTAACATTTTTATGAAAAAAAAACATCTTCTTGTTTAAATGAAAAAGGCCCCTTAGAAGTAAGCTTCACCGCACAGTGAAGTTTCTAATTTATTCCAAACAGCTCAAATAGCTGACAAGCAGCAACAACATCGCACTCTGTTCCTGCAGTTCATCAATGAAGTTTTTAGAATTAAGATTCTTGCTTGTCGCTGAATACTACCGGTTTGTTATAGTTCTCGTTTAGTTTTTGTAATGAAAATTATAAAGCTTAGATGTTTATCCAATGTCCAATACTGCATAAGTGCAACAGGTGAGATTTTGTGGGAATCGGAGCGGAGCTCGGTCGCCCAGGTACTAATTCTTTATTTAGAATGTTTGCTTATGCTTAAAATATAAATTGAA
The DNA here is from genome assembly GCA_943735915.1 of Pherbina coryleti. Lineage (NCBI taxonomy): Eukaryota > Metazoa > Arthropoda > Insecta > Diptera > Sciomyzidae > Pherbina > Pherbina coryleti. The sequence continues at coordinate 1,367,269 of OX030949.1, read as the reverse complement.
ATCAGACGAATATTAAAAAATGTCAACAGTGAAGTTACACTTAAAAAAAATGAAAAAAAATTATTGTGAGCACCCGGAGTTGAATCCACAACCTCCTGATTGACAGTCCGAAGCTCTAACCACTGAACTATCAATACCATACATTTTTTTGGGAAATTAACATAACATATTCAGCAGGAAAATAAAGATATTTATTAAATGCGTGCAAATTTGGAAAATCGAATTTTCCAAGAGATGAAACCTAGCTGGATCGATTTTTCAGCCCGCTCTTCATCTATATTGTAAATTTCATCGAAATCGTTAGAGCGGTTTTTGAGAACTCAATTTCAAACAAATATATAAATATATTGCTCGTTTAATAGAATAAGATATACTTCGAAACGATAAGTTTTTTTTTAAATAAGCTTGAAACGAAATTTTTATTTTCTGATAATTTAGTTTTTCAACAAAACGAAATTTGTTCTGATATTTTTTTATCGTTTTTAGAGTAATGAAAAATACTGATGATTTATTTTTTGTTTTTAACGAAACAAAAAAAATTTTGTTGATTTCGTTGTGCATGTCTGCTAGAAACTATATTTGCTAAATCAAAATTTGAGAAGATATTTTCATTTGGATTATCTTTAGTTTGTGGTTGTATGATATATTAGTGTGATTATATCATATTACTGTGATGGTTTCTAGCATACAATTTCCGCTTAGATTGATAATTCTGATGAGAGAAGAAATCCGGCTAGAAGATCTTTATTTGTGGCTTCTCTTGATATTTTGCGGAAGTGATTCAGTCGAAAATTTCGAAACTCTTTATGAGTGACTTGCAAGGTATCTTCTGAGAGCAGCGGCGGATCTGGAAAAAATCTTGGGGGGGTTGATTATCAAAGACACACTTTTTAAATTTACTTTTAAATTTTAAAGACACACTTTTAAATTTTATCTTTTTACAAATAGACAAATTGTACTTTTTTGAATTGAAATTATCGAATTGCTTAAGAAGTATTTTTCCAAGACACATACACGCACATATCGGTGATTCCATGTCAAATCGGACGCTTTTCTCCAAAAATGGATTTTGATGACGCCGATTTTTTTCAAATTTTGCACGTCGATAGTACTTTAAAAAATTAAAATATTTGCATATTTTTTTTTATAAATTTTTTTTTGCAAGTTATTTATACACAGTGGAAAATTAAAAAAATTATCAAAAATTGTGAATAGGACATGTAGTCAAACAGGGGCGGTTCCAGGAAAATATTTCGGGGGGGGGGTTTCAAAAATATTTATGTACGTTATATATATAATATACACATAGTATATTTATTAAATAAGTCATCAGTAAATCAAATTTTACATTTCTTAGATTCATTTTTCTTGCCTTTTTCGACACAATGTCGATTACATTTTCGCACTTTACTTCCACGTCACGATGCACGTTCTACAACGCCAAACCGTTCAATCGGCCTTCACTTGTCTCAAAGCTCTAAGAGCGCTCTCTGCCCATAGTTGCTCATGAGCTTCACTTAAGTTCGTTGAATTTCTCTCTTCTGCTGCATGACAGATTATCATTCATGCCGTCTTCATTTAAGGTATATTTTACGTATATTTAATAATATACGTGTAACAAACAAAAACAGGAGCTGTTTTAAAAAAATTTTTTTAGATATCAGAAGTTATTATTTTTTTTTAAATTTATACAGGTTATTGTACAAAAAAAAAATAATTTATAAAAAATTTTTATTTTAAAATACAGTTCTGGCTTTCATATAGAGGGCGCTGAAAATGGCATTAAAAAAAAGACATCCAAAACGGTTCGATATAGATATGGCCTTTCCCATGTATCGGAAACAAAAAAATCAAATGACATTTTAAAGACATTATAGACCTTATAATAAGCATCCCCCCTACGCAAGACCCCCGGGGTTTTTTTTTTAATTATGGCGGAAGTTGAAGTAAAAAGTTCGAAAAATAGATACATTTTCGCGCGCTTTTTTGTTTAAATAAAAAAAGCACACAAAAATAGATACTTGAATTTAAGGGGAATGCTTAAAGGACAAAATAACGAACAAAATGCAAAAAAAATATTTGAAATTGAACCAATAGATTTCGAGTTATCTATCGAACCGTTTTAAAAAGACTAGTTTCGAGGAAATCGCGTTTAAAGTTTTTTATTTGTTGTATGGAGCTTAGACATAAGTTAACGAAAACCGTTATAACTTCTGTTTTGTTTTAAATATCGATTTAAAAATGTGCATGTATATTCTTAAAACTATAAAAAACACAAAAAATTTTTTTTTCGAAAAATTTACACGTATATTAACCTTAATTTCATTCGTTTGCGAATATCGTGCAGTAAATATTCATTAAAATCTTCTAAAAACACCTTTTCTGTATCCATTTTTTAAAATCCGAACCACGAGCGATGTGGACACAATTAGAATTTTGAACGAATGTTGAATTGAAAAAATTTTAGTCAAAAATGAAATAATATCAATACACAATATTGATTCAAGTCTAGTGCTCTATCATGGTATAATAATACAAGGTAGTATTGACAGTTGCTTGGGAAACCAGCATCTGTCAAAAAAAAAAGTCAAGAAAGAGATCGTTCAAATATTGCTTATGTTTTCGCCATTGTTTATGTTTCAGCGCTTGCAAATAACCAAACATTTGCTTACAAAATATTGCCTATTTTATTTAATCAATAGTGAATTATTATTACTACAACGAAGATAACTTGTGAACTTTGTGTTATTAAGTGCAAACATAAAAAAAATGTTGAAAACGTTCAAATGCAGCAACCTCAGCAGCTGCAGATGCATATGGACAAAATTAAAGAAGTTTTCAATTAAAATTAAAACACCACGGCTGGAAAACGTTAAACACATATCACACATAATTTTTTCACAACTTTCATTATTATAATTGTTTATTTAACGTAAATATTTTGTGGATTTATTAATTTTTACATTCGTTTAATTTTTGTTGCACGAACAACTGTTTTTGACAGATGCTGGTTTCCTTGTTGCTGAGAAAATCAATACTTGTCAATGCTACCTGTATAATTGTATCATGGTTCATGAGCGGGTATGGGCACCACTTCATTTAAAGCTTCTGTGTTGTTTCTGTGTTTGTATTTTGTCTTTGATTTGTTGTTGCGTTTTGTGTTGCTACATAAACCTTTGGTCTCAATTCTTATTCTCAACGCTCCCAGAGCGCTCTCTGCCCATAGCTGTTCATGAGCGGTAATGTGCAGAAAATGCGCATGGTCGTTGTGTTATGAAACTAGGTTTGTTCACTAACAAAAAATTTGTACAAATTGTTACAAGTTTTTACCAGTAAAGCGTTCACGTACTCGAAAAACTTGCAACGAGAGAGGACAACGAGAGCGTAAAATAGTGAGAGAGAAAAAAGTAGCTACAAGTTTCTGCTAGCAAAATTTCTACTTGCAAGAACTTGCAACTACCGAAAAAAACTGTTTGTCAAAAAAAACAACAAGCTGTCAAAAGTTATTTCTTGTTGATTTCGTATTAAAATGGATGGAAAAAGAAACATTTATGATGCTGAGGAAAATGTAAGTATAATGTTAATGTTGGTGAGACCCAAGAAATGATTTCAATAATTTATAACCATTTATTATAGCAGAAAAAACAGCATATGATGTCAATTCGTTTGATCAGCTGTTAACTTGCAAGTTTCTACTAGTTTTCTGTTCACGTACTTTTTCTGCTATTTTTCTCTTTGTAAATATTTTTATCTCAATTCTTCTTTTACTCTCTCCCTGCAAGTTTTTACAAGTAAAGTACGTGAACAAACCTACTATTTGTTAAATATCAGAATAAATTGGAATTATCTAATATATAAAAACTTTGGTGCGTTTGTATGTAAGAGCATCACGGCTGAACCACTGAAGCTATCCACCTTTCACTCCATATTCATTCCATATGATTTTGTGGTGCTCAGGATTATTTTTTTGTGTTAAATGCCCCAAGGTGACGCTGGGGTGGAGATAATTATAATAATAAAAGTAATTTCTCTGTTTATTTGACCCGAAAACAAATCTAAACGGCTGAACGGATTTAGCTCAAATTCGGCACACTTGCATCCTATATTAGGTCGTGGCATACTTAATTTTTACCACGCCCCCTCCGCCTCTTTTGACCTCTTTTGACCACGATTAATTTTACCCACATAAAAATGCATAAAAACAACAATAACCAGAATTTTTCTCCATTACTGTATAAAAAGGAATTTTAAGTCTACACTTCCGATACTATCGAAACTTTGGGTTTTTTATTTTAAAACTGTGCTGTGTTTGCATATATTTCATCCGAAAAATGCGGTGTTTTTGTAAATTCAGGTTACGGTTGTATATATGACTGTTTACAGCTACAGGCGCGATATCGCAAAAAACAAACAAAAACTGGAACAGAACTCAGTGTTTTAGCAATACGTGTAGAAACAGCTACAAACGTTTACAGCATAGGGGTGTGAATATTTAACGTAAATTATAAAAATCAATGTTTTTCTTTTTGGTACCCTTAGCCCACATAATAAACATCAGTACATCACATTTAAATACAGGTTCTTTTAGAATTTCGGGGGGGTTTGAACCCCCCCAACTCCCACTCTGAATCCGCGCCTGTAGTCAAATAACTATATCTGCAAAACCGTTAGTGATACAAAAAAATTATTGAAACTTATTTCAAAGATCTGGAATTGGTATTCTTTTGCTAACTCTTGTACTCTTTTGCTGTTTTTGAAAAATTCGTTTAAGATAGTTTACATTGATTCTCCAACATGAAATTTTGAGACTGCATTAAGAATGAATGCTTTAATACGACAATGTTTTCAAAACGCCAAAAAAATAGTGGTGCTGACCATGAAAAATGTGAATGAAATTTTTAGTAGCCAAAAAAATTGAAATTTTTTATGAAAGTGTTATCAAAAGAGTACACCAAAAGGAAGACCAATTCAAGATATTTGAAACAAATTCAATAATTTTTTTGTATGACTAACGGTTTTGCAGATATAGTTATTTGACTACATGTTCTATTCAAAATTTTTGATAATTTTTTTAATTTTCCACTGTGTATAACTTGCAAAAAAAACAATTTATAAAAAGAAAATATGCAAATATTTTTAGTTTTTAATATACTATCGACGTGCAAAGTACCAAATTCTTACAAATATGTGAGTTTCGAAAAGCGTCCGATTTGAAATGGAATCACCGATATCTGTATTTATTTATTTCGCCCTTTTTCTGGAATAATATCTTAGCAAAAAGTAAATAAAAACTTTAAATTTAACTAATTCTGGAATTAAGGTTGATTTATTCAAATTTTTCACGTTTATTCCATTATAAAAACATTTACAATTATATTTTCAAGTATGTGCAATGGAAAAACATAGTTTTCAATAAAAAAGCAGTTTCGAATATGTCGTAAAACAAGACGTAGAATTAGTCAATTCGCTTTTGATGACATCTTTTTTAAAAGCTATTTAGCAAAATATTTATTCCATACACCTGAGCATATGACCTTCAAGAGAGTGCCGGAGAGGGTTAATATATATGACCGACCCCCATTACTTTTGTGAAAGAAGCATTACCTATTCCCTCCGACCACTTCTTAGGGGGGCTCCCATACAAATTTTATGGTTTTTGTGCCGGAAAGGGTTATTATATGTATCATCGACCCCCATTACTTTTGCAAAAGGAGCATTTTTTCCTTTGACACCTATTCCCTCCGACCACTCCTTAGGGGGGCTCCCATACAAATTTAATGATTTTTGTTTATTTATTCCATACACCTGAGCATATGACCTTTAAAAGAGTGCCGGAAAGGGTTAATATGTATCACCGACCCCCATTACTTTTGCAAAAGGAACTTTTGTGCCTTTAACACCTATTTCCTCCGACCACTCCTTAGGGGGGCTCCCATGCAAATTTTATGGTTTTTGTTTATTTATTCCATACACCTATATGTATGACCGACCCCCATTACTTTCGCAAAAGGAACATTTTTGCCTTTGACACCTATTCCCTCCGACCACTCCTTAGGGGGGCTCCCATACAAATTTTATGGTTTTGTCGATAAAACCGGAAACTGTCGATAAATAGGTAGCAAGTTTAAGCAAACAAAAACATCAAATGTTGGCTTTATATTTCATGTAATTGTGTAAAATTTATATAAGTTAGAGAGTTCTAACATGAATTTTTGTCGCATTGAGGATCAAGCAGACCAACAAGTGCTAACATCAACATTGTACGGTCAGTACTTTAGGTCCAACAAAGGCTCAAAAAGTTATATAAATACCGACACCTGATCAACCACCCTACTAACCTCCGAGAATGACGTATTCTACGTCAAAAATTATTAAAGGAATTTGAAACTTATTGTTCTGACGTTACGACTATGATATGGTACACTTAGAAAAAGAAATGAACAATACAAAGTGTATACTGATTATTAGATAGTCATTAGATAGAGAAAAAATTACATGACAAAATCATCGCAGGGCTTCTTTTTTGCAGCAAAGTTATCAATAACTTCGTTAATATTTATTTAAATGTCTCTATGTATATGCAATAATGCGAGTCCATTTAATCGTTCTTGTTACATAGTTGAACGTAACCATGTTTTTAATCGCCGCAGTGTTGAAAAACTTCGCTCAGCTGCTGCTACAGTGATAGGAAGCGTGGCAAAGATAGCAAACGTTTTAGAAATTAGTGAAAAAATGTCATTATCACAAAGAGTAAAAACGGTCTTGATATCATTAACATTAGTTTCGCTCGCCCATTTACACTGCCAAATTTGAAGATCATGCAATAATTGAATTGGAATTAGTTCCTTATTACCGTCACAAAATGGAATTATTATCTTAGAAATGTTAACACTCAAATTGTTTAGCTTTTCATTGTTGTGTTTATCAATTTTGTTTGGCAGGATTCCGTTAACATATAGTTTTTGGAAAAATTTTTCGTTGTAACAAGCCTCCATATCAGCAATGATATCATCTAGTAATGGTACAAATATGGAAATTCGAAAGTAGTCTTCTGGTGTCGAAGCGCTGACATTACTACGATGAACTTGTCTTCCAGCAATACGAGGTATATTTATTGACATACCTAACCTCTTGTGTAATTCCTGCACATCTGCAAATATTGTTTTAAAATATGATTCTGCGTTTTCTCTTTTTTTATCAAGCAGTGATCTGAAAGTTATTATTGAACTTTCTGCTGCATCCTTATAGAAGTTTGTTTTTTGCAAGATGCTACTAAAAACCTGAGATGCTCCCAATAAATCCGAAAGTACACTTCATAAAAACGTCACATACACGCAAATGACGTCACAAAATAAAAATTCTTTAAGAATTGTTGGAATCAATAAAAAAAACTTTATATTAATATCTCTGACCATTTTTTTTGTAGTATTCTTTCAAAAAACGCTTTCAGAATCGCTTATGTATACATAAAAGTACCCTTAAGCTGTGGGCACAATTATTAGCTTCATATAAAGTATTAAAAAGTAACGTATTTAAAAGGTATTGGGGGGTAATTACCCCCTTTATCCCCCCTTGTATCCACGCCTGTCTGAGAGCAAGCAAGGTAAAGAAAGTTTTTAATTATTTCATTAACATGGAAGAGTCGCCTACGATTGAAAATGCTAGCTGGGCAATCCCAGCTTCCACGATCGGAGCGGGCGATTAAATAAATCGTCGACGATGTCGTATTCCGATCGCGGAAGTTCAGTACAACGGGAGAAACTGTGTCAAGCCGGCGACTCTTCCATTCGAGTCGTCTAGGATGCTCAAAAAAGAATCGTGTAAGATGCTTTTATTCCTACTTCAAACGACCCTTGAATCCATCGCCTAATTGAGTCGTCTACGATGCTCAGGAAAGAATCGCTGAAGAAACTTGAAACTATTGCCAAGACGATCTTTAATTTACCCCAAATGCTTCAAAATAAAAAGCATTGTTCTGTATTGTTAATTTTTTAATTGTAATATATGTAATTAGTTTAAACTCGTATAAATAAAATAAAAATAATTCAATTATTAATTAAAAAAAAAAACAAAATTCAGACATAGAAAAAAAATATATAAAAAATAAATTATGGAGCTAAATCCCCCTAATTTTCTTCGTCATCCTTCTTGGTCCGATCACCCTTCCTGAGTCGGTCACCAGCATGGACAAAATGTTGCTTTAGCACTTTATTTATTCCTGCGTCGTCACCTTTAAATTTTGAGTGACACACATCTTAAAAAAGAAAAACAAATTAGGAAACTGTAAGAGCATGAAATAAAAAGTACTTACTTGCTATAATTCTTGGACACGTGTTCACTAGCTAACAACTGAGTTAATATGAAGCAAACATCAGTTGTTCTTTGTAAACTTTTCTAAACAGAACGGTTAAATTCGCCAAACGATCGCGGGAATGCGAAAGCGGCGATTCCTAAACATAACGGTTAAATTCGCCAAACCATCGCGAGAATGCATAAGCGGCGATTTTAGAGTAACACAATTACACGAATGGTCGTCAGAACGATTAAACGACGATTGTAGAGTAACAAAAAGAAACACTCGTCAATCAATCATCAAAATGAGTCGCATTCTTGCTTGCACTAATTTAATGCTCGCCAAGATGCGTGAACGACAACTTACTCGTCCAAAAATCGTCACAACGACTCGCAATAGCATCATTTGGAAGAGCAATATAAAATTCTACTTAACAATCGTCTTGACGATTAAAAAACGAATCGCGAAATGATCGCGATCGTCATACAATCTTCCAAATGCTAGCTGGGATAATCTATATCAGTGGTGTTCACACGCATACTGCCACAATTTTCAACTTTTGTGCTTGTGTAAGTAGCTCTCTCGCTCTCTGCACTGACAAAAATTGTGGTACAGGTATTAAGCAAGAGTTGTGTTACAATTATCATTTTAATTATCAGTATCATTACCATTATCATCATCACCCTCATTATCATTATCATTAATATTATTATTAATATTATTCTGCACTCATAACTGCACATAAACTCATTTTCGTATACCTCAAAATTTTTATGAAGTGCAAAACACAGTGGCGTGAACTTTCCAATTTGAAGTTTCAGCGCCAACTGATTAGGAGAACTTCGTGCTTTTGATTGTGTACGTGTTTCGATTCTCAAATAAAGCCCTCGAGTCTCACCACGCGTGGTACTGCGTGAACATCACTGATCTTCTATATATATAAAAATAAGTTGCATTGTGTATGAAATTGATGTTCTCTGTAATGCGTGAACCAATTTTGTTTCTGGATTTCCCATGAAAGGTGACGTCAATACGAAGGTTTTTATGTATAAACGGTCTTTGTATGTGTATTGGTTTATGAATTATAGGCATTTTAGTGAACTAGTACAACAATACAGGTGTGAACAAATACAGGTGCGCACATATGGTGTATAAGGGGAAATATTTGCAAAAGAAATTGGAAATAAATGGAATATTGGAATAATTTGGCAAGTCTCACTTTAGTTTGCATTTCCGCGAAAAATATAGGCATAGTAAAAATTTTCCATACCCCTTTTTTTTCCGCACCCCCTTTTACCGCCCACAAATCAATAAAAATGCTATATTTAAGACGGTTTTGGTCGTATTAGACTAAAATTTGGTAAATAAGTTCGTATGGTTACTGTCGGCAACTATACTAAAACTGGGCGTGGTCTAACTATATATACACGCCCACTTTTTAAAAATCATTATTATTCCTGAGTTGATGCTATGTAGATGCTATGGACCCAAGAGGCAGTTACTATATATTTGAGCGAACATTAGACAAGGGGGAATTTGGCCACACAGGCCAAATTTATGATATCGAATTGGCTTGGAACTAAATGTCGTATAATAATGAAGGTCTTTCTACTGAAAAACTGGCACGGGCATTCGAAAACGGGGCGTGGCTCCTCCCATATGGACAAGGGGGTGTGTCTCAATCCACACAAACCAAATTTATGATACAGAAAAGCTATGGAAGTAAAAGACAAAGAACATAGAAGTAAGAATAAAGTTACTACTTGGTAATATCCTGCTACTGGGAAATGAAAAATGTAAAAAATTTACTATATAGAACGCTGCTATAAACTCCAATACTACTGAGACGATTGAGCTCAAATTTGCGCAGTAACTATAGGGTCATTTATAAGTTACGTTACTAATTTAGTAGAGAGAGAGGTTTTAAAATGTACTACGATAAGTAACTAATGGGAGGAGGGGGTCTCAGATATCGTAATGTGACCAAAAATAAAAAAAACTCGAAAAAATTGAAATTAATACAACCCAACATTTCAAACCATTTTCATCCTTACATCTTCATGTTTGACCGTCTAAATTACAGATGGGTCGTTCCGAACCTGTATAGTTCCTGGAACTATGTTCACAGTCGGACATAGTTCCAATCGTTCCTTCCATTCATTTTTAGCATGTTCAAACAGTTCCGGTTGCAATGAATTTTTTTGTATAAATCAATATGAACCGACTTCTCTTTCACACATATTATGGCTTACACGAATTTGTGATCGACTATAAGTGCAAAGATATGTTTGCGAACGAACGAAACAACTGATGTGTGAAATGGTAAGATGACATTTCGACGTTCTTGTTGCGCGCAATGCTGTGTTTATTTCGTTTTGAGCATGCTTTCATTCAGTCGAATGGAACTGCGGAACTAGATAGTTCCGCGCAGAGATAAAGAGATGGGAAACTTCGATGTGAAAGGGATAGCACTATGCCTGCTTTATGTCAAATTGAAGTCAATACTAACACAATATTATAGTTGTGGTCGTACATTTTGTTGAGAAACTCACCCAGTTTGGGTGCTAGTTTGAGTTATTCAGCTGGTTTGGGTTCTCACCACTGTGTAAAATTTCACTGAGCTTAGACAAACTTACCACGGACTAAACATAAACAAATTAAGGGGTAACTCACACTTGTAACTCTGAACTTCATCGATTTTTTTGTTCTTGCATATTTTTTAAGTATAACTATCTACGAAGTAATACGTCTCCAAAAAGGTCCGTATGCCTCGTATTTCTGGCATTCATATAATGTTTGGAACTTTTAGAAATGAATTTTCGATGCCTCTTATTATTTAAATTTGTCAGTTTAGCTCGAAGGTTCGACAACTCGATTGCAGTAACAGAGGTGCACGACGAGAGAAAAATGAAAAGCAACAGGAAATTTATAAGAATCATCGTCGGTGGAAGAGCTACCATATGGGTCCTGAATAGATGGCTGCATTTATTTTATTGTTTATTGTTATTGTTTTTAAGTTGAAACTTAAATCGTAATTTCTCGAAATGTAATTTTTTAATCGGTGACAAAAATTACTCGAAAATTCTGAACCTATCTTTTTAAAAGTTTGCAGATTCATTCGATAAAAAACGGCCATTTTATAGCCAAAAACAACAGTATTTTTAGTGAAAATTTAACCATTAACTATACTTTGCATACTTTTTAAATGAATCGATCAGATACTAGTTTATATTGTTATTTAACTAAATCAAAAATAAAAACACAATTTTTTAAAGTAATTTTTAACAAGACCATACAATATTTTTCAATAAAAAATATAACTGAAAGTGTTCAATGTATGTATTTTTAGATGATATAACGATCGTTTAAAAAATTTTAGTAGTTTTCGCATTCATGAAAAAACCCTATTTTTTGTACTGCAAGTTTGGGTAGCGCCTTAAGTAAATAAAGTCAGCTGCTGGTTCAAATTTACGCTGGTTGTTGTATAATCTGTGAAGAAACTCAACATGCATTGAAGGTTCGTGTACGGTATAAGGATCAGAGTTGCTTTTTTAATTTTCAAGGCATTTTCATTGGCAATATTAAGTTAATATGTTATCAGTTGAGAGATTTTGCATGCATAAATTAAGTTTCAGCCTCTTTTATATTCATTTTATGTCCATATTCAATGCCTATTTATTTAAGCTTCGAAAATAAAACAATATTATTGCTAACTTAAAGCAGCTGTTAGTCGATACAACAACAGTTGACAATCTTGAGGTGAACTCATATACACAATACGTGAGTGCATAAAAAATGAGAAGAACAAGCACGATTTTGGCGCAAAATCAACAAAAATGACAGCAGAATCGAAGTTTCCCATCTCTTTATCTCTGGTTCCGCGGACATGTTACAATCTGCTGCATATGAGTTGCATGAGTTTGATTCAATCAAATGGAACTGCGGAGCTAAATAGTTCCGCGGACATGTTACAATCTGCTGGATATGATTGGCATGAGTTTCATTCAATCCAATTGAACTGCGGAGCTGAATAGTTCCGCGAACATGTTACAATCTGCTGCATATGAGTTTCATTCAATCAAATGAAACTGCGGAGCTAGATAGTTCCGCGGACATGTTTTGCAACTCGAGAGTACTCAATTTGTTCTTTTTAAGCACTTATAAGTTACATACGAACGGACGGACAGACAGACGGACATGGCTAAATCGACTTGGGTGGTGATGCTGATCAAGAATATATATACTTTGCTATACCCCTATGTTTCGAGTACGAGATGGTTTAGAAATAATAACGCTGATCTAACGCTAGATAATGTGCAGCAAAGCGCACCGGGAAAAAGCTAGTAGAGTATAATAACAACTCATTACTTGTTTCTGTTCCTTAATGATTTTGGGGAAATGATGTTAAAATGTCATTTAAAAACTTAATTTCCTTTAATATCCTATGAATTCTCTTGTAATATATTTTATAAAAAATTTTTTATATTTGCTTCAGCTTAAATAAATGTTAGAAATTTTCTTTAATTAAAATGAGAAAAAATTGCCAACATTTTTTTTTAAATTATCCTTATACAGAACAGGCCTTCTGATTATTCTACATAATTTAACACCAAAAGAGTTACTCTATGACGATCTTTACAAGGTCCTGCTTTACAATCAAGCTAGAAATGGCTCAAAAAAACTAAGAACAAATTCTTAATAAGTGTCTCCGAAAATACAAGGAATAGTTTACAAATTTCGCGAGGTTTTGCCGTGTAATCAAAAAACCTTTGTTCTCCATCGTTGCCCATAAAATGATAAGAAATATATATTCCGTGAATTTCTTCTTTATAAAACTAATCCATACCTTGAATGTTACCGACAAAACTACAAGTCACAATGATATATAAACAAAAGGGAGCCAGCAATCATCAATAAATTGAATTGTCACCTCATTCCATCACTCAACTAATTTCAATTCAAACTCAGAGTCTGATTCGTTGCCTTCAGAATCTGAAGTGATATACTACTCAGACAATTGATCATCAGAAATAAATTGTTTGCGTCTCCGATTATTGGCAATATTGCCTTTTTATGGTGTCAACAGGTATATTCGTCACAACTGCATTTTCTCAATTGACCGTCGGCAACTTCTAAAAGCAAATACACCACAAAACACACTAATAAAAACATCTGACACACCGAATCATAAGGGATAAATTTGGAAAATCCTTAAAATCGGAACCATGCTGTTTTTGACTTTTTAAGTGTGCCGACTTTCTTGGTGTTTACTTAGTGTTCAGCGCTGAAGTACTCACGCTTTTTCACAATCCTGAATTGAATCAGGTTGAAACACTCGAATTCAGTTAAAATAAAACAAAGACTTGCAAAATCGTTTGTTTGTATAAAAACCATTTAAGATGAAGAAAGGTAGCATTAAGTAAGAATTCGCGGATAAAATGTCTGGAGTTTAAATTGTGACAAATAGAGGAATATCAATCAAACACATGTAAAAGTAAGTCGTGGTGAACTTTTAATTAAAAGCAAATCTTCGACAGTGAGAAGTTTTTGTTAAAAATTCTTAATTTGAATGACATGAAATTGAATTTTGGTCACTTTATTAAATATCAAATTCTTCGTTTAACTCAGCGGACACATTATTATAATTTTCCAATACATCACAATATTAAAAAAAAGAGGCCATCGATCACTCACGTTAGAATGAAGCTGATGCGAGTTGTAAAAAATCATAGTTTTTGGGTTTTATTTATGAAATTTAACCTTTGAATTGCACAATAGTTGCAAAATTAAAACCACACGAGCGTAACAATACACGAGTCGGTTTTTTCCTTCTATATAAATACAATTTTTGCTTTTCCAATACATCCATCAAATAATATTGACACATCAAATCCAATGGCACGGATTGTTTTGAATGACTTCGTTATGATAGTTTCTACATGAAATTAGAGCCAGTTCATAAAACTAATAGGTGGTCGGTGGAATGTTAAGAGTATTTAAGTTCCTCACATATAACATAAGCACATACTATCTATAATCTTGATGCTTGTTCTGAAAAAACTTTTTGGAATTTTTAGAGCACTTTGACTATGTAATCGGAGAACTCTCGGGATGCAAGAGACTAGTTTCTCAGATTAAGTTTAACGGTTATTGCTAAAGGTTTTGACAATATATTAACTCTTATGGAAGAATCTCACTAACAAAGCAAGAATATTTTCCAATATTCCATCAAATATATGATGAGATACTTACATACCATTCTCCAAATTTATCTATACGGTACCTTTAAATAATAATTTATTTTAATGTAAACACAAATGTTACGGTTATTTTTGCACCTTTTCAACACAATTACATGGCAGGAGCCAGAATGTAATTGTAATTTTCATTGACTCGTTCGCCTTCGATAAGAATCCATCAATGAATGGTGTGAAAAGATTTAGCAAAACAAATGCATTAATTCTCTTCGAACATTTCAATTTGCATTTGACTTTGAGCGCACAAAATCAAAAGAAATAGGCCTTAAAACCCACAGAGAACACTTCAGTTCTATAAGAATTCGCACTGAAGAGCATATGATTGTGTTAAACATCTTATTGTGAATAGGAAAACGGGAGCAGCATTTTGTATGAATGCTTTATGAATAGCGCGATCGCCTTAAGTCCTGTGTAAAAGTTAAGCCGTCATAATCCTTAAAGCGTGTTTCACGACAAATTGAATAAAAATTCGAATGTTAAGTGCAAAAGATTAAAGTCAACAGTTACACGTTTTTACTGTGGAAAAAAATTAAATAAAACTGTTTAAACATTTGATCGAAGCAAGGAAACATAAATAAGGAAATATCGAAATGTAATAAAAGAAGAGCTAAGATGAGCCATAAAGATATTTTTAATCAAATAACTATAACGACTAGTAGTTAGGGAAAGAAGGAAATAAATAAGGACAAAGACATTATTTGGAAAAAGGATTGGAAAAATAATGAGGACAAAGATTTAGACACATTTGGAACAAGATTTAGGACAAATTTGGGAAATTTATTAGGACAAGAATTGGGACAAGGAATGGAACAATTATTTCATTACAACTAGGATAGATTCAGAAAAACACAAAGGAAATTGGACAAGAAACAAGGATTTAAACATATTAAGGACAAGGATTGTATTACACATAGGACAGATTCAGAAAAAGACAAGTACAGGAAATTGAACAGGAAACAAGAATTTGAATATATTAAAGACAAGATTTGGGACAAGAAAAGTGATAAGGATTAAAAGAGAGATTTTGACATGGATTAAAACATTAATTTGTTGATTGAGTAGGAAAAGTATTAGTATAAATATAACAATAAGAATAAGGATGAGAAAAAGTTCAAGAAAAGGGAAAAGGAAAGGAATTATAAGAAAGACAAAAATAAATATATTCTGTCACGCCAAAATCTTCAGGTTTGTCCATGACACAGCCAACTTCTTTCTTTTTGAAGTATACACGAATTTCAAAATGGTGCTTCTCGAAAGGGAAGCCTCTTGAGTCATATCAGTATGAAAAAAAATCAATTTTTGGACTATATACCACCTTTAAACAGAAATTTTACCTTCTACAAAACCGATTTTCCCCGTTTCTAAATCAAATTTTAAACGAAACTTTTTATAAATATCGAAGGGTACGTTTTAATTTGAGAGTCGAGAAGAGTTATTCCTGCAAGATATCGTGGTTACTTCGTCTTAAAAGAATTCGAAAAAGCGGAAATATTTTTAAAATAATAGGAAGCTTTAATGATAACACTGTGGGACAGTCCAAAATACCTGGGAGATAATGCTATTTTTCTTGTAGGTCTTGTCGAGTTTAAGAATGTTCTATACTTGAAATTGGCCGGACACCCCCAAAATCTGGACTTACGGTAAAAAAACCGATTTTTCTTAACTTTGCCCACTTATTGGCTTATAACTTACCTGATTGCCAACCGATTTTAAAAATTTAACCGGATCCAGAAAGACGATACTTGAACCTTTCTGAAAGCTGTGTGTACTCTGCAAATACAACTTTTCCAATTATTTTGACTTTTTTCAACTTTGACGATTTTTCTATACACTAAATTATATTGAGATTACACTAGTCCTGTACGGATTCATAGAAAACATTTATTAGGAATTTTAACGCAATTTAGTTTTTAAAAATTGGTCAGTAATTGACAAAGTTATTCAACTTTTCATGAAAACAGATTTTTTTCCAAAAATACATTTTCGGTATGACAACTCAAAAATGTTTGCTTGATCTTTTTTTTTTAAGTTGGCATCATTAGTTTCGCGTTGTAATAACCAGCAATACTCCTAAATGATTTAATTTTATTTTTTCTTTCAAAATGTTTTTCTATTGTTGCCATTTCTTGGTTAAAGTGCTTTCCTTGCTCATCGCTTAACTGGCCTAAGTTCTCTGGGAAGAAGTCCAAATGCGAATGGATAAAATTAATATTTATACATGTTGCATCCTATTGCGCCATATGCACATAAAAATTCATTCACCATTACGACATAGTCGTCGGTTCTATGATTTCCGAGGAAATTAGTGCACAGCGAAACAAAACTCTTCCACGCACGTTGTTCCACGAAATTTAACTTCCTTGCAAAATTGGCTGGAAAAACGTCGAAAATACTCGAAAAAATTGTTCTCAGAGAACAAAAATAAATAAATAATATTAAAACCTTTTGTCTCTTTTATTGTAAAAAGCTTTTATTACACGAATAAGTAAAAAGCTTTTATTACCGTTCGGTGTTAAAAAAATCATGATTTTGCTCTTTCTAAATAAACAGCTAACTGGGGTTCAAAATAAACATCCTATCTGATATTTACTTTTTTACACCGATCGGTGTGAAAAAAAATACCCTTTCGGATTTAAGATTATAACACTTTGACACGGTGTTTTTTAACACCAAACGGTGTAGGACTCCCTGGAACACCATTCGGTGTAAAAATTCTATAGAAATTTTTTGGTGTGTATGTAATTTATGTAAAGTTTGGTGTTTAAATTCGAGATTTAAAAGCTTCCATGTGAACATTTGCGAATCCGATCCTCGATTTTAGTATAGGTAATATTTGTTTGTACATTCTTTATATTGCCTCCACTGTACTACTTATCTACAATCTAAATAGATATTTGCTTTTCAAAGAACTTTTTTTACGGATTCAGAAATTCACTCACAAAACTAACAACAGTTAGTGTCTGCTCATTGACCATACGTTTAGAACTTCTTTTTTTTCGTATGATCTTCTTAGGCTTGAGCCAGATTAGCAACCGTTGCATTTTCACTTCCACAGTTAACAAAATTAAGAATTGTTAGCCACAGCGGGATATGACACAGTTTCGACCAACATATTGAACTACTTTTTGGTCAAACGAAGTGTTTCAAAGAGCAGCAATCGGATTACAGTCATGATCGGATTAGGGATTTCGCTTCTGATAAATTAAAAAAAAAAAAATTAAATGTTCGCTCGTTTTTAGAAACTGTTTTTATTTTTAAGAAGATAATTTAAAAATTGTGAAATTCAATAAAAGTGTAACAGACTTTAAAGTCGAAAGATGATGAAAAATTATTGATTAAGTAGAAAAATTCACGAATAGTAGGAATATTGACTAGATTTTCTGAGATTATTAGATGAAAAATACAATTCCTTGTTTAATATTTGTCTACATTCTTGCATTCGAATGAGAGAGGAACTGAATAACGAAGGCATAAACATAAATTTACAAAGTAATATAATTCCAACCACCCACTCTATTGCGAGTTCATAAACGTATTTATATTTACAAAATGAGAACCTTCCCTTTTTATTCTTTCGACTTTTTTCTGATTTCTTGAAACTATCTTAAAAATAATAAAAAAAGGTGCGAGTCAGATCCGACGGGCGACTGGAGCATACTCCTTAAAAATTATTGCATTGAAATGTATACAATAGGCAAAGGTGGTAAATGAATGCATCTTTTATCTTATTCTATTAAACGAGCAATATTTATATATTTGTTTGTAATTGAGTTCTCGAAAACCGCTCTAACGATTTCGATGAAATTTACAATGTAGATGAAGAGCGGCCTGAAAAATCGATCCAGCTAGGTTTCATCTCTTGGAAAATTCGTTTTTCTGAGTTTTCACGCATTTAATAAATATCTTTATTTTTCTTGTTGAATATACTATGTTAATTTTCCTAAATAATTCATGTCGGTGGTAGCTCTGGGGTTATAGCTTCGGTCCGTCAATATGGTGAGCGTGGGTTCAACTCCGGATGTTCATAATGATATTTCTGTTTTTTTTTTTTTAGTGAAACTTCATTGTTGACATTTTTTAATATTCGTTAAATGTCTCTTAGCTGTAAGCTATGCAGTCCAAATTCAATCCCCGGATGCGACAAAAAATAAGATTGTTTTGTAAAGCAGTTTCATTATTTAACCAACTGAACCACGAAATGAAAATTTTTGCGTCTTTATTTGTATACTTTAATGTCGTTTACGAAGTTAACTGCATCCTCAGAGCTTACCAAAGATGTAGTAAAAATGCGTCATCAAAAAAGATGCGCTACCCAGCTAGACAGCTCTCAGCGGGAAAATAAAAAGCGCTCCTAGAAATAGCGCATTTTATGCGCATGTTTGGCATGCTTTGAGAGTTCAGCGTTGTGAAGCTCATATTTTTATATATATTTTATTCAAAAGTAATCAACCAAGGAAATGGCAGAGCGATAAGACATTTGGCTGTAATGCCAGCAGTCCGAGTTCAACCCTCGCATGTAACTTGGACTAACACACAAAAGAGCTTTTTTAACTATTTGTTGAAGCGCTTTTTAAAAGATTTTTTAGCTGCACTTAAGAAGCGCTTCCTTCCTAGGACATCCAATGTAAATTTTAATATGAATTTGGTTTACTTAAAAAGCGCTCCAGATGTGTGAAACGCTATGGCAGAAGCGCTTGATTAGAGCTTTTCAAGCGCTACGATTACCGCTGGGTATGACTCGCGCATGATAGCATTAAGATTGATTGGCCGTGTGCTATTCGGAAACTTTTCACTCGGATGATGAAATTTTGACAGTCTGAAAGAGAATATTTGGCACTTGTGAGGTGAATATGATTGTTAAAAATTCATGTAGCCCCAGGGGCTAGTATAATTTTTGACAATCGGAAAGAGAATTTTTAACACAAGCAAAAATGAAAAAAAAAACACTTGTGAGTTTGTGAGTCGTAAAGCAGTTAAAAATTTTGTGTTTCCGACAGCATAGCAACCAGAATCCCTAATTTTCAATATATATCAACAATTTCGCAAATTAAATTAAATTCTTGTGCTAATGCACTACCCATGATGTAATTAACAAGGTGGTAGTGAATTTTTCACCACACACTCAATTTTGCTGAATCTGTCAAAAAGTTGTGACATGAAGAGAGGACCTGTTGGTAAGTGTCAAATCATTATTTGTTTTGTTTGCTTGCTGGTGGTAGTTCTAGCTAATAAGTAATAAATTGCAATTATAAGTAGTTTCGTCGGATTTTCATCAACATAATTGAAAAAAAAAGTGAAAACTAGAGCCAAAACAAATATCACAAACTTTGTTTTGTTATGGCTTTGCTTAAAATATGCAATCAGCTGTTTTTGTCAGATCGAGAGTTCATTTTTGTGAGAGAGGTTCAAAATTCACTACCACCTTGTTAATTAAACCATGGCACTACCAAAATCTAAAATGTCAACATTTCTAGTTGTCAAAATTTCATCGTCCTTTTGGCACAGCAAAAATTACAATTTTATTTCAACAGACAGAAATTGTATTCAACTCAGTAAATTCTCTCCTACCACGAGTGAAAAGTTTCCGAATAGCACACGGCCTTTATGGAATTTGTATATAGTGTAATCTGAGCATCTATAGCTTTTTTTAATAGATAAAACATGTGATGACCGGGATGCCAGATCGAACGAATAGACGAAAAGGCGTTAGATTTTGTACGACGCTAACGCCAAATGCATTAGGTGTATGCCATATATATGGCATATCTAACAGTTAGGTGTCTAGCTGGGTACTAGCTTCAAAAACAGCGCATCATCATTAATGTTTCATTGCTATTTTTACCCGCTGGGGTGAGCTTCACCACACAGTGAAGCTTCTGACTTATTCCAAACAACTGAAATAGCCGACAAGCACCAACAACATCGCACAGTTACTGCTTTTTATCAATGCAGTTTTTAGAATTAAGATTCTTGCTTGTCGCTGAATACTGCCAGTTTGTTATAGTTCTTGTTTAGTTTTTTTAATGAAAATTATATAGCTTAGATGTTTATCCAATGTGCAACAGAGACCTGCAATTATTCTTGTTTTTGAGTCATTGGTTGACTAACACAAGAATGAGTGTTAGTGGATTAAAGTCAAAGAATAACTTGCACTCACATCCACTCATACTCGTTCGCTCACGGCACACAGAGCAACAAAGAATAAGTTATCTGCTGATATAAACCGGTGCAATGCTCAACTCTCTCATTGACTCAATGTATTTAGTTTGCATACCGTAATGACTCAAAACACCAATAAACACCATGAATTCAGTGCAATGACTTAAGTACTTAGAATCATTTTTAGTTCAGCTTTCTTGTTATTTGCTATACAAACTATAATTGGTTTGCAAAAAGCACAAGGCACAATACAAAATAATACTCAACTCATTCGTTTTCTCACACGAAAAAGTTAACAAATCAGCAAAAAGAATACGCAAAGGCAAATCACAATATAATACTCAACTCTCTCATACTTATTTTCCTCTCACATGAACAAGTGAGTCAGATAAGATCATTTACCCAGAACCATTAGAGTAATAATTTGTCGATACACACGTGTGTAGAAGTACTATGAGTATTTTTTGGTTTTGGTGGGAATGAGTCAAAGTATTTTGTTGAGTTGGTATAAGTACACACTTGCACCAAAAGTCATGGCTCATTACTTAAGTATAATTATTTCATTAGTACTCATTGCAGATCTCTGATGTGCAATACTGCATGAGTGCGATGGGTGAGATTTTGTGGGAATCTTAGCGGAGCTCGGTCGTCCAGGTACTAATACTGAAAGTGTGTATATACTCTTATTAAAATTTATTTTTATTGACATTTGGGATTTTACTTTAATGTATTTGATTTGTTTTATACTAGCTTTTTCCCGGCGCGCGAGGCTGCACCCAGCAACTATATCGTAACATAATATTTATATTCCAAACTTTTCTTCGACCCATAGTTTGATACCACTCTCATTTTGCACTGCCCGTTACAGTTTCCCAGTACCAGGACATCAACAAATAGTAACTCCATTTTGACTTTGTATGAAAGTAATGATACTTTTACTTACAAAGCTATTCGATATAACAAATTTTTAATGTATGGGCGGAGCCACACCCCCTACTAAAATGCCCATCCCTGTTTCGATAGCTTAGTCGGCTCAATTGTGAGTTTTGAAGCCATGAGGTCTTAGGATTTTTTAATTTTTTTTTTTTATTTTAGGGAATATGCAAAAAATCAAGTTTACCAAAAAGTGATGAAGATAAAAATCTCTTCCGTTTGCAAAAAATACGGTTTTAAAAATTGAGAATTAAAAAATTTTTATTCGTTTATAATTTAGCGAATTTTGACTATCAAATGCCAGAATAAATTAAGTTTTTGCCATAAAGTGTATGGAAATATGCAAAAATTAAACTTTCCATCCATAAAAGGTGATGAAGAGAAATGTCAGAATTTATTACGATTGCTCATATTAAAGGACCATGTTTTTTGTATTGATTAATAATAAAGAGATGCAGAGGGGCCGAGAAAATTTAATTATTGCGATAACTTTTCATCGGAAAGAGATATTGGTATAATTTTTTCACTCAAATTATTCTTATTCTTAACTATTCTATAAAAAGAATAAAAACAACTTTTGAAAAAAATTAATTTCTTTAAAAAATCACTGGGCATGTTTTTTGATGACAGAAACAGTTAATAAATTTTTTTAAAATTGGAAGCATTTTTGCTATTAAACGCTATGTCGTGTAAAAGGTAGTCGAAAATGCAATTTTGAGTTCTTATTATTTTAACAACAAAAACAACTTTTGTGTTATTTTTTGAGTAAAAAGTCAATATTTTGGACCTTTTTTGAAAGAGATATTAAAAATATATCCGCTAAGATAACGGTACCCTTTTCTTTTTATTTAGTGCTTGAATTGAGTTTACCAACGAAAAAAATTTGAATGAAATATATTCAAAAACAACGGAGTTATTTGCATCACAAGTAAAATATACGAATTTCTGATAGTTTTTTTGTTATTCTAAGGAAACGATGTTATTAGAAAAAGACGTTGTACCAGAAGTTTGTGCAATTTTAAAGATATGTGAACGTTTTTGGTGTCAAAATAACAGGATTTCCTTAAAATGAATAACTCAAGCATTTTCGCTTGAAAAAAATACACCAGTAGTTAGATTTGCGTTACTTGTAAAGGGGCGGAAGAGGCGTGGTCAAAAGTTAGTATGCCATAACCTAAGTTAAGATTCAAGTAATATGTGAGCCGAATTTCAGTTAGATCCGTTCAGCCGTTAAGATTTGTATTGTAGTCAAACAAACAGAAAATGATTTCTATTAATATAGATTATTTTTGAAATACAATGGTTTCTGTGGATAATTGATATATTTTATACAAATATAATATATAAATTTCTCGTGGCCAAAGGACAAAAATTTTACCAAAGATTTTATTTTTATTTAAATATTACAAGGTGTGAATTTGAACCAAATTGGTCCATAAATAAGAATTTTCGAAAAAAGCGACCCCAGCGCCACTAGGTGTGGCACAAACACAAACAAATACAATCCGAAGCAACACCGGAACATATAGTGTGAATATAAGGTGGATAGCTTCAGTGGTTCAGCCATGATGGTCAGACTAAGACATAAGATTCATTTCATAAATTATAGATTTAATTTTGTTTTTGAATTAATTTTTTACTGAATAAAAAAACAGTTTTTTAGTGATGGAAATCATTATTTGGACCTTTAAAATTTTTTCCGTTAAGTAGAAAAGATGCCGCCAATGTTGATACACATTTGTGCCCATTTAATCGCATTTTCCATGACTGTCCGCAAAATTTCCGGTGATAACTGTTCGCATTCCTGTCGAATATTCTCCTTAAGGTCTGCGATTGCCTGAGGCTTGTTGGCATAAGCCCGTGACTACAAGTAGCCCCAAAGAACGAAGTCTGGTGAAACCAGGCGATCTTGCTGGCCATGCAAAATCGCCAAAACAGGAGATTGCGCGATCAGGAAACGCTTCCCTCACAATATTCATTGTAGCTCGTGCTGTGTGTGCAGTTGCACCTTCTTGTTGGAAACCCATCTTCACCAAATCCCGTTCATCCCATTCCGGCAGTAATAAGTCGTTTACCATGGCCCTGTAGCGTTCGCCAGTAACAGTGACCGTATTGCCGATGGCGTCCTCAAAAAAATACGGCCCAATGACTTCTCCCGCGTGAACGGCGCACACACGCAGTGTTTTTAAGTGGATGTAATGGCTCTTCGTGCATCGCACGCTGATTTTCAGTGCCCCAGATAGGAAGATTTTGGTTATTGACGTAACCGCTTAGGTGGAAATGTGCCTCGTCGCTTATGATGATTTTCGACACAAAATCGTTCGCTTCCACTTTGCACTCCGTTTGCACCTTGTACGGGAACATGTGTACGTCTTTCACTAAAATTCGGTGTAGGGTCCGTCTGGTGATACACAATTGCGTGGCCCGTCGTCTGGTTGATGTTTTATCGTTCTCAGCGACATCGATAACCACAGCCGCGATATTCTCGGCCGAACAATCAGTCCAGTGACGGCCATGCCTTGCAAGGTCTCGTGTGGTTCCAGTTTGTTTGAGTCGAGCAGCTAAGTGCCGGAATGTTTGCCCAGTTGACGCGACACGATTAGGAAATCGACGCGTGAATTTGAAATTCACACTGCGCCAACACCACCGACCGATTATTGGTAAAAAATATAAATATATAACGAAGCTTCAACATCGGGCGAAGCTTCAAGGATATTTGAAGTCTCCATATTTCTTTTATTTGTAATTTCCTTTTATTAGTATTTTAATAATAAATTAGTAATTTCCAGAACGCGATGTATTCAAAGGTTGCACGTTCTATTCGTATCTGATCAAAATTCAATATTCTGATTTCAAAATTTATCTCTGCTTCAAATGTCGTTCATCAAAATTTTTCAATTTGATTTTAGTCAACGTGCAACCTATGATCACATCCAAACACTCTACGAATGCTTGACGTTCAGTAGTTAAATATACACTCTGCGACACGGCCATTCTGACATGTCGCACGTCTCAGTGTGACTTAAGAAAATGTTACTGAAACGTCTCGGCCTTTTCTGACTCATAACACAGTTAATATTTTTTATGGCTTTTTATTTTAAACAAGCGAACAACAATTAACATAATAAAACGAAAACATCTTAAGAAATCAGTACACAAAATGGTATTATTCGAAATTCAATACAAACATAATTGTTAATTAATTTTACATAAAACTGAATATATGGCTCAAAGTATTCTTTTCAGATGCATTTTCATCACAAAATTTTCATCAAAATCTCAATCCATTTCTTTATCAAACATTCCATTGCTTCCATTCAGCAATGAAGATTATCAAACATTCCATTGCTTCCATCCAGCAATGAAGATTAACAGCGCTTCCATCCAGCACTCTTTACCACTTTCTTTAAGTGATAGTTCACCACATACAAATGTTATACACAAACAAAACAAGCACCATTATAAATACATCATATATCCAGTCTTATAGCAAATATGTTACAGAGAAACAATCTATATATCATCATTAGATATATCAACACTCTCATCAGATTCGTTGAGATCATCTTCAGGTATTTTGCGCAAATGATCATGTGAATACTTGTAAGTTCGCTTCGAGTCCAAAGCTGCCAATTCATATCTATCATTATCTAAAACATTCAAAATTTTAAATGGGCCTTTAAACTTTGGATCTAACTTAGTTTGATTACGTTCGTCATTCTGCATTAATCGCATTTTTTTCTAAATTATCCGCAGTTTGTTGGCGTATTTGATTAATGTCAACTTCCGGTTCAGAATCATCTAAAAACATGAAATCTAACGGCCTGGCAACCTTCCCAATAATTAAATCAAGAGGGGGAAAACTTAGTTACACGGTTAATAGTGCAATTCAATGCTAACTGAACATCGGGTAACGCATCTTGCCATGAACGGTCCTTGTTAGTCTCCACAGCTGTAAGCATATTTTTGAGTACACTCATTACTCGTTCCACCTACCCATTTGCACGAGAACTACCAGTTGCAATTGAATGAAGCTCGATATTATTAGAGCGACAAAATTCACAAAACTCTGAACTTGTAAAACATCGTCCTTGATCAGCTATAACACGCTTAGGTGCACCAAACAATGTCACCGCTGATTTTAAAGCTTTGATGCTGCTCGCTGTATCAATGTGCATGGTGTGGTGTAGAAGCACACACTTTGTAAAAGCATCAATAAGCACAAAAACATATTAGGGGTTTTCACAATTTAGTGCATTTGGCTGTGCATTTGAGCATGAGCAAAAAATCCATGATTTTTTCTCATTGTATGTACATTTTGTTAGTGTAAAGAGAAAAAAAGCATGGATTTTTTGCTCATGCTCAAATGCACAGCCAAATACACTGGATTGTGAAAACCCCTATTCTTTTTTGTCGTTCTTGCCACTTAGCTTACCTGTTGCATCGATATGTAAAGTATGCCATGGAATTGCAATCTTTGGAATGGAGTGGAGTTCCGCTTGAACTTTACCAGTTTTAGATTTTGTTACTTTACATGTAATGCAGTTTTCAACAAATTTCCTAACATACCTGGACATTTTTTCAAACCAATAAAAATCATAAATATTTTCCAAAGTTTTCTCCCATCCAAGATGCATTAATGATTCATGAGCAGAATTTATAAGAGACCATCTAAAAGCTCGAGGAAGAATAGGTAAGCACCGAGTTCTTCCATTTCGTTGCACCTTGCGATGCAATATGTTTGACCGTATCTCATAAGTTTTGGCTATATCAGCACTAAGCCTTTGTTGATTTAAATCGGTTATGACCTTAGAAAATTCTGGATCACGCTGTTGCTCAGCTATCAACCAATTCTTAGATATTTCCAGAATATTAATTTCTTTTTGCTCAACTTTATTAATGTAAGGGGTAGGATTTACTGGATTTGGGTTTCTGGAGAAGAAATCAGCATGACACATGCGAACACCGTTTCTATGAATAATATCAAAATCAAAATACTGAAGGAATGCCCACCATCTGTGAACTCGAGGTGTCAAATCCAACTTAGTACGTGCTGATTTTAAGGAGTTACAGTCTGTTACTACAGTAAATTTAATTCCATACAAATAGTGCCTAAAATGCTTAATCGAATTAACTACCGCCAGAGTCTCTAATTCATAAGAATGATATTTTGCTTCAGCAATGGACGTGCGTTTGCTGTAATAAGCAATTACCTGCAACTTCTTTTCACATGCTTGCAATAATATTGCACCATATCCAATAGCACTTGCATTCGTATGTAATTCAATGGGTTTATCTGGATTAAATATGGTCAAAACAGGCTCATTTGTGAGAACAGAAATTATTTTCTGCCTAACATCTTCATGCGAAGGTTTCCATTCGAAGCTACTTTTCAAAGAACTTGTTAATGCATAAAGAGAAGCCATTGTTTGTGAAAACTTAGACACAAACTGCCGAAAGTATGACGCTAACCGAATAAACTGACGCAACTGAGTAACTGTTTTTGGAGGAGGTAATGCTACCAATGCTTCAATTTTGTTTTGGATTAGGTCTTATCTCGCCACAACTTACTTCAAATCCAAGATATTCAACTTTCTTCTTAAAAAAAAACATTTTGTTATATTAAATAAAAAACCAGCTTTAACAAGAGTACTTAAGACAATCCGAACTCTTTCCAAACTTTCATCGACGTTAGCTGTGCCTACTACTAGAATATCGTCCATATAAACTACAGCATAGGTATGAGCAAGTTCACCAAGAGCCTTTATCACAGCACGTTGGAACGTGGCAGGAGCATTTCGCAACCCAAAGGGCATAGAAAGATATTCATAATGGCCCTCTGGCGTTACAAACGCTGTTTTTTCTATCGAATCAGGATGGACAGGTAGTTGGTGATAACTACTTGCCATGTCAAGTGTAGTAAAATAATAACACCCATTAAGCCTATTTATCTGATCCGATATCAAAGGCAAGGGAAATCTATCAGGAATAGTGTTATCGTTCAGCTCACGATAATCTACGCACATCCGATCTGTGCCATCTTTCTTTTTAACTAACAATATGGGGCTAGCAAACGGTGAAGTACTAGGACGAATCAGGCCTGCAGCAAGTAGCTCATTAATTTTATCACGAACTATGCCTCGTTCAATAGGACTCAGTCTATAGGGGCGCCAAAAAACTGTCTTGTTCGAATCTTTAAGTCTTATTTGAATTGACTCAACATTTGCAAGGGAGTTCGGAGTTCCGTTAGTAAAATAAGATTTGAATTGATTTAAAATTGCAAGTAACTTTGGCTTATAGTTAATGGGAATGTCTGTATCAATACTTTCGAAATTGACGTCACTAGTCTTCACATCACATATATTAACTATCATGTGTTCCACTCTTCTAAATTTTAGCTGGTCCGCAGACATTTGCACCGAAATACCTTCATTTAAAATTTCACGACCTAACATTATATCATAAAAATAAAATAAAAAATAAATAACTGGCCATTTCAGCCCTTGAAAGGACTTTGACCTAGCTTCTTATGATCAATTGTGTTGTGCGTGTTATTAAGTTTGTATACAATTCACCGAGAAATGGACTTACAGGCTTAACGCCGACTCCGAACGGCGATGAACGGAATGTTCTTATTCTCAAGAAGCTTTACATGGCATTTTGATTTCTCTCTGAGGTTTGCCATTGTCTGCAGAGAGGTGGCGGCCGTACAGAAAAATTATTTTAATTTAAATAATTTTCTGTCGCTGCTGGGGTTCGAACCTGGGTCTCCAAAGTTCGTTGACATAGCGGCCACACACTTTAACCAACTACGCCACGGACGCCACATGTATATTATATATAACGTAAGCAATAATCAGGCAACACATGAAAAAGTATCTCTTCATTAAGGTTATCTATTCCTAACGGGCCGGCATGTCAGCAGCTTCCTACAGGAGCAAAACGTCAGCACTTATTTTTGTTGTTGTGCAATCGAACAGTACACTGAGAGCGCTCAGTAACGGACACAATAAAAAATAACGAACAACGGAAAAAACGAACAAAGGAAAAAAGATACAGTAGTTTCGACTATGTCGTAACACAAGACGTAGAATTAGTCAATTCGCTTTTGATGACATCTTTTTTAAAAACTATTTAGCAAAATATTTATTCCATACACCTGAGCATATGACCTTTAAAAGAGTGCCGGAGAGGGTTAATATGTATGACCGACCCCCATAACTTTTGCAAAAGGAACATTTTTGCGTTTGACACCTATTCCCTCCGATCACTCCTTAGGGGGGCTTCCTTACAAATATTATGGTTTTTGTATATTTATTCCATACACCTGAGCATATGACCTTTAAGAGAGTGCCGGAAAGGGTTCATAGGTAGGACTGACCCCCATTATTTTTGCAAAAGGAACATTTTTGCCTTGGACACCTATTCTCTCCGACCACTCTTTAGGGGGGCTCCCATACAAATTTTATGGTTTTTGTGCCGGAAAGGGTTAATATGTATCACTGACCCCCATTACTTTTGCAAAAGGAGCATTTTTTCCTTTGACACCTATTGCCTCCGACCACTCCTTAGGGGGCCCCCATACAAATTTTATGGGTTTTGTTTATTTATTCCATACACCTGAACATATGACCTTTCAAAGAGTGCCGGAAAGGGTTAATATGTATGACTGACCCCCATTACTTTTGCAAAAGGAACATTTTTGCCTTTGACACCTATTCCCTCCGACCACTCCTTAGGGGGGCTCCCATACAAATTTTATTGTGTTTGTGCCGGAAAGGGTTAAGATGTATCACCGACCCCCATTACTTTTGCAAAAGGAATATTTTTGCCTTTAACACCTATTTCCTCCGACCACTCCTGAGGGGGGCTACCATACAAATTTTATGGTTTTTGTTTATTTATTCCATACACCTGAGCATATGACCTTTAAGAGAGTGCCGGAGAGGGTTAATATGTATGACTGACCCCCATTACTTTTGCAAAAGGAACATTTTTGCGTTTGACACCTATTCCCTCAGACCACTCCTTAGGGGGGCTCCCATACAAATTTTATGGTTTTGTCGATAAAACCGGAAACTGTCGATAAATAGGTAGCAAGTTTAAGCAAACAAAAACATCAAATGTTGGCTTTATATTTCATGTAATTGTGTAAAATTTATATAAGTTAGAAAGTTCTAACATGAATTTTTGTAGCATTGAGGATCAAGCAGACCAACAAGTGCTAACATCAACATTGTACGATCAGTACTTTAGGCCCACCAAAGGCTCAAAAAGTAATGTAAATACCGACACCTGATCACTATCAACCTCCCTACTTACCTCCGAGAATGACGTATTCTACGTCAAAACCACGTGGTATGCAAATAATCAGTTGTTTGATGCAAGTGCGCCTGTTAACAAGTTTTGAAATATGTGTTTTTTTGCAAGTGAAATTTCTTAAGTAAGTTATTTATTTTTTCTTTATCTTTACTTATCTTTAATTTATCTTTAATTAATAATTTATTTACTTAATCAATCAAAAACCATTAAAAACTGATGTATTAATTATTTCAGAAAAAATGCAGATTTTTCATTGATTTGAAAGATTTCTAAGGAAGGCCTTTTGAAGCAGTATCGATGGTTGCGAATCTAACCCTTGTTTTCGATAAAATTAAAAATCTGTCTTTCTCTCTTCCTCTCTGCAGCTCTCTTTTTAAGGTAGACAAAATCAAAAAGAATGCAACGAACTGCTGACCCAAAGCATTCCAAGAGAGGCCTTTTAAAGCAATCCAAAGTCAGCTAAATTGGAGTGCTTTTTTCCAATGACATGTAATGTTAAAATAACAATGGTGTGTCATACGTAGGGTCAGCGCTTTCAGCTGACTTGCAAGCACTCCAAAAGGCCTTTTGGAGTGCTTTTTTCCCGCTGGGTTTCTACAGAAATTTCTGGGAAATTTCTTCTTAAGTAAGCATCATCACAGAGGGAAACGATCGCCATTTTGGTAGATGACGACGACATAATAATTGATAGCGTAAAAATTTACCACCACAGTATAGCATTCCACCACATAACGCTTTTGTTTTTTGTTGACATTCCACCGCCTTATCGCCTTAATTTTTTGTTGACACTCGATTTCCCTCCCCATTTTTTTTTTTTTTTTGTAGTACAGTGGGCCAAATACCTCACCGAAAAAATTATAGGGCCAAATGAAAGAGCACATTTTGTTATTAAACGCAGGTATTTTCGATATTATTTTTTTTTTATTATTTAAGTGTTATATCTAATAGATATTTTCAACTAAAAAAAACTTTACTTATAGCATTTTAAAATAACTTATAAACTAAAACATTTTGAATTAGAACGAAATAATGATGAGGACAAGTATGAAAAAATTAATAAAATGTGTTATAAAAACAAAAATTGAAAAAAAGTAGATCCCCTCTTGATAACGACTTGCTGTGTTCGCCTTGGCATGGAATCCAAATTTTTTTATCAATGCGTGTTCAATATTGGACCATTTACATTATATTGATTCCTTTAGTTGATTCACGGAATCATGCTCGCGGC
Source organism: Pherbina coryleti (assembly GCA_943735915.1). Lineage (NCBI taxonomy): Eukaryota > Metazoa > Arthropoda > Insecta > Diptera > Sciomyzidae > Pherbina > Pherbina coryleti. Next base: position 1,336,077 of record OX030949.1, on the reverse strand, counting down.
CATTGTGGAAAACCCGTTCCGAGAGAATGCTCCAAAGGTATTCCATTGGACTTAAGTCTGGACAACACGCAGCCCAGTCCACCAATGGGATTCCTTTACGCCTAAATAACTTCTTCGTTAGCTTTGTGAAGTGTATTGCTGCGTTATCCTACTGGAATATCCAGTCAGGCTCGTTTATTTCATCTCCAAACGGAACTAGAACTTCATCGAGAAGCTCTACATTTTACTTGGCATTCATTTTTGTAGAAATTAAATATATCGGAATCTTTCTATTGTATCCCATAGCAGCCCAAACCATCACCAAAGTTTCGTGACATCCGCTCCTGCTTTTGTGTGAGCTTATCAAGCTAATATTTTTGCCAACCATGGGGACCATCAAGATTAAACTTCTTTTCATCGGAAAAAATTATTTTGTCCACTCTTTGTCCCAGAACTCATGTTTTTCCGCGAAGTCCAATCCTGCAAGCTTATGACGCTTTGCTTACCTTGGCTTAGAAATGCGTATGACATACTCCAGGTTTCTATCTGCTTTTCAAACCTGCTGCACACGCCTTACCGCTACATTAAGATTTAATAAAAGCCGAATTTATGCAGGGGAAAGTTACGGACTTCCTGCCAGAACTTTTCTTTTCTCCATACTTTTCCCGTTTTTTAAGAAATTTTAGCACCACATTTTAACTCCTGTTAATTTAAAGTCCAATATTCCCCGATGTCATTCCAGATTCATGATATGCCAAAATTTTTTCACGTTCTCCTTCAGTTAACTCTTTTCCGCGACCTATTTCAAGTTTTTGCTTGTAAATCAAAATATTAATTAACTTAAATTAGCATAAATTTTAGTACTAATTCATTAACTTTTGAATTCCTTTACAATATTTTGTATTTTATATATTTTATTTTATATATTTTTTAGATTATGAAGAAATGTACATTAAACTACCTCTTCCACCTTTTTGCGATAAAGAAACTTTCGGGCGCCACATAGAGGGGTATTTTCGGAATCTAGCCAGTCAAAAGTTGGACAAATTTCAACTGGGTTAAAAAAAAACTTTTGCAATACAAAAACCAATATCCAAAGAATAATATGTATCAGTTTCCCCGCCCGTTGGGAAGTATTGCGTGGGTGTGAATTGCAAATCGGAATGATGAAGGTCCTCATAGAAATAAAAAACTTTATTAATTAAATAGGTATTTTTAGAAATAAAAATTTTTTTTATAAAAGGTTTAAATAATTTTTTTTAAGTATTTGGTTTTGATTAAAGATATAAATTTTTAGTGGCAAATAAAGTCAAGTAAATAAAGTATTGCTATTGCTATAACCTTTTTTTCATTTCATTTGTATAATCCTATTTAACTATTAAATGCTTTTACTATACTAATAATTCTTTTACTATCAAAAATGCTGAGTTGAGAATGACACAAAAAACAGATAACACTTGGATCATATACGACCCAAAAACGATAGTGGGTTAAAAAAAGTAAAAAAACAGAAAACAGACATCCCTTTTGCTACATAAAAAACAGTCTAAGATCTACTTGAGAAATATAGGTGGGTCATATATGACCCATTGTTTGCACAGGGTTAAGGATAATAAAATCAGTAAAAAAATATCGTTAAATAATATTTTTGCAAAAAAAAATAGGTTGGTCAAATATGACCCAGTGGTCGGACAGGGTTAAGGATATCAAAAATCGTAAAACGTACATTATTAAAAACTGTTTAACCAATAAAATAATTTTACCCGCCTAAATCGATGAAATACCCCTATGTGCACCACACCGAAATACGGCCTTCAACTAGGAATTTACTCGTACTTTATTATTGGTTTTTTATTCGAACATTATGTTTTTGAATAGCTATGAACAGGTCTTCTCCTTTCATTGAAGGATAAGTGTTTTAAACTACATTTAATAGTGTGAATTACAATTTTCATTACTATTGCGGACGGCCATTAAAAATTTTGAAATTTCATGACAAAAATACTTTATGTTAGTTAAGTAAGATCTCAACTTGAATACTCTAGTATTGTGTTGGACCCTTGTTATGAATGTGAGATCAATTGTATCAGACGCTCGAACGCTCGACGCCGAAGCTTTTCATTCGAGAATATGCTATCTTATGATGCATATTTAACTTTTTATTCTTAAATCATCGCTGGAACTCGAGCTGGTCCTAACTACACTCTTAACTGTCATTCAGATAGTTTACTTCTGTTGCAAAAAGACTACACAAAAACCTTCCCAGGATACGGCGTGAGCATTTAGCGATCGCGTCATATCAAACCCTTTGCCAGAACCCAAACATTACCTTCTCGCAAATTTCAGGCTAACTGTACACTAAACCAGTCTACAAAACTATTCAAAATTAAGGGGAGGGCGTGGCCTCAGCACTCCATTCTGCATTCAACTCACAATTCACCAACATTGTATATATGAATATGTGTAGATACATACACCATATTACTCCAGAACACAAACATTTACACCCTTTAGCAACCTCAGCAGCTACATGCCCTATTGTGTGTGAATCTATGTATCCGATGTGTAATAGTGTGTGAAATTTCAATAAAAGGACATCACAGCTAGTCGCTAGTTAACTTTTCTGCAGTCTAAGCATTCGCGATTTTTGTCGATTTCTTTGGCGCAACAAAAAAGTGTGGAATTTGCCCATTTTCTTACATCTCGTCCAGGTAAACAGTAGTTCGAGCACTAGCAAAAGTCCTCTGATTCTAAAAGTATTGTGTTGGCCATACATTTAATTATTGACTTATTTCTATTGTCGCACTTTAAAGCGTTGAGTCTATTTTGAGAAAAATTCTGAAGTGATAATCTGACAGGGGATGATATTGAATTGAATGCGTTTTACCATTGGTTTCTAGTTTGGAATGACGCGCGCGATGTTGAAATGGATGCTCGTTTGGATTGTACGCTTCTTGCCATGTGAACGTTGTTGAGTGTTTTGTTTGTTTTGTCGTGTGTGGTTTGTGTAAATGGACAATTATTTGTCTCCCAAAAGAACAAGTTTGAAGCACCGCTGGTTTTCGGGAAAAAGATGTGCTGAGCTGAACTTAACTATATGGTGTGTTCATCGACTTGGAAACTAATTTGATTTATGCTTTTAATTGACAATGTGGCATGGCGCGAATATCCTCACTTTGAGGGTTTTTAGTGGCGTGCGCTATCTCCAGACAAAGGGACTTTTTCGCAGCTGCGAAAATTGTTTTATATTTATAGATTTTGGATGCTAACTATTGCAATATATTTTAGTTTCTTGGAGTTTCAATAATTTTTTAATAATAGTTACTTATAACTAATGGTAGGTGAAATTATATTTAAACAACGAATTCAAATTCTTAAAATAAGTTTGAATATTAAGCTGCTACATGGATGTAAATACTGGAAGATTTAATTTTTTAAGTAAAACAAACTGGACTAAACACGTTTCATTTTTGATAAACGTCTTGGAGGTCGGTTAAAGGCGAGTATATCACATTTGACTTCCCACACACAAAGTCAGTTCGTTTTGGCCAATCTTTAATCAAGTAGTGCTTATCAGTATCTCTACTGTTCCACATACAAAGAAAGCAACAGTGCTTGATAAATCCAAATTGGTAAATCCAAGTTCCATGCCTGTGGTCTAGATCCATGTAATTAATAGACCCATATTAAATCATTTAACTCCTGTTGTTGAATGCGGTTGGCATAGATGACTTGAAGAAGGTAAAAGTCTGGATCCTCATTGTCAACTTCCATGTCCTTACCATTATCATATTCATCGCTCGATATATCTAACTCTTCAGTTTCACACAGTTGGCTTTCCTTGGGAGGCAATGGAGGAGGCCTGTCTTCACTATTAGGTATTGGTTTGGATACAGAATTCACAGTAGGGTACTCGGTGTTATGCTTAATTTTCTTCGAAAATCCTCATATATCAGTCATGCAAAAGTAGCAATCATTGTTTTATTTACTTGGTTCGCGCCACAGTGGCAGTATTGAAAATGGCATAGGGGCATTTCCTGGAAAAGGTCAACCGCTACCAAAATATTAAAGTTGAAGAAAAAAGACTTTTCTGAGAAAATTTAGTTAGTTAATGCATTGGATTTTAAGAATATACCTAATTAAATACATATTACCATTTGTAATTTAAGAAAAGTGGTCTGCAAAGAGCATCTTTGCTTTTTTTGGTTTTAGCGTTTTTAATTGACATTTTTCCTTGAGTTATTTCTGAGTCTTACATATCATGTCGATTGCACTCTTCTTATAGACTAAATAAACCAACAATAAATATTTAAAAACACCACAGTAGAGATCAAGCAAACTCCGAATAACGGTAAAATTCAAAGATTCTTTGTACTACATTCTTCTGTCCCGTTCGCGACCGAAAATAAGCATTTGTGTTTAGTTCTCCGTGACCGTTGATCGGAATAGTTTGATATTTACAATTCAAAACAAAATAACCGAGATCATTTAAAAAAACCAAACCGAAAACATTTTGATCCATAAATATTTTTTTATTGATATTTAAAGTGTGTCCCGTTCGCGATCGTAAGTGTTAAATTCATTGATAAACTTAGATATCCATGGAGCTGAAACTGTAATATCTTTTAAAATTAAAATAAAATAATAATTCTTTTATTTTTGTTATCATTGGAATATATCTTGTTTTATTTATTTTTTATACTTATAAATAAAAAATTTTAAACCTAAAAAATGCCTTTGGAATCATTGTCCCGTTCGCGATTCTAAAAAAAATATTTAAAAAAAATAATAATAAGGATAATTACAAAAAAAAAAATGCTAAATAAAAGCTTTATATCTCTGCTGTAGTTAAAAAATAATCTCCATTTAATAAACTGACAAAATTCGCAGAGTTTTAAACAAAACGACACACCGAAAAAAATTACTTACATTTTTTGTCCCGTTCGCGATCGCAAGTTTATCGAAAATATTTGGAGAACGTTCATATTTTATAATTTTCTTTTTGTTCTCAAAAATTGTTCTACTAAAATGCTATTAAATATTTATAAAAAGTTAAATAAAAATTTGAGTTTTCATATTTTTTTTTTCAAGTTGAGTGCGTACGAATGTCCCGTTCGCGATCCTGGAAATGCCCATAGACGTTTTGTTACCATTCAACCAAAACAGGAGAGTAGCATAACATGACACACAAAAATCCACAGCTTATCATGATGCACATAACGTCCAAAATATAGAAAATACGCATTACGTACTCTTTCAGATACTTTTTTTCCTTGAGACTTGATAATCTACTGTCCACACATGTAACAAAACTTGTTTGGCGAATCTTTGCAAAGGCGACGACTACTTTTTCCAGTATTCCTTCCAGAAATCCGTATGAAATAGTTAATCTGAAAGATAAAAACGAGAAATGAACCTATTTTCTCAATGACGATCACGTTTACTAATATGGGCTAAATATGGATCGTTTAAAAAAGATTATCGATGTGTACCTCAAGAACAAGACGTGATGAAAACAAAAGACATTCACTGCCTACATACTGTAAATTATAGAAAACTTTAATACCAATTAGTTTTTCAGGTAGCGAAATCGTGCCACGCAGTGTTATTATTTATTATATAAATTATCTCTTCCCTTATTTTCGTCTGTCTTCTTATATTTTACACCCCCCATAACACATTCCATCTCCGTTCTTACCCCCGTCCGTATCTTATGTAAATTACTTATTTGCATATATATAGTAACAAGTTGTCTAAAAGGTACCTCTGCACTATAATGGCCTAATTAGTAAAACATAGCTCAACGCAACACAGCCGTTTCTTTTGTCACATACAAATCTACTGAACGTGTTTTGTGTGTATCTAATTAGCCGAAACATGACGTAGACGTGACGTGACGTAGAAGTGTGTTGAATTTTGATTTCTATGTTACGTCGACTGACATTTCAGCATACAAGGTGCTTTTTATAATATCAGAGAACTGCATAAGCCTACTTGAAATATATTTCAAGTACTTGCTTAAAATATGAGTTTAAGCTTGCTTGAACTTGATAATTTTCAATCAAGTAAGACTTGTACTTGAATATAAATAAGCCCACGTCAGCTTGCGACATGCAACTACGCTAGCTTACAAGCGAACGATACAAAGTTCCAAGTATCCAGTTAAATTCAATTAAATCAAGTATCCAAATAATTCAATGAGCTTATGTGCGAAAATCTTAACCGTATTTGGACTTTTTAGAATTCTGAGGACTGCTTGGACAGAAATTTATGATTCTATAGCGTCAATATTTGTTTTTATTTTATTATTCAAAATGGTGGTTAGGGTTGCCACCTAATTTTTTATTTTTACGAATTCGGTGGTGGACGCACACTAGATAAAAATGGGTTGCCGAATCCATTGTCAGAATTTCAAAATTATGAAAATAGATTAACAATTTTTATCGAGTGTATTAAATTAAGTGGCAACCCTATCCACCATCTTTAATTTTAAAATTCTGACTTTTCGAAATCAGCTACCCTCTTAAACTCCTAAACACGAACCCTAAATAGTCTTGAGGTGCTTAAGTTTTTCCTAAACAACTTCAATGAATTATTTGGATACTTGAGTTATTTCGCGAACGCAACATCGTGCCGTTTGTTTGAGGAAATCCGTCTGCGGATATAGGCCTTTGCCCACCTACGGCACGTAACGAAACGACAATAAATACATTTTCTTCATTTCCACAACTCCTTGGCACTCCTTGACACTCCATGGCAATTCAAGCTCTCTATTGGATTAACACTATTAATGAAAATTTAATTTTCTTTTTTTACGAAACAAAAAATATTGAAAACTATTATTTTTGAAAAGTACCGCATAGAAAAATAATAATTTAAGCACAAAAAATTTTTAATATACCACGTTTTTAAAACGAACTCAAAATTATGAAATGATTTCTGCTAGAGTGGGGGCTTTTAGTTCTTCTTAAAACGTGGGGGCGCATGCTATAGAGAATAGTAAGGAATGTTAATTACAATTCTAGTACGTCAGTGAACAAATGATTTCTCAACTCAGGTCCCTTGACTGTCAGGATAGAAGTCCTTGCATAGATGGTAGATTCAAATTTGCAGACATCTATTGCGTTCAATTCAATTCTTCAATTTAAATGTTTTTTTTTTTTTGCAATAACAAATAGAGTTTAGCTACTACAGCTTTTTCGCACATTCTCAGCATGCACCCATTTAAAGCCACAATCCAAAAATCTTTGAAAAAATCAACGAAATTGATATTAGTGGCTCAAATAAATAGGTCTGTTTCCGTAATCTACACTGTGTAAGATTTGTGTAAATTCAAACTGAGAGAGTAAAAATGAAATGTGACAATAGTTGCAAAAGTACGGAAACAGCTTCTAGAAAGTTTCAACCACAAAACAGCGGATTTTGACTAGAGACGTGTCAAACGTTAATTGCGCCAATTTAAAACACTTTCACTCAAATTATTAAAAGCCATTTTTTAATGCAAAACTGAACAATTACTTACTTTTTATTTATTATTATTTATTTATTGGACGTAAATTTCTTTTTAGGCACACAATTTGTGAATTTATTTATCGCAAAACATAAACAATCATGAAATGTTATTTGACATTTGCTTTTTCTTATTGATGCTTATTCTTGATGCTCGTTCTTACTTTACTCGAAGTCTTGAGTTCTAGCACTCTCTGTGCACTTTGTGTGCTTGTGATTTTATGCTTGTTCTTCTTCTCCCATTTTAAGCACAGCAAGTACGGAAACAGAAAATGTTGTGTCCCACAAGTTACACAGTGTGAGTACGGAAACAGACCTAATGTGGGAAAATTTACCCACCAAAACAGAAGTTAACAACAAAAAAGCTACAATTGTTAACTAAGATACTCATGCGGTTTAAAGGAGCATTTAACATGTAATTTGTTCTACTAAATGGTAAATAGATTAAATTGTTAGCGTTTTTACTACTTCTACGATAAGAGTTAAAATTAATAAGAGAAAGAAGTTCTGGAGAATCGAATACATCGGTTCATGATACAATTATAAGGTAGGCCCAATTCGGAGATAAAAAAAACGAAAAAGCAAAGCAAACCAAAACATTGGCGTAGGTATAATGTCACTTTTGACAATTACCGTTTATTTGTTAGGCCATAAAGATGTGTAATTTACTTTTAACCGTATAAATCCGGGTATTGGGTATTGAGTAACCAGATTTTATGCGGAATAATGCAAGAAAAGTAAGCAAAAACCCTAAAAAATAAGCAAGTTTAAGCAAACAAAAACATCAAATGTTGGCTTTATATTTCATGTAATTGTGTAAAATTTATATAAGTTAGAGAGTTCTAACATGAATTTTTGTCGCATTGAGGATCAAGCAGACCAACAAGTACGATCAACATTGTACGATCAGTACTTTAGGCCCAACAAAGGCTCAAAAAGTTATATAAATACCGACACCTGATCACTATCAACCACCCTACTTACCTCCGAGAATGACGTATTCTACGTCAAAAAACAAAAACTTCTTTAAGATTGTAGAGGCTCGAACTCACTATCTAGCGTTTATAAAGCGATCACTTTACGCTGAGGTAATAACAGGTCATTCAATAAGTCCGTAGGATAAGTAAGAAAACAACAAAATTTTGATAAAACTAGATTATATTATTCAACAAAGTTGCCTTAGAGACTTATACAGCGAGTATAGCGATTTTCCAACTTTTCGAAACCACTTTTATAGTACGATTTTTCTTTCTCGTCAAAATAGCCTCAGTTTCAGCGATTACTTCATTATGGACTTGAATTTCTTTCCAGCAAGCATTCTCTTGAGATCTGAAAACAGAAAAAAGTCGCTGGGGTCTAAATCTGTAAGCAATTCGGGTAAGCAATTCGAAGCCCAATTCATTCAATTTTGCCATCGTTTTCATCGATTTATGACACGGTGCATTGTCTTGGTGAAACAAGACTTTTTTCTTCTGGAAATGTGGCCGTTTCTTCGCGATTTCAGCATTCAATCGATCCAAATAGTCGCTGTTGATGGTGGTTCCTTTTTGGAGATAGTCGATGAATATTATTCCTTTCGCATTCCAAAATACAGACGCCATCACCTTACAGGCCGACTGTTGGGTCTTTGATCGCTTTGGATTCGGATCGTCGACTGCTGTCCACTCAGCTGGCAGTCTTTTGGATTCTGGTGTGTAATAGTGAAGCCATGTTTCATCCATTGTCACATATCGACGAAAGAATTCGATTTAATTGCGGTTTAACAGCGCCAAACACTTTTCTGAAGCATCAATTCGTTGTTGTTTTTGGTCGACTGTGAGCTCACGCGGCACCCACTTTGCACAGAGCTTTCGCATACCCAAATGTTCGTGTAAAATAGTAAAAACACTACCATCTGATATCTTTACAATGTCAGCTAGCTCATGGTCATTCAATTTGCGATTGTTCATAACCAATTTGTGGATTTTTTTTATGTTTTCTGGAATAACAGCCTCATTTGGGCGTCCACTGCGCTCTGCATCATTTGTGCTGGTACGACCACGTTTAAATTCAGCAATCCACTTTTCTACCATTTGTCTCGATGGAGCAGAGTCCGGATAATGTTTATCAAGCCATTGTTTGGTTTCCACTGTATTTTTTTTTCATCAAAAACCAATGCTTTATCAAAACTCGAAATTCACTTTTTCCATTTTTTTTTTTCAATAACAAAAGTTGCACACAAAATGCTATAACTCTAATCAATAGTCAGATTGTTGTTAAGTTTATATACGTATCGTTTGAAGGCTAGTACTAAATAAAAATCATATGGAAAAAATCTAGGGTCGCCATCTATGTGTCATCCTATGGACTTTTTGAACGGACTGTTAAATTCACTTCAGTTGTGAATTTTTGAAATTTAAAAATGTTAATGAGCTTTTAATTTTTTTTTTTTTTTTTTTGTTTGATTGTCAATATGTATGTATGTATGTATGCATAAAATAATTTCGCATTTTAGGCAAACAAATAAACTTACAGACAAGAAAATAAGTTAATATTGTGTTGTCATCCAGTTCTGAGCTATATTTTAAGTTTCAAACATTTCTAGCTCATCGGGAAGTTGGTTAAAAATGGATTCCAAGATTTTTACAAGACAGACAAATGAAGTGAAGCTAATAAAAACGTTTTTAAAAAAACACTGAAACAGCACAAAACTCTGGTTGTCGTTTATTTTAAATCTTTTAAATTAACTGCTTGTTAAGAAAGATATCAATATAAATACGACACAGATCTGATAAAATTTAGAAAAACCAAGGTTATCATATCCAACTGTACAAAAAATTCCAAAGAAGATTTGAGTAATCTTTGCAAATCGCTTTTTCTTTGTGTAGGCCAAATATGTTGGCAAGAAAAATTCATGAATGAATCGCCGGCACTAGTTGAGGTTCACCGTTAATTACTTTAATTGCACGTGTATTTCAGGTACTTTGTTTTATGGCACATACTACTTATATGTATATGAAAAGACACATAAAGCAACATAATTACGAATACTTAGGGAAAACCAAGCTGACTACTCTCTTCAAAAATATATCATGATGCACTGATAAAGGTTATTAGTTTAGTGCTAGGGAGTTTCCCAATAAAATTAATGCTTCTCGGGCCTTCGCAGCACTTTTGAGTTAAACAAAGCAGTTATATTACTCTTGAATTGCATGCAATAACCTGGTTTAATTGCTACCTAAGATACAAGCAACCTAAAGGGTCAACATTGAATGACACTTATGAATGGTCGTTTATGACGATCTCAAATAAATGCAGAAACTTTCAGAACGTTTTATAGAGAGGCTCTTTTAATATGCTTGAAAAGGCTTTTTTATTAAACTTAGTTTCAGTGTATTTTTTATTAATTGATGGAATTAAACTTGATTTGTTAATAATTAAACTATCTTATCAATGTGTAGATCTTAATTAAATAAAATTAAAATTGCTTCTGCAGCACTTAACTTTCGCATCTTTGTATAGCAAAAACTTTTGATATTTTATTCAACAATCTTCTTATTGGATTAAAAAAATTTCAAGTTTCAAGTTTGGTTTAAAAAAATTTCTGATAAAAAAATTTCCGCAAGCTGCTACATATCGGCAGGTGACTCAAATATTGACATTCTATCGCTTTCCAAGAACAGGCATTCATTGCTTGCACTGCTGAGTTCCAATTGCATGTACTCATGCCACGAGTTAATTACTAGACTAGCGTCTAACTCATCGATAGAGATTCCAATATACTCTGTGAACAAATAGTAATCAATTCAATAGAAACCACCATGAGGGACCACAACATGATAAGCAGCATAATCAAAGTAAATAGTCAAACTGAAAAGTATAAAACACTTGTGAGAATAGTCTATAACTATGATAATATTGCTAGAGCCATTGATTCAGGTCTCGGTGCTACAACCTTTAATGCGAACAACAATCCCAACGAAATATACGATTTTATCGACAATGTTATTACCAATGCGATCAAGAAAAATAAAAAGCAAGTGATCACAAAAGTCAAGCTTCGGCACCTTGCTTCGTTGTGAGTCAATCAAGAGTTCAGATACCTGCTAAAATAAAAAAGCACTTGCTGAAAAAATTAAACAACAACAACATAGGAGCGATTTTAGAACGTGACTTAACGGCATCACCAACATCACTAATGATATGAGGAAAGCTCTCATCGACACCTACTACAAGCGGAAACTTACAGAAATAAAAAGGGTTATAAAAGGAACCTGCAAGACCATAAATAGATTCCTCAATCGTACACCATAACAGGATGCAATCACAAAAATTTAAAAAGAGCATTGCAAATGCAATAACTATGCTGATATCGTCTTTATTTCATCATGGAGTCTACCCAAGCAAACTTAAGCTGCAAAAAATACACCCAATATACAAAGGTGGCAAAAAACCAAGACGCAGAACTACAGACCCATTGCAATCCTCTCAGTGCTAAAGACAATTATCAAAAAAATCATGAAGCAATAAATAAGCAAGCATCTCGAAGATACCCAGCTTCTATATATCCTCCGGTATGGATTCCGACAGCAATCTGGGATCCAGACAGATTGATGACGTCTGCGCATACATGGACATGTAACTCAATCCATAAAAATAAAAAAAAAAATAACTGGCCATTTCAGCCCTTGAAAGGACTTTGACCTAGCTTCTTATGATCAACTGTGTTGTGCGTGTTATTAAGTTTGTACACAATTGACCGAGAAATGGACCTACAGGTTTAACGCCGACTCCGAACGGCGATGAACATAATGTTCTTATTCTCAAGAAGCTTTACATGGCATTTTGATTACTCTCTGAGGTTTGCCATTGTCTGCAGAGAGGTGGCGGCCGTACAGAACAATTTATTTTAATTCAAATAATTTTCTGTCGCTGCTGAGGTTCGAACCCGGGTCTCCAGGTTCGTTGACATAGCGGCCACGCACTTTAACCAACTACGCCACGGACGCCACTAACTCAATACATACTGGTAAAAAAAAGATACAGTAGTTTCGACTATGTCGTAACACAAGACGTAGAATTAGTCAATTCGCTTTTGATGACATCTTTTTTAAAAACTATTTAGCAATATATTTATTCCATACACCTGAGCATATGACCTTTAAAAGAGTGCCGGAGAGGGTTAATATGTATAACCGACCCCCTTTACTTTTGCAAAAGGAACATTTTTGCTTTTGACACCTTTTCCCTCCGATCATTCCTTAGGGGGGATCCCATACAAATTTTATGGTTTTTGTGCCGGAGAGGGTTAATATGTATAACCGACCCCCATTACTTTTGCAAAAGGAACATTTTTGCCATTAACACCCATTTCCTACGACCACTCCTTAAGGGGGCTCCCATACAAATTTTATGGTTTTTGTATATTTATGCCATACACCTGAGCATATGATCTTTAAGAGAGTGCCGGAGAGGGTTAATATGTATAATCGACTTCCATTATTTTTGCAAAAGGAACATTTTTGTTTTTGACACCTATTCCCTCCGACCTCTCCTTAGGGGGGCTCCCATACAAATTTTATGGTTTTGTCGATAAAACCGGAAACTGTCGATAAATAGGTAGCAAGTTCAAGCAAACAAAAACATCAAATGTTGGCTTTATATTTCATGTAATTGTGTAAAATTGATATAAGTTAGAGAGTTCTAACATGAATTTTTGTCGCATTGAGGATCAAGCAGACCAACAAGTGCTAACATCAACATTGTACGATCAGTACTTTAGGCCCACCTAAGGCTCAAAAAGTTATATAAATACTGACACCTGATCACTATCAACCACCCTACTTACCTCCGAGAATGACGTATTCTACGTCAAAACTTGAATACGCTAGATTTCATGGTAACAGTCTTTCACTGATGAGCAACTACCTCACCGCAAGGTACCAAATAGTATTCAATGGCAAGTCCAAGAGCTCACCAAAGGAAGTCATATGCGGTGTGCCTCAAGGAAGCGTGTTCGGCCCTATCCTCTTCCTCAAATTCATTAATGACATAAAAAATATAACATTAATGGTAAACTTTTCCTTTTTGCAGATGACATCACGCTTTTTTATCCTAGCATGCCAAGGGTGGCATTGAGAGCCAAACTTGAGTACGATATGTCAATATGAGGAACTTTTCCAATACAACGATAAAACGCAGTTCATGATCATCTCTCCACAGCGCAGTTCAGTCGAAAATTTCAAATACATGATTTATGAGACAGAGGTTGTCGAGGAAGAAAAAGTCAAGTTCTTAAGCCTCACAAACAAGCTGAACTGGACAAAATACAAAATATACAAAACCATGTGCTAGGCCCACAAAAACGCTATGGAACTAAAAAACCACACACGCAAAGAAATTTTTCGTTTACCACAACTGAAAAATTCACCAACTATACTTCGTTTGCCAGCTGTATTTGCCGCAAACGAATATTCAGTTGTCACAACTTAAAAATATATCTTATATATATAAACCGCAAGCTATTTCGGTCATTATTATTTATTATATTAATAATCTTTCTCATTGTGTCCGTCCGTCTTCTTATGGATTCCACCTCTGTTGCTATCTTTGTCCGCTTATTAAGCAAACTACCAATTTCCTTATATAGTAACAATTTGTCCAAAAAGTAACTCTAAACTATAAGCGTTATGTTTATACAACGAAGGGAAAAATAAACAAAATTTTCAGTTGGGAAAAACGAAGTTTTCAATTGCTGCAATTTAAAAATCACTCGCGTTTATGACAAACGAAATTCATTTCCTGCAACTAAATGACTCGTTTCTCACAACTGAAAATTTTGTTTATTTTTCGTTCAACGTTTATGACAACTGTTGAAACGTTTGCAATAAACGATTTCAAGCACGACAAACGAAGTTCGTTTGCGGCAAACTGGCGATAAACGTTTTTTTTCTTTGCGTGCAGATGATGCATAACAAATCGATGAAAGCTGTCTTTGGACTGCCTTGGAAACATTCAAAAACGTCCTGTCCATACGGAAACTATACCAATACCAACTATTACTACAGGTTTACAAAAACGTAAACAACATAGGCTACAACACTTCGCAGCCACAACAACTTACCCACAGATTCAGCACCAGGAACAGAAGCAACCTTGTCGTGGCGAGATGCAGTGGGGAAGTTACCAAACAACGTTACCTATACGCTGAGCCGAAAGCTTACAACGAACTACCGGATTCAATAAAAAAAGAAAGAACAATAGTAGTATTCAAAACCCATTTTAAAAAATGTATTCAGACAGAGAGCAAAAATGTAAACCTTAATGATCTCAATTATGTATTTATTTAGCTATAATAGTAATATATTTATTTGTTATTTATACATTTATTTTAGTATAAATAAAGAAAAAAAAAGAATTTACTGTATTTACAACAAATTAGGTCACCCAGACAGACACGCTCCTTAAAGTATCTAAAATAAATAAATAAAAAAAGCGGGACAGGAACTATGCAATTGATTCGGACTAGAACTTAGGCAAGGTTTTGGACAAGAATTTGAATAAAGATCTGGATTAGCAGTTAGACAAGTATTAGGCAAAAAAAAACGAATAGAGATATGTTTGGGGACAAGGAAAAGATCCAGAGTAGAATAAAAATGAGGATAAAGATACGTTATCACAGCAAAACATACGGGTGAGTCCATCACACAGCCAATAACTTTCCTTTAAATAATATAATCCTTTTTATTATAAAATCTTTTCATTTATGCTACTTTATCATTGTCGGCGACCAATAATACGTATGATATAATGTCAGGCCCTTTCGTAGAATCGAAAAATTTGTATTACTGGACTTCAAAAGTCTACTCGGATCTGATGCTGCGGGGTGAAAATATAGGCCAAAACAAGAAACCATTTGGCTCAATTTGTTCAAGTTGGCTCATATTTTCGAGAAAAGGACATTTGAATTTTGCACCTTGAACGGTTTTTCAGAACATCGATTTATGTAAGTGGTTTTTTTTATATATCTCGTTAGTAAACTGAGCATCTAGTGATGTTTTGTTCGTCTCGTCAATATCTAAAACTTTCACCAACAAATCAGTCCTTTTGGATGCATTTGCGGCAAGTTAGAGCACAAAATTCCTAAAAAAGTGAAATTTTTCGCCTTTTATGACATTCGGCTCAAAAGACTTTTTTTCTCATTTCTTTAACCCTTTTGTGAGTAACGAAAAAACAATTTGATCAGAGTGACGAGGTACTGGGGTACCTTCATTAAATCTATATAGAAAAATAGCGTGGAAATGCTCTTATGTTCAGCTAGATCGATGTTTCGTGGATTCTAGTTTTTATAAACAATTCAAAAATTTATTTGTAAAATATATTTTTTTTTTTGTTGCTGAATTTAGAGGCACTTAGTGTTATATGCAGAAATAATTTCATTTAAAAAATAACGACTTTTTTGCCAGAAAATAAAAAGTCCTTTAAGTAAATCCTTTAAATTTGTTTTTAAAGAACTTCAGTTTTGAATTGAGTAAAGGAAACATAGATAAAGATGCTGAAAATTCAGTTGTGATTTCGAAACCATTTATTCGCTCAGCAATTCGAGACGTGTTTGGACGAGAGCCGCGACCTCTTCCACGAGTTGTAGTTTCTTCTAATATACCACAGAAATATGTTCTTAGAAAACACAGAATTTCTTGTATTTATTTTTACTAGAGTAAAATAAAAACATTTTTTTAGTTGTAAACAAAAAAATATTTTTAATTTAAAAAAAAATTGTTTCTAAGAATTTTATACAAAACAGATCGAGGTACCCGTGTACTTCGTCACACCAATTAAGGTGCAAAAATATTTGTGGCGCCCCCCACCCACAACAATTATTTGATTGTGCTGTTATTGTACAAAAGGTGAAGTTAATAGAAAGTTATGAATCTCTCAGGAAGTTTCAGCCCTTTAGCTTGGTTATTAATGATAAAATTCTTTGTTTTAAATTGCAAAAGGTACCCGGGTACCTCGTTACTCTCATAAGGGTTAAATTCAGTATACAACTCTGGTGCTTTGAATCGTTTTCAGGATTGTATGAAACATTACGTTTTGCTATAAACACCTTTTAAATAACTAAACCACGGTTTTTGTTGAATTTTAAAGTTGTTGGTCTTTATTCGTACAAATTTATTCGTACATGTTAATAATGTTTTAATGAAAATAACAAACCTAGTTTTCAGCTAGTCTTCAAAATTAAGCTGAAGATAATACCTTGCTAGGTTTATTATTTCTCTCATCTAAAGTTGATTAAATAAAATAAATGTTATTTGGTTCAAGCTTGAAATTTGAATTTTCAGCCATTTTGAAAGTATATATTTTTTCAATTAAATTCTGTCAAAATGGGAAGAAAAGTAAAATCTTTCCCTTCGATGGAGTTTCTGTTGCTGTAGTTGATGTATAATTGAAAACTACAAACATGAGGGTTTGTCGAGGGTAAGCGTAAAATTCCTTATCAGGAAGGTTTGAATTAAATCGAGCGTTAGCTTTGCATCAAAACTACTGCAAAGTAATTAAAGCTACGCAACCCCCAGTAGATATTATTCAGAATAAAAAAGGTACATTCACATAATCTTTTTTGTGGTAAAACTCAAGATAAGTGAAAAAGTTCGTGCATCACAGAATACACAATAGAATTGTACATAAATTACATACATACTTCCGACTATTAAGTATATACTGTAATTTTGAGTATGTGTATGAGACAGAAGCCATTGTAGCACAAAAAACACCCCTAACATACACACAAACATACGAATAGACGCGCAGGCCAACAACTCGATGGCTCGAGGATTCAATGAATGAAACGGGATGAAACTGCAATTAAGGGTGGAGTGTCATTTTAGGTAGACGACAAAGTTGGTTGGCAAATCCAAAGGAAGGGCAAATATTTGTACGGAGAGGCTGTTTAAATTGTGCGTTTGATGCTCTCCGGACATCAGTTCAATTTGTGATCTTGAAGTGAGGACAAGGTAGAGCAGTGCAATTTGGGTTAACATTTTCTTCAGTTGGTTTTTCTTTAATTTTCCAAGTGTATAAATTACTTTATCATTTTGCATTTTCAAATATTCTTGCTTTGCACAATTAAAAAAAAAAAAACCCTAACAACAAAAAAATATGTCCGGCACAAACGTTCATCCCCCACAGACATACTCGAGATTATTTCGTCCTTGGGATACTTACAAGTGTTCTAATGAAATGAAGAAAACTCCCATCAAGAATGAATGCGGCTCTATGGCCAAAGTTGGAATTAAACCAGAAATAACCAATACTAATAACAACAACAGCAGTGATAGTGATCGTGAAGAATGTGCCTTAAGCATTAGCAGCAAGTCTAGCTACGACGACAGCTTTCACAGCAGTGATGCAAGTCATCCAACACACCCACCAACAACGAGCTTTCTTCCAAATTATTGCACATCTTTAGCCTCAGCGGAAGTCTTTGAAGCAACTTCGCAACACTATAGCGCCCTAGAACACCAGCATAAAATACAACTGGCCACGGTTTCTGCGAACATCGGCATGTCACCATCAAGTGATATTTTCTATACAGTGGCGCAAGCAGCGACATCAAACGGCATTCCGCTAGCAGCATCATCTGCTTTCGGCATGGATCCCTACACACTTAACTTAATGGAGCAAGAGTACGCGCGAGTCATGGCCGAGGATGCGCACCTTAAGGCACTCAACGCACGCAAACAACGCCCCAAGAAGTTCAAATGCCCACACTGCGATGTTGCATTCTCCAACAATGGACAACTTAAAGGACACATAAGAATTCATACAGGTAGGTTCAGCAACTCCATCCCAACTTTTTGTCCAAGAATGAATTTCTAATAGTTCCATCATTTTTTTTTTAAATATACATACTTATTTAACCATTTTTATTTTCCAGGCGAACGTCCTTTCAAATGTGATGTCGAGACATGCGGTAAAACATTTACACGCAATGAAGAACTCACCCGCCACAAACGTATCCACACCGGCTTACGTCCATATCCTTGTACGGCATGCGGGAAGAAGTTCGGCCGACGTGACCACCTTAAGAAGCATATGAAGACTCATATGCCACAAGAACGCCAACTTGGACCTGCAATATTTGTACCTATGTATCCGTATTTGTATGGATATTAAACACAAAGGAAATAACTCAAAGGAGCATATTGAGCACGCTTAAAACCGCAACATGGCAAACAAAATTCACCGGCACCAACACTTCAAGCAGCATTTTCATAGCACACATTGAAAACGTGAATATGGGCTCATCCTTTGACAATATAATAACATGTACCTGGGACACATTCGCACTAATTAAATATTTACTTTTCGATGAATATTTACACCTAACTTTAGAAACTTATGCTAAATTTTATTTGTTTTCTGAAAACGTTTAACGATAAACATACATACATACATAGGCACACACAAAATACTCGAGAGAAATCGTCTGTTTCCATAGACGAATATTGTAAATATTGTAAAAGTGATCTTTTCCATAATGAAAGAATATATTTACTTGTGTTATTTTAAAATATAAAAATAAAATAAGAAAAGAAAACAAAACATAATAAAATAAAAATATTTTTATAAAATATTACAAAAAGCATTTTTCAACTTAAACTTGATAGAAAAAAACAGAATATTGCATAAAAGAATTTAAGATGGTGTTCATGGCAACAGAAATATTTAGGGAAAATAGATTTCTTTTAAGAGATGTATTCTTATCTTTTTTATGTTCTCTAATCTATGTAATGTAAATAACTTTCTCATAATATTTAAGTATTTGAACTAGAGAAAATGTCTCCAAAACATAGAAAGGACTATACAGGTGGAATTTCACAAAATTGCTCCTTCTTAAAAAGGAAATTCTAAGTAACTGTAAGCATTAAAAAAATAAGTTTGAACCATAACGGAAGTTTGAAAAATACTTCAAAACAATGTTATAGAAAAATATGTGCAATCGTTTGTAAATTTATTCCACCATTTATTCCATTCATAACCACCATGTGGCGGCAGTGGCCAAACGCTTTAAAGTGCTTGGACCATTCGATGCCAATCTTACAAGCCGCGAGGTTCAAATTTTTTTCATTGAAATTCATTTCTCTGTTCGGCCGTCGGCTCTCTACATACAATGACAAACCTCAAAGAGCAAAAAATTAAGTTCTTGAGAACATGCACATTAGACGTTCGGAGTCGGCATAAAACTAGTAGGCCCCGTTCTCGACCATTTGTGCACAAACATTTAATAACACGCACAACACAATTTGATCATAAGAAGCTCAGTCAAAGTCCTTTAAAGGGCTAAAATGGCCAATTCTTTCTTTTTCGTTAAAGTCATCAATATAATTCTTATTCAACATAAATTTGAAGAACAGGAGCGACGATTTCCAATACTAAATGCTTAAATGTCAATACTAAAATTAAATTAAAACCATTGTACAACAGTAACTAGCAGCTTAAGAAATTGAAAATACAGGGTGAGTTGGATCTAAAGGAGGTAAATCTAGAAGCTTTTATCAAGAGCATATTGTCAAGAATTGCGTCAAGACAAGAAAAAAATCGTGCGAGAGTGAGGGTCTATTCTGACCCCATTTCTCGTTAGAGGCAAAAATATGTAAAAAAGTACTATTTTGTATAGGGTGAGTTGGATGTAAAGGAGGTCAATCCAAAAGCTCTTATCAAGAGCATCTTGTCAAGCATTGCGTCAAGACAAGAAAAGAATCGTACGAGAGTGAGGGTCTATTCTGAATTTCTGTTTTACAAAAAGTTTTAGTTCGAAAGAGCTTTTCTCCAAGTTTTATCTAAAAGCTCCAATGTCAATGCAGCAGGAAAATTATGTAATTTTAAAATAAAAATTTTGTCTAAAGATGGATTAGGCGAATGGTTCAAATTCCTTGACCTGCTAGATCCGCGGATCTGACTCCATTCGATTTCTGTGTATATAGAACAATGAAGGAAATGTCTAACACCAAAGAAATTCAGTCTGCTGAGGAATTGCGAGAGCGCATCAACGAAGCAGCTCAACAAATGCGAACGACTTTATCGCAAATGTGGACGGATGCAGATATTGTAAGAAGGGATCGTGCATGCATTAGCGTACATGACCAGCATTTTAAGCAACTATCAAAATAAATAAAGAAAAAATCATTTACTTCTTTTTATTTCAAATGTTTCATTGGAGACAGCACATAGTGCAATATATTCCTAAATAAAATGTAATTGTTACAAAGGTAATTACAATATCATCGTTCCACTCTCATTTGTTATTTTTGTATTTTAATAATATTAATAATAATTTTAAATTCAATCGCCAATCGTGCAACAAAAACAACACCGTGAGAATAAATCTTGTTTGCAATGCAATGTAAATTTCTTTACGGAATACAAAAAAGGGTGTTTTATAAAATATATCAAAACAAGATGTTAGAGACAAAAATATTAAAAGTGTGAAGAACAAATATTTAGAAGAGAGAGATAGTTCCATTATATGAGGTAGTTAGATAAACAAATTAAAAATAGCTTGCCTAAAGTTTCCAATTCCATCAATTGATTTAAGGTGATTTGGGAAGGAATTCCAAAATCTTACGGCGTTAATAAAAAAAAATCTAGTTGAGTTGAGAAATTCAAAATTTGGTACTAAAAGCATTTTACTACGGGTTGACTGACAGAATTGTAATTTATTAAAAAGGTACATTGGAGTCTTTATATGAATCAGCTTATGGATAAAAATACAGTTGTTTCTGGCATTAATATAGCTAGTTATGCTGCAGCCAAGAATAGCATTCTTGAACTACGATAAATGATCAAATTTTCGAATGCCGTAGACATATCTCGTTGCGTGATTGAATGCAACTTATAGTTTGTGTTCGGATCGAGAATCTAGTTTGCTGTAAACGAGTTCTGAATAAGTAATTACTGGTAAGACTAGCTGTATCACGAGTTTACGTCTAGTTTCTGCAGGTGTGAAATCAGCAGACAATCTAAGATTTCTCAAAATTCAGTAACTTTTCCATATTATGCTGTTGACATCATCGGCAAAGGTTAATTTTGAGTTTATGTGAAAACCTAGACTTACAACATTTGTCACGAGTTGAAGTTTTTTGCCACCTAAAAACATTTGCGGGATATTTTCAGTAAAATTTTTCGAGGATGAAATCGGTAGTACATAGGATTTAAGCGCGTTAAGTTGCAGACCGTAAGTAAAGGCCCACTTGTTAATATTAAGGAAATCTTCATTAAGTCTACAACTTAAATCTTCTCGAAACCTATTCTAAGCGAAAGATGCACTTGCACATTAGCATGCATTGAAGCATTTCTACAGACGGAGAAGATATCAAACATTGAGAAAAGCAGTGGATCAAGAATAGATCCTTGGGGAACTCCACTACTTACTAATTTAAATTGAGACTCTTATCCCCTACTCTAACTCTCTGCAGTCTGTTCGACAAGTAGCTTCTTAAAAAGCTTACGGCATTATCTTGAAAACCAAATAAACCTTTTAGTTTTTAACAAAGTAAGTAATGATCTACGGTGTCAAATGATTTAGAGAAATCCAGCAAACAGAGAAGAGTAATATGACCTTCATCGTAGGATTTTCGTATATCGTCTAAAACGTTTAATGTGGCGGTTGTGCAACTATGGCCAACACGAAATCCAAATTGTGGGAAAATAGCAAGTAATTATTGCTCAGAAATTTTGAAATTTGATCTGCCATTAAAGCCTCGCACACTTTAGAAAGAGAGGACAGTTATAGACCTAAAATCGTTGGCTTCAAGCGATGATTTTTTGGCAACAGGCATTACTTTAGCAATTTTCCAGGAATTAGGGAAAGTAGATGTTGTAAAGCAGTGATTTATGATATCCTTTAATGAGTGTAGTCCGTGGGGTAAAATAAGTTTTATAAACTTTATAGAGATACCATCCTAACCAATAGCATTTGATTTGACTCAAATTAAATCTGTCAATTAAATTACTTTGAAATTAAGTAATTCATCATAAATTACCATCCAAATTAATATCCAATCGCAGTCATCACTAATTTTTTTGATAAATAATCGAAAAATGGCATCACAAGGTCTCATTTCGGTATCAAAATCATCGATATGGATAAAATTCCGTATAAGAAACGAAATTTGTGGTGAAATGGGGCTGAGGAATTTGGAGGTCCAAATTCGTCATTAAAGAGGCGCCTGTAAAAATTCACATCCGCCTATTGCCACAAAATAAACAAATATGCAAGTTGCCACCGGACCGTCAAAATACATTACGAAAAGCTAGTGTGAACGCAGTTTATTTAAGTGAAGTAATTTATGACAAAATAAATTTTTTTGTAAAAATAAAATCCTTTTTTTTTTTTGAAAAATTTTTCGTTTTTATCAGAAGTTTTTCATCGTGTTTCCAAAACTGTTCTTAAATGTTCAAATAAGAAAACATTTCGTAAACAGGTTTGGTAATTTTACTTCGATATTTGGTCAGGTACAAATTGAAGTAGGTTTTTGGTAAATCAAAAAATTTTTTAAGCTACATGCGAAATTTTCAGTCTAAGCGGACTTAGACAAAAAATTGCATTTCCAAAAACTGCGTGCCAACTTTACTTTTCATCATTTTATCATTTAATCCTGATTTTGAGCAAGTCTGCTACCCGAGACTTGTAAATATTGAAAATGCGAACATCCGGTATTTTATGAATGAAATGAAACTATTTCATGCACAATGAATTTTGCAAAATAATACACTAAATTTTGTGGGTTATGTTAATGACCCTAGCATTAGTTGCAAAAATCTTTCACTTTTAAATAATATGATTATCATGAAGTCCTCTATGTCGATAGAACAACGAAATATCATGTGCAGGAAAGGGTTGAGATCTTTTCATTTAACCGAAGGTTTTGAAATAATATTTACATAAATCATGCCGGCAAAGATAAAAGGCTCAGAACATGTTTGTCAAACGTATCTCAATTCGAATTTTATCCCCTAGTATGCAAAAACGTGAAAGTATAATAAACTTGAAGAAGAAGATATATGTATATGCGTGTTTTAAATATTTTATATAATATATAAATATATATATTGTGTATATTTTATAAAATTCTAGCTATATATATATCATAATATATGTATATTTCGTGATAGTGATTGCCTAAATAATAAGTACTATGTCGTTTTTGAAAGATTTACAGTGCCTTGCAACAAACCCGTTTAATACAGAGAAAATATAATAACACTGTACTGAAAATGATATCGCCCAGAGTTTCCAATATATACTACTTTTTTTAATGTAAGTGGGTTTTTGACCCACCCCTGTGTGAATATTAGGGGGTTGGAGTTTTTGCAGTTATTTTTGGTGTCGCACAGTGTAATTAATTAGCAATGACAAATTCATATACATACAGTGCCTTAACTCATACTCTAAATGAAAGGAGTTGAATAAATCATGGTACAATTTGCAATAGAATACGCAATAGTAATAAATTGCTTAGGACATAACATACAATCTAAATAAATTAGTAACAACATTGGAACCTCACATATTTTGGATTTTTAAATTCGCTTTTGCAATGATTATTTGTCAGAGCCTCTATATTATTGAATATCACAACATTGTCAATAGAAGTACCTTCATAAGTAAGGCACATTTATCTATATGATTTTTCTTATTTTGAAATATTGATTTCTTCTATTAGAACCGATTGTTGACATATCTTCAGAAGAAAATATCATGGCCAAAACGAACTATTTATTTTTCTCACACTACCCTCAATCGTGTAAGAGTGCTTCCATGTCTCTTGGCCATTATTCATATAACTTGTATGCCATTCATGGATTGAGTAACAATGCTGTCTTATAAATATGCCACAATGCTGCAGACGTGCTGTCTAGCCCTTAAATTCTGGTCAGGTTGAATGATGTATCATTTTCATGCAATTGCAACAATTGTTGTCATTTGTTCAATCAAACCGTCCTCTGAGCCTAGTTGTTCTTGTAGAACAATAGGATGTTCTCTACAGTTCGTAGAGGCGTGCTATGACACCTACCTGGTTTTTAGTTTAATATCCATGAAGAAAGTGCTAGACAGAGTGTCTACCAGTTTTGCTCGTGATTGCAACTGATACTCACAGCAGGTGTTCTCGGCCAGTTTAAATTGAAAAGAAAGAAAATAGACAAAAAGATAGCCCCCGCATAAGTTTAAAAAGGTCCTTAAAATAAAACAATAAGAAGGAATTGTCTTTATGATGTGATGAATATGAACTAGTTTAAGCTTTCATGTGCGAATTAAGTCCGGCTACTGCTTTTATTCTTGGAACAATTGATAAACCTAACCCTTATCTTATTTTAATTTGGCAGCAAAGGCAAAATTTTAGTTAATTTTAAATTTGAATAAAGTTTTTACTCCATGATTTTAATTAGAATAACCTTTTTAAACCTATTAGGTCTTATAATCATTTTAATTATATATCGGAATCTAATTTTTACATTCTGAATATGTAGAACTGTTAATAAATATCCATTGATCTCAGGTTTATTTTTTTTTACTTACCTCTGCTTAGTAAAAATTCCACAAAAAATACAGAAATTCTTGAAAGTTCACCCAAAAAGTGATATTTTTGAATTTTTACTAGTATTCATGAATTTCTTTCAGTGGTCATGAGACAACGTTTATTATTTGAAGAGAATAGCTCCATAAGAGAGCAAAATTTGAAAAAGTATTAAAACAACAAATAATTAAACAACAAACAAATTTTCTGCATACTCAGATTTTACAGTTACCTAAATCTACCCTAGTGGAGTTCAATTGTTTGTTAGGCACATATTGCTGTTTCGGTGAGTATTAATTTATATGCCACCCTTCATCACCGTTTGAAACAAAAATGTTACGCAGTGTATTCGATAATTTAGAAAAAGAAAAACCTTATTTCCTTTAAATGGTGGCTCTCCGTCATCATTTTTTCATCCGTCATTGCTGCTACATCAGTTTGCACTTTTTTTAACTAGTACTGCTTTTGGTCGAAATTCGACCATTTAAAAATTAATTTGTTTTGACGTGACGAAGTTACGTTTTACCGCGCAGGTGTCCAAAAAAGTTAAAAAATGCATTTTTTCAAAATTCATCGGCATTGCATTGAATTGTTACTCGCTCAGTATAAGAGCAATGACTACAAAAATGATACGACCGTAAAGGTTAATTCTTTGACTTCAATATAAAAACAAAACAAAAATTGAAAACGTCATCGGGACGCGGTGCGAGCTACTTGAGCAACGTAACTGAGAATTTGTTACATGGAATTATTACTCGCTGAGTATTAGTGCTAAGATTAAAAATATAATTCATCAATAAATATGTTCTAAGCCCTCACAAAAAAATTAATCAAAAAATTTCTGGCGTCATGAGGACACAGAAAGAGCCGCTCAAAGATCGACAATGCAACATTCATGCAGCGGCGTTGCATTGAATTTTTACTCGGTGAGTATATAAGCTACGATAAATGTTTAAAAAGGAAATTGAAGAATTTATACTTGGCTTTAAGACAAAAATTAAAAAAAAATTCTGACGTCATCAGGTTGTGAATATAGCAGCTTATGTAACAGAAATGTAATATCGTTGCACAGAATTATTACTCACTAAGGAGAAGTGCTGCGGTATTTTTTGTTTCACGACAGCATAGATGTGTTATTACGCCTCATAACTATAATACAAAAAAAAATTCTTATCGTTATTATTTCATAAAGCAACCACATAATGCAGTAAAAAGGCTACAACCATGAAAAAACGTTGCATGGAATTTTAACTCTGTAACTACTGACGATCCGGTAAATTTAAAGGAACGAAAATGAGATGAGGACTTCGGGCACATGATAAAAAAACCAAAAAACGGCGTCATGAGGCTCTTCAGGGAACTGCCTAATATGGCACATATGCATCACTTTTGCTGGATTAATTGCATGCAGCTACGGCAAAGTTAACACTCCAAGGAAAACCACAACCAATTGAGAAGGAAATAAAAAAACGCAAAAGCAACAACAACACCAACACCAGTAGTGGAATTCCCAAAAAGTTAACGATACGAAATCGTTATGGTTAACTAACGACGTTTGTAGTTTGCAATAACGAATGTTGTATTCTCAAAACAGTACTTAGCGACAAAATTGTTAAAATGTAACATTCACAATATAAGCTACAAACGTCGTTAACAGAAATCAAAAATATGGCAGCACTGTGCTTTTCTGACAGATTAGATAGACCTTTTCGATAGATACATGCTGAATCAGAGCAGCAGATAGCTGCATCGCAGAGGCAGCGATAATGCAAGCAATTGCTTGCGACCGAATTGCTTCTGCGCTTAATTTGTTTTTATTTATTTTAAAAACTTTTCTTTATTTTTATAAACTTTAAATAAAAACGTAAAAACTATTGAAAATAAAGTTTATAGAATTATTTAATTTTTTACCCACGTTTAATTTTTATTTTGATTTAATCTTATTTTATTTAACCATGATGGTTAACATATGCCTCGTCGTGTTGTGGCCATTTTATGCATATTATTTATCTATATCTATATCTATATCTATATCTATATCTATATCTATATCTATATCTATATCTATATCTATATCTATATCTATATCTATATCTATATCTATATCTATATCTATATCTATATCTATATCTATATCTATATCTATATCTATATCTATATCTATATCTATATCTATATCTATATCTATATCTATATCTATATCTATATCTATATCTATATCTATATCTATATCTATATCTATATCTATATCTATATCTATATCTATATCTATATCTATATCTATATCTATATCTATATCTATATCTATATCTATATCTATATCTATATCTATATCTATATCTATATCTATATCTATATCTATACTATTATATAAAATGAAAGTGAACATTTTTTGTGTCCGCAAAACTCCAAAAGTACTGGTCCTATTTTTTTGAAATAAGTTTTAAAATATCACATTTGTGCTACAAAAGGTTCATTAGTTATTTTCTTTTCGAAATTTCAATAATAAGTATCTTTAATTAAAGTGTTAAGTTTTTTAAAAAATCATCCA
This sequence comes from Pherbina coryleti, assembly GCA_943735915.1. Taxonomy (NCBI): domain Eukaryota; kingdom Metazoa; phylum Arthropoda; class Insecta; order Diptera; family Sciomyzidae; genus Pherbina; species Pherbina coryleti. The sequence goes on along the minus strand of OX030949.1, from coordinate 1,308,480 downwards.
CAATGCCAGGCATTGCTTTATCGTTAGCTTTTCATGCGTTTGTGCTGTGAGAGACTCAATAAACTGCATGTTGCTCTCTACTATACTCTTTTTGTTCTCAGCAAGCACAAAACAACAAAACAAACAAACAAATACATATACATACATACTTTGCTGCGCTTAAAGCTAATTGGATCGAAGTACATTCTAATATGTTCAAAGTAGTTTTGATGTGGAGAATTAATCTAACACAGTTTTGTTAAAAGGGGATTCATTGAGCACCTTTAGCATGTTGAGAATTTTTTTGATGAGAATGAGATTCAATCCGACTTGATGTATGTTTCTATGTATGTATGTTTGTATGTACGTATGTTTGTATGTACGTATGTTTATTTGTTTCGCTGCATGCAACTTTTCTACACATGTTTTGACGGTGGTTTTCCTGTAATTTATAATTAAACAAAAGGAACAAACGGCTGACTTTTTACTTTATAGTATTGACATTGTGTGATTCAATATGTTTTTTTTATAAATAAACAAGAGAACTGGGACGGACATAGGGAAATGGGTTATGGCTTCGACCACACAAGTCAAATTTTTGATATTGAATAGCTTTGGAACTAAACGTCGCCAAAGTCATTCTACTGGAAAACTGGTATGTGCATTGGAAATGGGGGTGTGGTCCGATTATCTATACAGAATAGCTATGGAAGCTAAAATCACAGGACATTGAAACTCATAATGGAATTGTCACCTGGGAGTGATGTTCTGCTACTGGGAAACTGTAACGGGCAGTGGAACATGAGCGTGGTGTTAGACTAAGGGACTAATAAAAGTTTTGAATTTACTTATTATTTCCAATATACTTGATGGGTGCAGCAACGCGCGCCGGGTATCGCTAGTATTTTATAAAATCACAATCGCATGTAAAACAGTCGCTTAACGTTGTTATTTAAGTTAGCGACGCTAAAATATTCGTGGTTAAGCTAGCTACAAATAACGTTGATGAACTGTCAAAATTAAGGACAAAAAAAGCTAACATAGATGTTGGGAATACCAGTTAACGATAATTGTAGCAAAGGCCAGTTAACGATAACTATAAACGTCGTTAACACGTTTGGGAATTCCGCTACAGTACCAAAAAAAATACCAACACCAACATCAACATCAACATCAACATCAACCATAAAAAAATATTCAATAAATCACTTTCTTCGGGTTTGTTTATTGATGATTGGAAAATTGCTTCAATTACCCCAATTTTTAAAAGTGGTAATAAAAATGATATTTCAAATTATAGGCCTATCTCAAAACTTTCTTCAATTTCGAAACTTTTTGAGAGCATTATGAAAGATAAGATTTACTTCGGAGTTAAACGATTAATTTGTCCTAATCAACATGGGTTTGTATCTGGACGTTCAACTGTGTCCAACCTTGCTGTTTTCACTGAAGATTGTACCTCTACCTTTCAAGATGGATTCCAGGTCGATACAGTTTATACGGACTTTTCAAAGGCCTTTGATAAGGTCTCTCACAGAATTTTGATTTCAAAATTGTCACGCATTGGATTTCACTCCGTCTTATTGAAATGGATTGAGTCTTATTTAACTGATAGGATTTGTGTTGTATTAATCGATAATATTAATTCTGCTCCATTTGTTGCATCTTCTGGAGTACCTCAAGGCAGCATACTTGGACCTTTGCTATTCATTTTATTTATTAACTAGCAACCCTCCGCAGCTTTGCCCGCGATGTATCTTAAAATAAAGTAGCGCATTTTTTGTAAAAAATTTGTCTTATTATCGTCTTAATAGGTTTATTTTTTTAATGACATATTAATTGCAATCATGTAAGAATTTATGTATAAACAATGTTTTTTGATGTGTTTGTGTTATAAAATAAATTGGTTGACGGATTTCCTATCCTAGAAAGACCAACATATAACTGGCCGTGGGAAAAGCAGCTTTCTCGTAAAAAATAAAATTCATTCATAGTCTTTACATTTGTGTCGATCTCACATCAAGTTTTTTGATTTCCAACTGATTTTCTGGGTTGGCTCACAACCGGGCTCAAATTGTTTTTAAGCAAAAAAATAAGGTTCATAACTTTTTTTGCTTATAACTAAATTGATAGGGTCTCTTTGGGGAAAAGTAGGCTTAAATAATTTACTTTCGTTTGACATAACAACCATAGAAAAATATTAAGCACAGACACTTTTATGTCGATTTAAGGAAACATGGCTCATAACCGGAGACATTCCCCTACTTATTTAACCGTATTATTAAATGGTATGAAAATACATTTTATGCAATGCACTTCGGCTAGTTATGGAATAAATTAAAAACACTTTCTATCACTTTCAATATATAAAATCAAATTAAATTTTAATATTTTTATGCCGCAAAAACATGCTAAAAAAGCCATTCAACCCATACCAATGCGCAGGTTTAAAGCGATGTAATTTGCATCGCATGGCGTTTGAATTTAAACGTAAATTGTTACCATAAATTTCATTCGCTTCTATTTTGCAGCTTAAGAATTTTGCACGCAGCTATTCATCATTTTGAATAGAAAAACTCTCTCTGAATAATGAAACATTGAAGCAGCAGCAACAAACGACGCGCTTGGAGAAAATACTTTACATTTTAACTGTCGGGAATTCTACTGTTCGCGAACTAAGAGCTATCTCTCTCTGCTTCCATGCAGAGAATCTCTTTTCTGAGCATTGAGCAGCATTTTGTAGCGAAACCAAAGCAACATTCTGCTAGCTGCAAGCAATGACAGCGTCGAAGCCAATCAACAAATCAATGCTTGCAAGAAAATGATTTAATTTTTCAATAAAATATGAATTTTACGACTAAACTATTGATCTTAGATGCACGCCACCATCAACTTTTTTGTTGGAATCGGCAAGATCATTCATTTGTCCATATATTTTATTCACTTATCTTTTACGGTTTAAGCAGAAAATGGAAAAAAGCGCCAAATTTTTCCAAACATACCGAATTTTGCCAGTTTCTTAGCCAATAACTTCTAAGTTTTTAAATATTTTAAAATTTTAAGTATACAGTGTCAATCTACAATTAATTACGATTTGAATAGTGAAAATTTCATTTAAATGTTAAGCCGGTCTTGTGTTCACTTGCATCAACGCCAAAAAGGTAATATTTCAAGTTTCATTTTTATATAATAGTAAGATAAGATAAGATAAGATAAGATAAGATGAATTATTGCTTTAGAGAAGTGCTGGAGTTGAATCCACCCCGTGTGACCTGATAGGGTTAAGATACGGCAGCAATGTATATTATGATTTTAATATTAACGATCTTCAACTTTTATATCAATTGAACGCTTACACTTTTTCCGAGTAGAGCCATCCGAGTGGAGAGTCCGTCTCCGGTTGTGAGCCATCCCCGGTTGTGAGACTGTCCTTTTTTTATTAAGTTGAAACGAAAGCTCTACTATAAGTACTGTCAATGGTAACGCTTTTCATAAGGTCACTTTTGCTTTTTCATCGCGCTGGATAGACTGTTGTTTGATATCAAGCAAAAGATCTTGTAAAAGAACTGTATTGAAAGTAATATTGAATTTTTTTCAAAGCGGTAGACTATGATGTGAATCGCTAAAAAAACATCAGAATTGTTGCTTAAAATATAGATTGGGACTTGTAGGACAATATTGGCTGTGTTCGGAAATGCAGAAAAATGTGCAACCTGCAACAATGCAACGCGAAACAATGCAAGCGTACGCAGTATAAAAATGATGCAATAAATGCGCAACTGCTGATGTATAATTGACATAACAAAACACATGACGTGCGCAGTGCTGTCAGATTTGCATTTCAGAACGTTAAAGGAAACATGGCTCATAACCGGAGACATTCCCCTACTTATTTAACCGTATTATTAAATGGTATGAAAATACATTTTATGCAATGCACTTCGACTAATGAACACAATTTGTAGCTCAATTATATTAAACTCGTATTCGATAACGTGAATTGTTTTGAAAATATATTGGTTTTAATAAGTCCTTACTTTTTCAAATGTAAATTTATGCTTGTGGAATGAATTAAAAATACTTTTTTATCACTGTCAAATTTTTTTTTTTGTCCAATTACATAAGTTAAAATATTTTCAAATGTCTTATTTCAATAACGAAATTATACACTAACGCACTGCACACTAACACTGTGTAATGCCGTAAAAACATGCTAAAAAAGTCATTCAACCCATACCAATGCGCAGCTTCAAAGCGATGTAATTTGCAGCGCACGGCGTTTCAATTTAAGCTTAAATTGTTACCATAAATTGCATGCACTTCTATATTGCAGCTTAAGAATTCTGCACGCAGCTATTCAACATTTTGTATAGAAAAACTCTCTCTGAATAATGAAACATTGAAGTAGCAGCAACAAACGACGCGCTTGGAGAAAATGCTTTCAATTTTAATTGTCGGGCATTCTGCTGTTCGCGAACAAAGAGCTATCTCTCTCTGCTTCCATGCAGAAAATCTCTTTTCTGAGCATTGAGCAGCATCTTGTAGCGAAACCAAAGCAACATTCTGCTAGCTGCAAGCAATGACAGCGTCGAAGCCAATCAACAAATCAATGCTTGCAAGAAAATGATTTAATTTTTCAATAAAATATTAGTTTTACGACCAAACTATTGATCTTAGATGCACATCACCATTGACTTTTTTGTTGGAATCGGCAAGATCATTCATTTCTCCACACATCATATTCATTTATCTTTTACGGTTTAAGCAGAAAATGGAAAAAAGCGCCAAATTTTTCTAAAAATACCGAATTTTGCCAGTTTCTTAGCAAATAACTTCTAAGCTTTGAAATATTTGAAAATTTTAAGTATACAGTGTTAATATACAATTAATTACGATTTGAATAGTGAAAATTTCATTTAAATCCGTTCAGCCGTTCTTGAGTTTACTTTCATCAACGCCAAAAAGGCAATATTTCAAGTTTCATTTTTATATAATAGTAAGATGATATTAGCAGTTGCTTTTCTAAGGCCAATTTTTTGCTCTATGCCGATGATTTGAAAATATACTCGACTATTAAAAATACGTCTGATATGAATGTTTTACAAAATGAGCTGTCAAATGTATTTTTTTGGTGTTGTAAAAATCGCCTGCCTTTGAACATAAAAAAATGTTTTTTCATTACGTTTTCAAAATCTGTTAATGTTTTCAATTCCTCTTACCAAATTGGTAGTTCTATATTGAACTCTGTTGACAAAACTAAAGACTTAGGAGTAATTTTTGATACTAAGTTTTCCTTCGTAAGCCATATTAATTTTACTTTATCTAAAGCTTATGCCATGCTTGCTTTTATTCGGCGCAATAGTTCAGCTTTTGCTGATCCCTACACGCATAAAACCCTCTATACAGCCTTTGTTAGATCAAAATTGGAATATGCAGCATTTGTTTGGAGGCCTTTTTATAGCGCTCATGTCAGCCGTCTTGAACGCATTCAAAGGGTTTTCACTCGATATGCCCTTAAGTCATTAAATTTTTCCGAACCTATTCCTTCATATAGCACTCGCTGCTTACTAATTAATCTGAAAACACTTCAAAGTAGAGGAACTATACTTTCCCTTCTGTTTGTTTCAGATTTAGTTCGCGGTGAAGTAGATTGTCCAAGACTTTTAGAAATAATTAACTTCAATATTCCCTCTAGAAGCCTTCGTAACTATGATTTGTTTGCAATTGGACTTCTTAGAACTAATTACGCAATTAATGCTCCTCTGAATCGAGCCTTATCGGAGTTTAATTTGATCTCGAAAAATAATTATATTGATTTGTCTTTTACAAAACCAGCTTTAAAAACTATTCTAAATTGCATATATCGTTAAACTTTTAGATAGTCATCATATTATTCAATAGACTTAAATTTACATTATTATTTAAATTAAAACTTATTGTAAAATAATTTTATTATTTTTACTCTGTCATTGTAGTCAGTAAGGAAATTATGTTCCATTGATGAAATAAATAAATAAATAAATAAATAAATAAACATCAACATCAACATCAACATCAACATCAACATCAACATCAACATCAACATCAACATCAACATCAACATCAACATCAACATCAAACTCAACATCAACATCAACATCAACATCAACATCAACATCAACATCAACATCAACATCAACATCAACATCAACATCAACATCAACATCAACATCAACATCAACATCAACATCAACATCAATATAAACATCAACATCAAAATCAACATCAACATCAATATTAACATCAACATCAACATCAACAACAACAATAACTACAACAACAACAAGAAACACCGCCACGTCAAAACCTACGGGTGTGTCCACGACACAGCAAACTCTTTTTTTTTGTATTTTCATTGAAAACTTTTTTCTTTCTTTACTCATGTCCAAATGTAACCGGACTCATACCGCACCATACGCACCACCAGCAGGAAATCGCAAAATAGTAACTTCATTCTAAGTTTCCATGTTCTGTGACTTTTACTTTCAAAGCTATTCGATATCAAAAACTTGGCTTATACTATATGCAGAGCTTATATATTGAACACCCCTATGTCCAATGCCCGTCCCAGTACCCACCTTCTACGATTTGCCACGCCCACCATAGATATTCGGTGCACTTCTTCTCCCTACTCTTAAAAAAAAAAAAAATAAATAGCTGGTCATTTCAGCCCTTGAAAGGACCTAGCTTCTTATGATCAATTGTGTTGTGCGTGTTATTCAGTTTGTACACAATTGATCGAGAACGGGACCTACAGGTTTAACGCCGACTCCGAATGGCGATGAACGGAATTTTCTTGTTCTCAAGATGCTTTACTTGGCATTTTGATTACTCTCTGGGGTTTGCCATTGTCTGCAGAGAGGTGGCGGCCGTACAGAAAAATCATTTTAATTTAAATAATTTTCTGTCGCTGCTGGGATTCGAGGTCTCCACGTTCGTTGACATAGAGGCCACGCACTTTAACCAACTACGCCACGGACGCCACCCCTCCCTACTCTTATTGATTTAAAAAAAATGATCAAAATCGGTTGAGAAACACGGGAGAAAATGGATCTTAACTTTTCTGCCTACGCCTATTTATATATAGATTTTATCAACGTTATATTGTAAATAAACTGACCTCATGTGAAGTTAAAAAAAAAACTTTTTTATAAATTTTCTGTATTTGTGTAATATGCTTATCTCCAAATACGCCACACTGGGACACTGTCTTACTGACCCTACCCGAACCTGAAACCAGCTGCTGTAACTCAGCTGAAACTCTGACATTCATCAGCTCTTAGTATGCTCTTCATATAAATAGGTGCATACTTTTCGACGTATTTAGAGTCTAAATTTTAGACACAGCGCCAGCTAGTTTTGCACTTAACATAAACAGCGGATATTATGTTATAAGTAGTTTCCGACCGAATATTCGGCATATTCGGCCGATTTTTTAACTTTCGGCTACGGCTTCGGCTTCGGCCTACATAGCCGAATATTTTGGCCGAATATTTTTACTTTGTGATAACCATGGCTGAATTAATAAGGTTGTCTCGGGGCGGATCGCACTCTCTTCTCAGTACCCATAATTGTCAAAATTAATGAAAAGCAACAACAACTTCATTGGCTTTACAAGTTATCAATTTTCGCTTTCAGATTTTGTTGTATGAGCTGTCAACTTCGATTTGACATTTATGGGAACTCGCTCTCACCCATGCGACAACCTTATTTATTCAACCATGATAATAACTAAAAATATTTTTATAATTCTTTAGGAAAATTTCAGTATAATACGATGAATTCCGTTCGAAATTCCATACTTGAAAAACTTCTTGGTTTTGTTCATTTACCTAACCTCTTCATTTACTCAATAATAACAACTTGTCATGTATGCGCTAGAAGATATTCAGGTTCAAAGATCACAAAAATCGGTCATTTGCTTATATCTCCGCTCTGCTCAAAGTTAATATGAAATGTCTACTTTGCGTTATTCCAACATACAGTGACTCTCAAAACTGTTCACGCTTTTGAGCAAGTGAGAGCAAGATGTAAATTAAATTTCTCAGAGAGCTTTAAAATAAAAAAATTGTTTATTATTGTTAAGTTTAAAATAAATTTTAACGGTTTCAGAGAGGTTTTTGTTGTTGCCCGTGATTTCAGTTATTTATTTACTTCATAACAATTTATTGCTCGAACAATTTAGTGACTTCGCAACTGCATAACACGAGTGTTAATTCAAAAGAATATTTTGTTTGTGCTTACATTTTTAAATGCAATTTTAAAGTCATTTAAGGTAATTTTCTTACTCTGCAGATGTTTTAATAAAAAAATAATTTTATTTTATTCTTAGATAATGGGCAAAAACAATAAACCTTTGGATGCAGTTTTAATTAAACAAATTGAAGATTGCTTAGAAAATGGTATGACCTATCGTCAAATTTCAATGCGTTTGAAAGTTTCGCTTGGTGTCATAAGCAAATTTCGCAAAACATTGGAAAATTTGCCAACCAAAAATAAATCGGGAAGAAAAAAGCTCCTTTCCGAAACCCTTGAACGGAAGATTGTACGAGATCTACGCGCTCAAAAATTTGAAAATGCAGTTCAAATTAAACGTTTTTTAAGCGACCATGAGAATATGAAGGTTTCAGCTGAAACAATTCGAAGGACTCTACGAGGTGCTGGGTTAAGAGGTCGAGCAAAAATTAAGAAGCCACTGCTCACTAAGAGGCACCAAAACCTCAGGCTAAATTTTGCAAAAAAATATGGAAATTGGACAGCTGAGGATTGGGCGAAAGTAATTTGGTCAGATGAGTCCAAGATTAATCGGTTGGGCTCAGATGGAAGAGAATGGGTGTGGAAAACAAAGGGTGAAAAAATACAGCCTCATCACATTAAGCCAACATTAAAGTTCGGTGGCGGCTCAATCATGGTTTGGGGTTGCATGATGGCAAGTGGTGTTGGGAAAATTTCAAGGATAATGGGTAAAATGACTTCATCATCTTATATAGAGATTTTGAATAGTCAGCTCATGTCTTCAATAGAAATATTTGATTCCGAAGCTTCGGACATTGTCTTTCAGCAAGACAATGATCCGAAGCATACTGCGAAGATAACTCAAAACCAAATACCAAATAACCAAATTGATGTACTCTCCTGGCCACCCCAATCCCCAGATCTAAACCCCATCGAGCACATGTGGGGGATTTTAAAAAGGTCAGTGACAGGCGAAGTTGGGAATGTTGATTAATTGTGGCTTAAAGTTAAAAATGCATGGTATAATAATATACCACCTGAAACATGCAGACTCTAGTTGACAGTACGCCCAGACGGATTCAAGCAGTTATTGATTCCATCGGTGGTTACACTAAATATTAAGTAAAAGATAACTTTATTTATTTTAAACTCATAAAATTGTTCAAGCTATGAAAGTTTTTAGTTTTAAAATATCTACATATTGCTAGAAGTAAATTTAAATTTTTGTTACATAAAATAAAATAGAAAAGATTGAATTTAATGGAAATAAAATAAAAATTTTAAAACTTAAATGCTTCTTTCTTTTTATGGCTTGAATGCTGTAAGTTCGAAAAAGCGTGAACAGTTTTGAGAGTCACTGTATTTAGTCGCATAGCGTGGAAACTGTTTGTTTTATGTTAAAACTGTTAAGCGCATTTTTGTAGAGAATTATCTGATCTACAATTTTGTTCTGAGCATACATATTATCTGTCATATAAAGGAGAGCGGAGATATAAGCGAATGACCAATTCCGGTGATCTTTGATCCTAAATATCTTCAAACGCATACATGGTATCATAGGGATCTCTTGACAAGTTATCATTTATGCGTTAATGAAGAGGTTTGCATCAAAAAATTAGGAACTAATTTTCAAACTAAACTTTGGATTTAAAAAAAAAAAAAAATAAGTCCGGCATGAAATATATAAACCCTCGGGCGCAGTCAAAAGTTATGTCGCAGAAAAAAACTAAATATGCAGAAAATTATTTTTTTACTCGTAGTTTTCAAAAATATATGAAGCCCACGAGTTTAAAAATTCGTTCCACTCTATTGCTTATGTTTTACGCCATTGTTTATGTTTCAGCGCTTGCAAATAACCAAACATTTGCTTACAAAATATTGCCTATTTTATTTAATCAATAGTGAATTATTATTACTACAACGAAGATAACTTGTGAACTTTGTATTAAGTGCAAACATAAAAAAAATGTTGAAAACGTTCAAATGCAGCAACCTCAGCAGCTGTATTGCATATGGATGAAATTAAATAAGTTTTCAATTAAAATTAAAACACCACGACTGGAAAACGTTAATCACATATCACACATAATTTTTTCACAACTTTATTATAATAGTTTATTTACCGCACATATTTTGCAGAATTTCTTTATTTTCATGTTTGCTTCATTTTATTGCACAAACAACTGTTTTTGACAGATGCTGGTTTCCTTGTTGCTGAGAAAATACTTATCAAGGCTACCTGTATAATTGTATCATGGGTCGGACACTAGGTATAAGTATGTTGTTAATGCATCAAAAATTTGCACATACAGTAGATCATTTTTTAACCGACTTCAAAAAGGAGGAGGTTCTCACGTTCGTTGGTTTGTCCGCTTTTTTTTTTTTTTTTTTTTTTTTTAATGTATGCACATCGATAACTCCTACAGCTCTTGCCCGATTTCCGTAGTTTTTTGTCAACAGATAGATACCATGAACGCGGAGGTCCTTTTTAAAAAAGTGGGCGATATTCGACAAAGGGGCGTGTCAATATAAGAAAAACACTGTATTTCAGTTAATATTGACACTAAGGTACTGAAATTTACAGTAAAAATACTGGGGTAGGCACAATTCTTACAAATTACGGTCAATAAAGTGGGCGTTATTTGACAAAGGGGTGTGGTCATATTAAAAAACAATGTATTTCAAATAGTATTGACATGAGGCTACTGAAATTTAGTACAAGGGTAGACACAATTTTTAAAAATTACTGTAAAGAAAGTGGGCGTTATTCGACAAAGGGATGTGGCAATATAAGAAACACACTATATATCGAATAATGTTGACACTAGGGTGCTGAAATTTAGTGCATGGGCAGGCATAGTTATTACAAATTACAGTCAATAAAGTGGGCGTTATTTGACAAAGGGGTGTGATAATATTGTAAAAACACTGTATCTCGAATAGTATTGACATTAGGGTACTGAAATTTAGTACAAGGGTAGACACAATTTTTAAAAATTACTGTAAAGAAAGTGGGCGTTATTCGACAAAGGGGTGTGGCAATATAAGAAACACACTATATATAGAATAATATTGACACTAGGGTGCTGAAATTTAGTACATGGGTAGGTACAGTTACTACAAATTATGGCCAAAAAAGTGGGCGTTATTCAACAAAGGGGCGTGACAATATTATAAAAATACTATATCTTAGTTAATATTGACACTAGCGTACTAATATTTGGTATGCAGGTAGGTGGGTAGGTAGAATCATTAAAAAAGTGAGCGGGATTGTACACAGGGTGTGGCACTTTAAGGAAAGTACTATATTACGGTTAATATTCATACTTGGAAACTGAAATTTGGCACAGGGCTAGGTAGAATCATTATAAGGTACGGTAAATAAAGTGGGCGTCCGTGGCGTAGTTGGTTGTAGTGCATGGCCGCTATGTCAAAGAACCTGGAGACCCAGGTTCGAACCCCAGCAGCGACAGAAAATTATTTGAATTAAAATAATTTTTCTGTACGGCCGCCACCTCTCTGCAGACAATGGCAAACCTCAGAGAGTAATCAAAATGCCATGTAAAGCTTTTTGAGAATAAGAACATTCCGTTGATCGCCGTTCGGAGTCGGCGTTAAGCCTGTAGGTCCATTTCTCGGTGTTTAAGATTTAGAACTTAAGTCAAAGTTAGCCTTACAAAGGTATAATTAAGGCTCTCAACTAGTGACTAAGTGTTAGCTTAGTCTAAGTATGTATACCAGTAAAACCGGTCTGACAAGACTAAGCGAAGCTAGCACTTAGCACCAGTTGAGGCTTAAGAGTTAGTTGTCAAATATAAGTACTAAGAATAAGATCTAATAAAGATTGCTTTACAAACTAAACATGGCGCAGCCGGTTATATTTTAGAAAAAAAAATCATTATGCTAAAACAATAGATGTCAACTTTAAGTTTAATAAAAAAAGAGCAAAAAACTGAAAAAGAGGAAACTATTAAAATGGACTTCAATAAGCCAGATCCACTTCTTATGGAAGGGAATATGTCCAATAATTGGCAAATATTTGTACGAGATTTCAAAAATTTACTTGCTGCTTCTGAAAAAGAATCTAAAGCAGATCAAATCAAAGTAGCAATTCTTCTGAATCTTGTTGGTCAAGATGCTCGTCAAAAATTTTACACGTGGGAGATTTCGTCGAAAAGTAACCCTAAACTTGATGAGGTTATTCAAGCATTCTATGAATATTGCAATCCAAAAAAGAATGCAATATATGAGAGAATAAAATTTTATAAGCGTAATCAAAAAGAAGGAGAAAGTTTTGATACATTTCTTACGGATTTAAGGCAATTAGCTGATGCATGTGAATTTGGAAATGAAAAGGACAAAATGATTCGGGACTTTATAGTATTGGGATTAAATAATATGGAACTTAGTGACAAATTGATGAATATTACCGATTTGACGATGGAGAGAGAAGTGAACATGTGTCGGGTAGCGGAATTGGAGCGGTCAAGGGCAGTTGAAGTGCACCGTGAAACAACACACTCAGTGAATACCAAGTTGCAGAAATTAAGAAAGGTCATAGTATTAAATCACTAACAGGTGGACAATTTAATAGTAGAAATAATTTTATGTCTAATGGAAGATACTCTAATGAGAAAATTAATTGTAACAAGTGCTTAACTATTCATTTTAAATTTAGATGTCCAGCATATAATAAGGTCTGTAATATTTGTAAGCGGCGAGGTCATTTTCAATTGGCATGCACTGCGAGGCGAACACAGAGAACTTATGGGTTAACTGAAATCAATGCTGGTGCTCCTGCTGTGAATGAGGAGAACGAATTTGGTAGTACAATTGACACTGTAACAAGCAATTCTGCTTTTAAGACTTTATATTTGCATAGTATTTTTAATACAAATAACTCAAATGAGTGGTTTGAAAAGATAGAATTAGAGGGAACAAGTGTAACTTTTAAAATTGATACGGGTTCATCCATAAATGTTCTACCCTATAAGTACGTGAAATTGTTTGATCCTTACGTAAAATTAACTCCATCGCTTGTAACAATAGAAACTTACGGTGGAAATAAACTTTTTCCTGAAGGCGTAGTAAATTTAAAAGTTTTAACAAAATAAAATTAGTCGCAGACTTCTACGTAATCAAAACAGAGTCAGTTCCTATTTTAGGTCTCCAAACATGTCGAGATTTTGGACTAATGAACAAAATATATTGTTTACAAGCAATGGCGAAAAGTGATTTTATTAAGCAATACAGCGATATTTTTGAAGGATTAGGATGTTTCCCTAAAGAGTTGCATTTAAGTACATCTCCAAATATTACCCCAACTGTTAAACCAGCTCGTCGAATCCCTTTAACTTTAGAACATAAATTAAGAAAACACTTTTCTTAATTAGGAAGGATTTAGATTTAGAAAACATCGGTGTAATTGAAATAGTTAAGCATCCAAAAAATTGGGTTAGTAATTTGGTAATCGTAGAAAAGGCTAATGGAGACCTAAGGCTTTGTTTAGATCCACAAGATTTAAATAAAGCGTTAGTTCATAAACGCTATTTAATACCAAAGCAAGAAGAATTGTCATCAAAGCTTTCAAATATGCATTTCTTTTCAGTTGTAGATATGAAACAAAGGTTTTGGCAAATCAAATTAGATTCTGAATCAAGTCACTTATGTACATTCAGCACACCTTTCGGGTGTTATAAATTTAATCGATTGCCATTTGGGATAAATGTTGCTCCGGAAGTATTTCAAAGTTACGCAACTGATGCTTTTGGAGATATTCCCGGGACTTTTATATATATTGATGATTTGCTGGTGTTTGGTAAAACTTCAGAAGAACACGATAGAAATTTAAAATATGTATTAGAAAGAGTCAGACATTTAAATATAAAATTTAATATTGAAAAATTTCAGTACAAGGTTGACAGTGTTAGATATATTGGTCAAATTTTTTCTAAGCATGGTGTTCAAGCCGATCCTGATAGAGTGAGCTCAATTGTTAATTTAGAGCCTCCGAAAAATAAAAAAAGTTTACAATCAGTGCTAGGTATGATAAACTATGTTCGAAACTTTATCCCAAAATTATCAGACGAATGTAAAAATATGAGGGAGTTATTAAAGAATAACATTTTTTTTTAAGTGGCTACCAGTGCATGACATGGAGTTTAAAAAAATTAAAAATTTAATTGCAAACGCTCCTACATTACAATTGTTCTATGAAAATAAAAATATTACAATACAGACTGATGCCTCTCAATTTGGATTAGGAGCATGTTTATTACAAGAGCATGGACCTATATGTTATGCATCACGCAGTCTAAGTGAGACAGAAAGAAACTATTCTCAGATTGAGAAAGAACTTCTAGGCATAGTATTTGCTGTGAATAAATTTCACTATTTTATATATGGTCGTGAAGTTCTGGTACATACAGATCATAAGCCTCTCATATCCATTTTTAAAAAAGAGCTTTCAAAGTTATATTGCACTCGTCTTCAACGGATGCGACTTAAATTACTAAAATATAAGTTAAACTTACAGTTTATACCCGGAAAATATCTTCATATTGCGGACTTTCTATCAAGATCTTATGACAAAAAAACCCCTCAGGAAAAAGAAGAAGATTTTAATGAAATAATTCACTCAATAAACGTCAGTGTAGAAAAACAAAATAAAATTAGAGATGGAACTCAAAAAGATATAAACCTTAATAAAATTTTATACTATTGTCGCAATGGGTGGCCAACAGATAAGTCTAAAATCCAACAGGCATACTCTTTTATGAAGATAGGATCATAGTACCAAATGCTATGAAACAGGAAATTCTAGAGAACCTTCACATATCACATTGTGGTATACAAAAAACAAAACAGCGCGCTAAACAATTACTATATTGGCCCTCTTTAAATTTTGACATTGAAAATTTTATTCTGGCATGTCATGCGTGCAACAAATTTAGTAGAAAAAATAAAAAAGAACCTATTATTTTTCATTCTATTCCGTCTAAGGTTTTCAAAATTAGGAATGGATATCATGGAGTATGGGGGGATTTCATATTTAGTAATTGGAGATTATTTTTCAAAATGGATTGAAATTTTAGAACTTAAAAACAAAAGTATACTCGAAATAATAAAGCATTTAAAAAATTTGTTTAGCGTTCACGGAATACCGGAAGAAATTGTCTGCGACAACAATCCATTTAACTCAAAAGTATTTAAAGATCTATCACATCAGTTATATTTTAAAATTTCTTTTAGTAGCCCCTACTACCCAAAATCAAATGGGTTGGCTGAAAAATTCGTAGGTATAGCAAAAAATCTATTACGAAAGTCTAGAGATTCGGGAACAGAATTGTTTTTGGGTCTGCTGGAATATCGCAATACACCAATATATGCACTCGTAGCCTCTCCTTCTCAAATCCTCTTCAGTCGAAATTGTAGAACTCTTTTACCTATCAATAAAAAGTTCTTGGAACCAAAAATAGTTGAAAACATTCCAGAAAAAATTGAGCAAAATCAATCAAAGATCGAAAAATATTATAATAAGACTGCTCAGGTAAAAGATGCCTTTAGAAAAGGAGAAGGTGTTAGTTTCAGAAAACCAAATTCCTTATGGTATGCGGGTTCGGTGGTGTCACAGCATGAGCATCCTAGATCATATTTGGTTGAAGATGAAAAGGGAAGTATTTATCGAAAGAATTCCATTGATTTTAAATCTCGAAAGAGATTAACTGCAAAAGGCAGAGACTGCGAAGTCATAAGCAACAATAATAAAAATTTACCAAATGTACCACAAAATAGTTCAATAGTAAATGTCGAGAATCAAGCCCTGCCAGAAATGCCACATGAAGGTGACCCAGTCGATAAGCATTATGTAACCAAATATGGAAGATCCATTAAGGTTCCTGATCGTTTTTCTAATACATAAACAAAAAAAAAAAAAAACAAAATATTCTTAAGTAAACATAACTATTGAAGCCTCTCTATAAATTACGATATCATATTAAAATATATTTTTTTAATAACCTGGAATAATGAGCTAAGAATTCTGAAAAAAAAAAAATATAAAAAAAAAAAGTTCTTAAATATTTTATGTATATCTTATATTTTATTTTTTAATGAATAAGTATTGATTTATGGTTGAAGTAAGATACACTCCCTCCTATGGATATAAAATTAGGGGGAGGATGTTTAAGATTTAGAACTTAAGTCAAAGTTAGCCTTACAAAGGTATAATTAAGGCTCTCAACTAGTGACTAAGTGTTAGCTTAGTCTAAGTATGTATACCAGTAAAACCGGTCTGACAAGACTAAGCTAAGCTAGCACTTAGCACCAGTTGAGGCTTAAGAGTTAGTTGTCAAATAGAAGTACTAAGAATAAGATCTAATAAAGATTGCTTTACAAACTAAACACTCGGTCAATTGTGTACAAACTTAATAACACGCACAACACAATTGATCATAAGAAGCTAGGTCAAAGTCCTTTCAAGGGCTGAAATGGCCAGTTATTTATTTATTTTTTATTTATTTAAATAAAGTGGGCGGGTTTAGGGAAAGGGCGTGGCACTAAAAATTGTAAAGAAGCAGAAATGAAAAATACCCAACAAACTTTCAGGAATTAATAAAACAATTTTTTTAAGAACAAAGTTTCATGTTTGAAATTTTCCTCAAGAATACTATTACATAAAATATTTCATATTCTCTAAAAAGGAAGAAATAAAAACTTTTTAACAAAAAAAAAACCGACTTCAAAATCACTACAAAGTAAAAAATAATTTTAAATAACTTTTCCCATTCATTTCTTGGTCATATTTTAAAAGCTATTTATATATGTATATTATAATATTGGAAATCTTATCATTTTCATTTTTTCTATTTTGTTTTATCATCATCAATATATTAATTGCTTTATGAACATAAAAGCTTTGAAGTCGGCGCTCATCTTTGACACACAATCATGATCTTTTACCATCCGTGCACTATTTGGTGCCTTGGTGACACTGTAGTAATTTTAAAAGCTTTGTGCACATTAAAATTCTCACTAAACTGGTTTGGGTGAGCTTGTAAAGCTCATATTGAATATGACATAGTGTGAAACAGCTGCACAAATAATGCATGGCTACATAATACATTGGCTACATTCAGCGTACTCAAAAATTGCCAACTGAAAGAAAAAAAAAAATCACTAAGAAACTTTTATATTCATAAAGTTAATAATATTTTTATGATAAAATAAATTAGAAAAAAATTAAAATAAAAAGATTTCGACATAGTTAGATAAGCGCCGACTTCAAAGCTTTTATGTACATAAAGCAATTAATATATTTATGATACTAAATTATTTTTTACTTTGTAGTGATTTTGAAGTCGGTTTTTTTTTTTGTTAAAAAGTTTTTTATTGAAGCCATTGTATTTTCTAAAATAATGTACATATATTGAATAAGCATGTTTCATATTTTTTAGTTATTAATGAGTAATGATATTAAAAACAAAAACAATTAACTTATTGAGTTTAATAATTTACGAAAATTCATGAAAGCGGCTATCCCCATAATTGCAACTCAATTAATTGCACATACATTTTCATCATATTGGTAAAAAGCTCGATTAAATGTCAAAATTTTAACTGTAACGCCAAATTAAGGTATAATATACGTGTAGCAACCAAAAACAGGAGCTATTTTCAAAAAATTTTTTAGATATAAGAAGTTATTATTTTTTTTTTAAATTATACAGGTTATTGTACATAAAAAATATTTTTAAATATTTTTATTATAAAAATATTTTTTTTTTAAATACAGTTTATGAGGGCGCTGAAAATGCCATTGAAAAAAAGACATCCAAAACGGTTCGATGGATATGGCCTTTCCCATGTATCGGAAACAAAACAATCAAATGAAATTTTAAAGCATAGATATTATATTAAGCATGCCCCCTACGCAAGACCCCGAGGCTTTTTTCAATTATGGCGGAAGTTGAAGTAAAAAGTCCGAAAAATAGATACATTTTCGCGCGCTTTTTTGTTTATATAAAAAAAAACAAAAAAAAATAGATACTTGAATTTATGGGGGGATGCTTAAAGGACAAAATTACGAACAAAATGCAAATTGAAATTGAACCAAAAGATTTCGAGTTATCTATCGAATCGTTTTAAAAAAACTATTTTCGAGGAAATCGCGTTTAAAGTTTTTTATATGTTGTATGGAGCTTAGACATAGGTTAACGAAAACCGTTATAACTTCTATTTTTTTTTTAAATATCGATTTAAAAATATGTATGTATATTCTTAAAATTATAAAGAACACATTAAATAAAAAAAAATTTTTTTTCGAAAAATTTACACGTATATTAAACCTTAATAACGGAATTCCATTTTATAAAAGGAATTAGTCGTACTTAAAAGTGCTCTACGGAAGATTATTCAAATTTTTTTAAAAATTTATTAACACACAAAAAAGTGCCAATAGACGTAAAAAAATTAATCGTTAAGTTAAAAAATGAAGGAAAAGTTATTCAGAAATAAGTAAAATTGTTGATAGACCTCGTTCAACAATCCAATCTGTTGTAAACAATTTCAAACGAAATAAATCATTCGATATTGCATCTGGAAGAGGTAGGAAAAAAATTTTGTCGATGCGAGAGGAGCGATTAATAGAACGAATGGTAAAAGCGGACCCGAAAATTGGTGCCAAAAAAAATTGCGGCAAGCCTTGCAGAACATGGAGGTCCATCCGTTAATCCGCAAACAATAAGAAATTATTTGCATTCACATGGTTACAAAGGTTGGTTGTCCCGTAAGAAACCGTTTATATCTAAAAATAATGCTCTTAAACGGTTAGCATATGCAAAAGGATATATAAATAAGCCTGAAAAGTTCTGGAAAAAAGTTGTTTTTGTTTTTGAAAGCAAATTTAATATTTTTGGCTCAGATGGACGTCATTTCGTTTGGGGAAGACCTAATTCTTCTCTTAATAAAGAAAATTTAAAGCCAACCGTTAAATATTGAGGTGGAAATGTTGTGGTATAGGGTGCCATGACAGCTAACGGTGTTGGAAACTTAGCTTTCGTTGAAACTACAACGGAGAAATTTCAATATTTATCAATTTAAAAAAAAATTTTAAGAGCCAGTGGTAAAAAATTAGAAGTTGGTCGTGATTTCATGCTGGTCCAAGATAATGGCCCCAAGCATAATTGACTACTAATCAGAACTTGGCTTGTCTACAACTGCAAATCGACACTTCCACATCCCCCTCAATCACCGGACCAGAATCCTATTGAGCATCTTTGGGATTTGCTCGAGCGTAAAGTACGATAGCATGAGATAACCAACCGAGAGCAGCTTAAAACAGTTATCCTAGAGGAGTGGAATAAAATATCGCCGGACGATACATCCAAATTGGTGGAATCGATGAAACGCCGTTAACAAGAGGTCATTAATGCAAATGGATAAGTTATGAATGGATAAGAATGGATAAGTTCTTTATAAAATACTTAAATTAAGATATTTAAGCAAAGTATGTACAATTTTTTGAGTTCAAGTTAATTAGATTACTTTTTTAAATAATTTTCATAAATGAAGTGTAATTTTCAGAAAATATTTTAAATTGTTTTTTGAATGAAATAACACCATTCAATAAATATTAATATAAGTTTTCGACATTTAAAACGTATTTTGTAAAAAATAAAGCTTTAAATGGAAAATGAACTGCTGTGTGTGCAATTGTTTGATTCAGTGTATGTTAAATATATGTTATAAGTAATATACATAATTTTATTATGAACAAATTAAATATATGAAAGAAAAATATATATTCTGCACATCTGCAGCACAAATGCTTTAATTTCAATTTCAATTTCAATTAATTAAGCAGAATACGTTAGCGTATAACAATAATGTTTCTTTTGCATCCTGCACATAAAGTAGATTAACAATTAAATTATTATTAAAAGATATAATAACAACAACAACACCAACAACAACAACCCCTAGTACGCAGAATATGATGCAAATTTAAAAAAAAAACAGACTAGTGGTTTTCCTGTAATCGGTACCACAAAAACCCATAGTCGATTAATATAAAGAGAGATAATAATGATGTTCAGAAATTCGTCAAATATACCTTCTGGAAAAATCAAATAAATTTATGGACTCTCCCTTCAAAATGGTATCAAGACATTAATCAAAATAAAACTAATATAACCAGTTTTCTGCAATTACGCCACTCAAAAGTTTCTCGACTTTATTTAGATAAATTTGAGCGCTTGAAGATATACTTGGCCAAAACAAATTGACTCACTCCCATATTATTGAAAAAAATGGACGCTTCCCCTTTGTCAGCTCTGCAACCCCCATCCACACAAAATACTATTAACCACTTTCTAGCCGAATGTCCAACTTTCGGCTAGAAAGAAAGAAAACTGATTTTCTCCAACTAGAATCCATTAAAAAAGTAATTATCTTCCAAAAATCCTCTACCCCATTAATTTTCTTTAAATCACTATAAATTTTTCACAATTAATTACACTGTTCTACACAAAAACTCTACAAGACTTTTGCGCTCAAAGTCTCTTCCATTTACTGTCGCGTCGGAATCGCTATGCATTGTGTAATATTTTGAAATCAAATGTCTCATATTTGTTCACGTAAAGTACTCGCTTCACCACAACAAAAATAGACTTAATATAATTCCATTCATTTCTGTTTTTCTTCTTGTTTTATGCTCACAAATGTCGCGACCGTGTTCCTAGAAATGCACACACGTCAGCAATAATTTTCAGCAAATTCATATGTAGGGATAGGAAACCCAGCCAAGCATATATTGTGTAAAGCATAGATTTACGTATCTGCAGACGCTAGGTACCGAAATGAAATATTATCATCACATAACCCACAAGGTTATGCATGTTCCAAGCATGGCGTCATGATTAATATACAGCCAAGGAAAGGTACGCATTATCAACAGATACATAATGTCTGATGACTCTCTGAAGCTGGGTTTGTGTGCGCAAAATCAACCGCAAGACGAAGGCAGGCAGCTACGAAACAATTGAGCCACCACAGTCTGAGGTTAGTGACAATCAACTGATTAAGAATGTTTATAGAGATAATACCATCGTTTAGCGGTTTTGGGACATACCCACTTTTGCTCGGAGGTTATGTTTGGCAAGACCGCTAATCCTATAGATTAGACAAAATAACCCAGATTGTAAGTACCATATAGATATTAACATTGATTTCACCAAATAAAATTTCAATGACGTACTTTGTTTCTTTTTCTCCTTTCTCTGTTGTTATCTTTCTTTAAAAATTGAAAACATAAAAAATTAAAATAATTTATATAAATAACTTAGAGACATCGACTCGGAATTAACTGTTCTAAGATTACTCGTCAGGATTTGGCAAAACTATTAAAAAAAAATAAATAAATAACTGGCCATTTCAGCCCTTGAAAGGACTTTGACCTAGCTTCTTATGATCAATTGTGCTGTGCGTGTTATTAAGTTTGTACACAATTGACCGAGAACCGGACCTACATGCTTAACGCCGACTCCGAACGGCGATGAACGCAATGTTCTCGTTCTCAATAAGCTTTACATGGCATTTTGATTACTCCCTGAGGTTTGCCATTGTCTGCAGAGAGGTGGCGGCCGTACAGAAAAAGTATTTTAATTCAAATAATTTTCTGGCGCTGCTGGGGTTCGAACCCGGGTCTCCAGGTTCGTTGACATAGTGGCCACGCACTTTAACCAACTACGCCACGGACGCCACTATAAAACTATTTCAGTTCTTAATTTTACCGTTGAAAGCGACTTCTTTTCGTAAGAGTAAGACCGGGTATTGTTATGGTAGTGACATATCTCGCAGCTACTACATTCTAAAGCTAATTCTCCTTTTTTAGAAGCTTTGCAATCAGATAGAAAGAGATAAACTCTTTTGACATTTTAAATTGTATGTAAGTCATGTAAAAAAGTAAATTTTTTACATGATTTAATTTTAGCTTATCTAAAATTGAAGATATGGACAAATCTAATTTAATCTCCAAAACTACCTGCAAAGTAGACAGAGACAACATATGCGAGCAAGTATGCGTTGAAAGACAAAATCAAAATTAAGAACAAGAATATCAGCGCACAGATCAGACCTAAAAAACAAGAAGGACAATAATACACCACTTACAGGCCACTCGTCTACAACGGGGTAGGCTCACAATACGGGAAGGCATAAGTATTTTACAACAAGAACACAATTACAAACGAAGATACAGATTAGAAATGCTCCACATACTCAAAACTCCTACACAGAAGAGACTTTACTACAAAACGGACACTGATAACGCTCACATATGTACGTATATGTAAAGATAGTGTTTTTAATTTTCAATATTAAATAAATAAGCGGGCTTGAGGTCAGTTTTTAAAAATTATTTATTATTACCAATATTTCGAACTCCGTTGGAGTTCAATATCAAGGACTAAAACATAAAAATACATATAATAAAAACAATTATAAGAAAACATATGTATATAAAAAAGTCATAAAATAACATAAAATATCAGTAAGAGTTTTTGATTTGTGATAAATATTTTTATGTTTTTGTGTATGTCCCTAAAGATGGTTACTAAAAAATGTTCCTTTTGCAAAAGTAATGGGGGTCAGTGATACATATTAACCCTTTCCGGCACAAAAACCATAAAATTTGTATGGGAGCCCCCCTAAGGAGTGGTCGGAGGGAATAGCTATCAAAGGCAAAAATGTTCCTTTTGCAAAATTAATGGGGGTCGGTGATACATATTAACCCTTTCCGGCACTCTTTAAAAGGTCATATGCTCAGGTGTATGGAATAAATAAACAAAAACCATAAAATTTGTATGGGAGCCCCCCTAAGGAGTGGTCAGAAGGAATAGGTGTCAAACGCAAAAATGCTCCTTTTGCAAAAGTAATTGGGGTCGGTAATACATATTAACCCTTTCCGGCACAAAAACCATAAAATTTGTATCGGAGCTCCCCTAAGGAGTGGTCGGAGGGAATAGGTGTTAAAGGCAAAAATGTTCCTTTTGCAAAAGTATGAGGGTCGGTGATACATAATAACCCTCTCTGGCACTCTTTTAAAGATCATATGCTCAGGTGTATGGAATAAATATACAAAAACCATAATATTTGTATGGGAGCTCCCCTAAGGAGTGGTCGGAGGGAATATGTGTCAAAGGCAAAAATGTTCCTTTTGCAAAAGTAATGGGGGTCGGTGATACATATTAACCCTCTCCGGCTCTTTTTTAAAGGTCATATGCTCAGTTGTATGAAATAAATATTTTGCTAAATATTTTTTAAAAAAGATGTCATCAAAAGCGAATTGAATAATTCTACGTCTTGTGTTACGACATAGTCGAAACTTCTGTATCTTTTTTTTATTTTTAATGTTTTTTCAATTTTTTTGGTAAACTTTCACGTAAGAGCACTTCCTTTTTGTAACTCTTTTTGAATTTTATGTTTCAGACTTCCAGAGATTAATGGCATCATTTTATAAATCACCGTGATGAAACGCAACGCTAACGCGGCGCATCACTTGGATTTAAAATTTGCATTTTATTAATCACTACGTTATTGCGTTAGCTATGTTACGTTACTACGGTGAATTGTTAGTCAACAACAGTTTAGGGTTGTGACATGTAAAATAAAACTAGCATCATTATTGCAAATCTTTGATATATTTAAGATTTACCAAATTCTGACTTGTTGGCAACCATATCAGCTGTTCTTTTCAGCCATCATTAAATTGAAATATCAACGCCAAACACTGGCGTACCATTTGCTACCTGCGGTAGTTTTTTTATTTAATTTAGCAACATTTCGAACTGTTGGTTCGTTGTTGCTGTCTTTAACCTATATTTAAACGATATATTTAAACATTTAAGAATATATGAGTGAAGCAAAAAGTTATTACCCTTTCAATACCAAATTATTCGTTCTAACAGCAGCTCAAGAGCAAGTGATGAAAGTGACAGTTCAAGTGAACGAATTTCATGTGCTGCGTTTTATAAAATGCGAACTTTGTACTTTTTTCACTACGCTATTGCGTTACTCAACGCTGAAGATCACGGTGTGAAGCGTTGCGTTTTATAAATTGCGAATTTCAACAACGCAGCGTGAAGTGATGTGCAGGGATTTATAAAATGATGCTATAACTGTCCGCCATGCAGCAGTGTTTTTTTGAGAAGAACATTTTAGCGCCCTATATTAAATGTATAATTAATAGAAAATACAAATTAAAAATTTTTTTCGTAATCTTCAAGAACTGTTTAATACTATAAAAAAGGTTTGATAACCATATATAATAAAGAAAGTGAAAAAAAATTGTTGAATATATGTTATTTTTTAGCATTCTAGACGGTAATAGTACAATTAGACATTAATTAGACATGAGTGTTTCATAGAATTTTAAAATTTTCTTTTGATTAGCCTTAGTTTTTTCAAATGTGTTACATTCAGTCTATAGAGTCTAGACGGTATAGACGGTCGGTAGAATAATTTTTATTTTTAAATACTTCTGATGAGCTTACTTGGTGGTAAGCGAATAGAATTCTTCAAGGAAACCCACGCGCCTACACGGCTTTAACCAGGCATTAGGTAACAGCTCGTTTTCCACTTTTTTCATCGGGTTGAATATCTTTTTATATTTTTTCGGCTTCCTTAGTTCCTATTGTTAAGCTTCCACTTAGCATTGGGAAAATCCTATCCTAATATCCAACATTTTTTTCATTAAACCCACCATTCTCTTTTTTAGATGAGCTAGGTTTATATTAATATTTATTCAATCAATTTTTTTTATTTCAGATAGTAAATTATTGAATTATTGAAGTATTGAATTAAATTTTTAAGATTTTGCATCAAATAAACTTCTTCATTTTATTTATAGCTCCATAACAATTAAATTATCATCATTTATCACTAAAGTATATATTAAATAAAACACATGGTGTTTTTGAGCTTTTTAATTACTGTTGACCTGTTCAGATTATGTAAGTATGTTCACAAGAGTTGTTTAATTTTTTTTCGGCTACAATTTTGTTGAAGATATTTGGTTAAAAATTTGCTTAATTAAGGAGCTATCGTCGAAAAATTGCGAAAACAGCCCAAAAAATTAATATTTTTCGCTTAAAAAATTATCTTTTTGAGCTTTTTAAGTAGTCTAGACACGTTCAGATCACATAAGTATGTTCACAAGAGTTATTAAATTTTTCTTCGGTTACAATTTTGTAGAAGATAGTATAGGAAAAATTTTAATTCCTTTCAAGTTATGCCAAATTAAAAATTTTTTGACATTTAAATTAAAAAAAAAAATACAACAAATTATTTTACAAGTACTTTTTTTACATGTTTGTTTATTGAATTGTTAGCTACAACTTTGCCTAAGACAATAAACCGATATTTCTATTTCTGACGGAGTTATTGAAGAAAAAACTGATGGTACCTTTTTTTTGGCAAAATCACTAAAACCCACAATATAAAATGGGCCATAAAAATAGAACGGGCGCCAAACCGCGCTAGGGTTATACTCACCATTGATCATAGCATCGAACCTATATAGTGGCATGCTGTTATTTTGTTCACTGTTGCACAGTGTTATTATTATTTATTATCCAATGTTGATTATTTATAGCATATTATTTATTATTTCTCGTTAGTTTCTTCTTTCTTTATTTTTTATCATACAGTTATTTATTTAAAATTTTTTGTGTACTACTTATGTTTATTTTTGGTGTTTTTTATTTTATTATATATTTTTTTTTTATTATATATTTTATTACAATTATATATAAGAACAGATTAGTTTTTGATTGGTAAAAATAATTGACAGTAGCTAGACTTGTAGACCAGTAGCTAGATTGATTTAATTCTCAATTCAAGTAAACTAATACTCGGTGAGAGTAAGTTATTTTTGCTCTCACTTTGAGTGTAGTTAGATAACGACTCAGACATCGTTAGAGTCAAACGACTTAGTGGCTTTTTTGAAACCGACCCGTCTCTAGCTCCTTTTGGCAAAGTGCGTTGACACTTTGTTTAAAATTATCAATATTGTTTTTAAGAAAGGTTGCGGGCCGCCTCACATCTTTTGGGAGGAGCAAAGTGTTGATACACTTTGCCACTCACACATCAAAGAACTTCGTGTTGATTTCTCAAATAATATTTAGACTCCACATATACAACACAATTAATAAAAACAATAGCTGCACAACAGACGATAATTAGAGAACAAAATCGGTTGTCGTTACTCAGGGCTGGTTATGCAAACGCAACGGAGCGTGTCGTAGCACTACTCAAATTTGCTATATGAACAATGCACATAAGTAGGTAATGAAAACTTAACAAAAAGTAACAAAACTCAGATAAAACTATTTATGTTTTCGTTTCTACAAAAAAATGTTGCCCTACCACAGTGCAACATTTTTCAAGTGTTGCACTCAACCCTGAAAAAGTGCAGGTTTTGAACACAAAACACTGCCCTACTTACTCAACCAAAAATAAAAAATTTGCCATATCAAAAATATTATTAAGAGTCAAATTATGAATGCATATGGGGATTTCCACAGTATGGTCTACCGGGGCCTAAAATTAAAATGTTAATAAACAAATAATTTTTTTCTAATATTATATTAAAAAATGCATACATTTTTATAATATAATGCATTTACAGCTCATCTCAGTTGTTATTTTGAGAAAATTTTCCTGAAAACTAAAAATATATTTTTCTTGATCTTAGCTACTTTTAATGCCTTTTTCTCATTAGTATTTTTTGTTTATATATTTATTTTATGGTTCCTCTCATCTTATGAAATTTTTCTACAAAAGACAAATAAATTCTAAAAAAATGAAAAGAGACCAAACAAAGCTCGATTAACGGTAAATTTTTATTTTGCTTTCATTGATATTATAATGTCGCGTTCTTGTACCTGAAGTACCATTTGTTATCAGTACTTCGTGATCGTTCTAGGCAAGTGTCTAAAAATATTAGTTCAAACCAAATTTGATGGCCTAATTTGATCTCAAAAAAAAGTTACTTCATAAAATTATTATATCAAAAATTTAATTTTGATTTATAAAGTATGTCGCGTTCGCTATCGTACGTGTTACTTTTAAAAAGAAAATTTTTATTTTATTTTAACTTGCATATAAATGTATGCAGATGGGTAAAACACGTGCATAATGCATTATGCAACGCTTTTAAATTATGCATTTTCTCTCTTTAAATGTGCACAAGAGCACATAACTGGCATTCACATCATGTATATTGGTTTTGACACAATTAAAGAGATTTCGTCAAATTTGATAGAGAAATGGAAGCACATAACAAATATTCCAGGTATCCGGGAACTGCATTCGATCTCCTATAAGGAACATTTGAAATAAATGTTAGCTCAAACGGCATATTCATTCAAAAACTAATATTTCATCATTTTTTCAGTTGCCTCATATGTATTTTAAATTATTTTTTAATTAATATTACTAATATAAAACTCAAAAATAATATACCTGACGTTTTTTGTTGTTAATGAAATTTTGTGTTGGAATTTTTTGAACTTATACTTATTACAAACGCGATGTAAAAATATGTCGCGTGCTAGACGTCACGTGCTACATTACGCTAAACATTAATAAAAAAAAAACAAATATAAGTATGTCAACAGGACAACTATCATTTGAAGGCCATATTAATCCATTTAAGTTTAAAATTATTCGTTTTAAAATTTTTTGTCGCATTTCGCAGAATACTGCATTTTTCTATATGCATTTGAAAACGAGTTCCATTTTTTGTCGCGTGCTAGATGCCCTGTTAATTGATAATATATTGGAAACATAAATTCTACTGAATCTACATTTTTTACTAAACATATTGCTACTAAAATGCTATCGAAAACTAAAAAAAAATGAAATTTTATTTTTAATTTTCTTCATTTGTTTGCTCCTTAAAGGCGTACGAATGTCGCGTGCTCGACCATGGAATTGCCCATATATTTATCCTTGCCTAACACACGCATTTCATAATATTTTCGTTTAAAGCAATCAACTGATTTTCAGGGCAATATTCTCCCCTCATAAACTTTTGCAGGGCAAGAAATGTGCCTTTTTTGCGCTATATAAATGTAACATTTTAAGAAACGAACACAGATTTTTTTCACCCGTTTGCACTTATTTTACAATCGAACACGAAAAAAGAAGAGGGCAATACCTTGGGCGATATACTAGTATTTTTGTATTTTTATGATATAATTCTTTAAAAAAAAGAAGACCGCACAATTGACTTCGAAATGATTTTCACAATAATACTTTTCAAAAATGATAAAAAAATCTCAATTTTGACGATGGAAGAATAAAGAAGATAGTCTAGTTGCTGACGGCTTTCCTCCATTCTGAGCGAGAACTGTCAACATCAATATCTCTTTGAGGGCGACAAACAAACCGTTGTAAATTTAAAAAAATTTTTCGTGGAATTGTCATCAGTGATGACTATAAAAGTGAAATGAAAAAAAAAATTTTTATGTAAGTATTGAAAAAATGCCTGGATTATTTTTCACCCAATCGTCCTCAAAGGTAACTTTTTTCTACTGGGTAGTCTTACTTTAACCCGCATCCATTGTTTGCATCAAATTGATGCAAATTCTTGAAACGCATTCATATATTCAAAGCAAATATGCATATTTAAAATCAGAATTTTGGCTACCTTCCTAAAATATCAAAACAAACAAGTGAGCAGTTCTACAGTTAGAGATAGTCTTATACTTTTCGCGCTAGAATAGTTAATAAATTGAAAATATTCTAATGAATAATATTGTCTTTTTGTATCTGCATCAAATTGATGCACAACGTACTTTTCGTTTCTACAAATTTCCGATGGATGCGGGTTAAATAGTGACAGAAGCAGCTAATTTTGACAGAAGCAGCCAAAAACATGCAAATAGTAAACATCAGTGTGCAAAAAGCCAGTCTTAAGTAAAATTTTGTAATTCAAGTTTTCGAAAATGCAGAGGACAAGACGTTTTTACCTTTCGAAAGACCAAATTTGCCAATAACTAAATGCCTGTAATAGCGAAGATGAAGATCAGTAGTTTCTGGATGAGGTCGATGTCGCCTAGAAGTTGATGTTGAGAATTTAGAAGAAGGTTCTGAAGTTGAGATTGACGATGTGATTTGTTCAAATAGCTCGTCAATTGTGCCAACACCAAAACTAATGATTAAAATGTGAAGAGAAAGTTCCCCTAACTCTCATGGATTTCCGCGCAGAATTTTCAAGTGAATTGATAAATTGCTTTACACGTCGCAAACGCAGTTTTAATTCTCCGCGAAATGGACAGATACCACTCCAAAGTGTTTCATTGTATGCACGAAAAATGGCCTTGATCACAGATCAAATTATTATTATTATGTCGCCTGTAATAATCCTTTTTGTTTAACAAATGATGGGCAATGTTTTGAAATCTTTCATTTTCCGAAATTCACGCTCTATAAATAAGTTTTTATTGTTCTTTTTGCAAAAACGAAAATAACATTTAAAGACATTTGATGTGTTTTTACCGTTGAGGATGATTGGATTATTTTCAACCCATCCGGAAAATTTATTTTTTACTTTGTTGGAGTAGCTATTTATAAAGGTTTTGACATAATTTTTTTGGGACGAGAAGATATATCCGCTCCTATTTGAAAAGTGGTTTTGGTACCTATATCTGTAGTCTCTGAGAAATCGGGCTTAATATATATGTACCTATGGAAAAAAAATATTTTTTTCCTAGTTTTTTCTTTCTCTTAAAATTAAGTTAAAACTAGTAAGAAATGATCTTCGACTGGCCCAAAGTTAAAATACCCCCACGGCCGAACCAAAGTATATTCAAAGTCTTAAGCAGTCAATAAAATGTTTATTTGCCACTTTGTATGGGAGGTGGGGGTAGCTCTGATCCGATTTCATACACAGAGTATATACTATACATCAAAGCTCATATGCAAAATTTCAAGTCCATATTTTAATTTTTGTGGAATTTAATGAGATTTTACCGTTTTGATAAAGTCACTTTGTATGGGAGGTAGGCGTGGTTTTCAACCGATTTGGCTCATTTTTGAACTTGACCTGTATTTTTTAGATAAAAGCTTAAATATCGGATTTCGAGATGATAGCTTGAAAATTACGGCTGTAATCGTGATCACAGACAGACAGACGGACAGACGGACAGACGAACAGACGGACATGGCTAAATCGACTCGGGTGGTGATGCTGATCAAGAATATATATATTTTTCTATACCTGCCACGCCTCCTTATGGGCGTTACAAACGGAGTGACAAAATTAATATACCCCCATTTACGTTTTTTAAACGTGGGGGTATAAAAATTAACAAGTTCGAAAAATGTGGCACACGTTAAAAGCCACATTGGTTTTTAAACCTTTAAGCACAACTTTATGAAATGGGTTATTTTTCACAATATTTTTAGACATTCTGTCTTCGGCTGGTCGCCATACATTGTTTATAATAATATTATTTGGACCATTAGACAAGAAATTATTAATATTTAATCACACCCCTCGCGATGGAAAATCTGAATGTCTTAAAAAAGCCTGAATGTCCCCATTTTCTACTTACATTGGATCCGTGTGAGAAACATGTCTAACCGCGTCACTTTCTGTATATTCTTAAGTTTTCAGGTAGATCTAAATACAGTGACTGATATACTTATTATATTCTCCGGCAGCGTGTGTTTTTTTTTCATTCATACAACAATTTTGCAGAATTGTCGAATAAAAATTTTGTGAAATGTTCTTTGAAATATTATTTCCCAAATTAGGAAGGTCGCTTCTTGTGTGGCAAGTGGCAGTAACCTATTTGCTGAACACTGCGGGTGATTCCACCCTGTAATATTTGTTTTGTATATTGTGGTCATCAATGGAAATGGAATGATTTCTAATGAATGTAAAGAATTCTCACTGTGTCCTCTGAATTGCAATCATCGTTGATTCCTTATAAAGTTCTAACAGTAATAAAGAACTGTAAATGGGAATAATTTATGTGACTACAAATAAATGACGAAAGCAATTATTGAAGAATATACACGCATTTGTGGTTCAGATAATAGCAACTCTCCAAATATAAGTCATGCTTATGTAAAGTCCTCCATCATCATATGTACATTTAAAAGTTTAATCACTACAAATAGAGTCAAGCAAGTGATTTCTAACGGTACATATTCAATTATAAATCAATTGCAAAAAAACTTGCTACTATTATCAAACGTCCGAGACATTGGATTTGATTTTTGCAATAAACCCAACAGTAGGTGGTCAACTTTACAGCGTACGGAAGTGTTAGATTTGTTGCTGCAACAATGCCACTAGTTAACAATGGGACAAAATTGTTTTGTAGGTTTTCCCATCAGCAGACAATCTTATGATGACATAATTTTTCCTGAAGGTTATATATCAAGCAAGTAATAATTTGCCCAAACTAAGAATATTTTACCCAAAAGTAGAATTTAAATGGAAATAGGAAATACCTACTTGTAACGAACATAAACAAAAAAACAAAAAAAAAAGGAAGGAAGAAATAAATTGAAAATAATGCAAGTAATTGATTTATTTTTCCATCTCTGCATGTACACCAAGCACAAGAAGCAAAGAATACAAAATGTTGATATAACCATTTTTTAAGGCTCTTCTGGCAAAACGATGGATCAATTAGGCAACAGGAAGAATATAATGAAGTTTTTAGAAAAGGTTTTGGTTTCTTTTTCTTTTTTCTTTTTTTTCTGTCACTAATTGTGACACAATTTTGTAAACATTCAATCAAATTATTAGCATCTTCCAAAAATCATTAATCTGGATATAAAGTTATAATAGGTACTTCCGTTTCATTGGCATGTGCTACAATGTATAACTGGGTGTACCTTTGGGAATGGAATTAAAAAAAGTAAAATTGTTTTTCTTAACTTTGAGAAACTTTTGACAATTTTAATTATTTATAAATAGAAAACATGCAGTCATGGTCACACAAATAGCACACGTTAGTTGAAATTATCAGCTCTCCATCATATATAGAAAAATATGAGTTGAAATGATATGGTTTCAGTATTTGTCTTAAATTTAATTAATTACATGCATAAAGAGTCCTTACAGAACTTTAGGAAAAAATGAGAATAGTTTAAGATTTTGTTTCGAAAAATAAAAGTGTTTTTCAATTAATAAATTTTCAAAAAGTTTCATTTGATGAATTTAAACCTAGACTAAAAAGACTAATAAAAATAAAAATAGCAGTGATTAACAGAAAACCTAAGCAATGTCATCATTTAAAATTAAACTCTTTTGAGAATGACAGAACTAAATCACTAATTCGGAACAGATTGGTCACGAGAGCCAAAATCTTTTAGACTAAAATCTAATCTAAAAAATAATAAGAGTTGGCTGTGTCGTTGAGACACCCGTAGGTTTTGACGTGACGGTGTTTCTTTATACTCCTATTTTATGTCCAAACTCTTGTTTTAATTCATGACCAAATTCTTGACTTGTATAAATATACCGAATCACTTTCCTAATTTGGTAAGGTGTTTTTTAGGTGTGTCTTAATTTTGGTACTAATCCATATCCTAATTCATGTCATAGGCCGGATTCATTGTGAGTTTTTTGATAGCAGTGTTGACTGCCACGAAAAAAAATGTTGAAATAACTAGATTTTGTTGTTGTTGTTGTTGTTGTTGCTGTTGTTGTTGCTGTTGGTGTTGGTGTTGTTGTTGTTGTTGTTGTTGTTGTTATTGTTATTGTTGTTGATGTTGATGTTGATGTTGATGTTGATGTTGATGTTGATGTTGATGTTGATGTTGATGTTGATGTTGATGTTGATGTTGATGTTGATGTTGATGTTGATGTTGATGTTGCTGTTGATGTTGATGTTGATGTTGATGTTGATGTTGATGTTGATGTTGATGTTGATGTTGATGTTGATGTTGATGTTGATGTTGATGTTGATGTTGATGTTGATGTTGATGTTGATGTTGATGTTGATGTTGATGTTGATGTTGATGTTGATGTTGATGTTGATGTTGATGTTGATGTTGATGTTGATGTTGATGTTGATGTTGATGTTGATGTTGATGTTGATGTTGATGTTGATGTTGATGTTGATGTTGATGTTGATGTTGATGTTGATGTTGATGTTGATGTGTATGTTGATGTTGATCTTGATCTTGATCTTGATATTGATGTTGATGTCATTTCATTTTCGTTCCTTAAAATTTACCGTTACGCCAGTAATTACAGAGTTAAAATTCCATGAAACGTTTTTTCATGGTTGTAAAATTTTTATTTCATTTTGTGGTTGCCATCCTGAAAGAATAATAACACATCTATGCATCAGGTCTAACACGACCTTACGACGTTAGAAAATTTTTACTTTGTTCGTAAGACCCAATATAAATCCTTCATTTTCCTTGTTAAACATTTATCGCAGCTTGTATACTCATCGAGTAAAAGTTCAATGCAACGCCATTGCATAAATGTTACATTGTAGATCTTTTAGAGTCTCTTTCACTGTGTTCTGAAATCCAGAAATTTTTTGTCTAATTTTGTTGTAAAGGCTTAGAATATTATCATATTTTAAATCCTAGCACTAAAACTCAGCGAGTAATAATTCCATGTAACCAATTTTCAGTTGCGTTGCTTAAGCAGCTCCCACCGCGTTCCCATGATGTTTCGAATTTTTTTTTATAATGAAGTCAAAGAATTAAGCTTAACAGTCGTACCATTTTTTTGATCATAGCTCTTATACTCAGTGAGTAACAATTCAATGCAACGTCGATGAATTTTAAATTTCCTTTTTCAATTTTTTTGGAAACCTGCGCGGTAAAATGTAATTTCGTCGTGTCAAACCACGTTATTCATACATATTACAAACATAATAGGTCTGTTTCCGTACGCACACTGTGTAACTTGTGGGACACTATTTTCTGTTTCCGTACTTTCTGTGCTTAAAATGGGAGAAGAAGAACAAGCATAAAATCGCTCTCTCGAGCACTGAGAGTGCTAGAACTCGAGACTTCGAGTCATGGTATAATAATACATGGTAGCATTGACAACTGCTTATTTTCTCTTCAACAGGAAAACATACTGGACTTTACTCGAAGTCATGGTATAATAATACAAGGTAGCATTGACAGTTGCTTGGGAAATCATCTACTGTCAAAAAATATACTCAAAAAGAGAGCGCTCACAATCCGCCATTGAAAACACAAGCAATGTTGAAAACGTTGAAGTGAAAAAAAACAACAACCACAGCAGCTGCTGATGTATTTCCACAAACAGTTGTTTTTGACAGGAGATGTTTTCTTGTAGAAGAGAAAATAAGCAGTTGTCAATGCTACCTTGTATTAGGTCTGTTTCCGTACTTTACACTGTGTAAGATTTGTGTAAAATGTGTGCTAGAGAGTAAAAACGAAATGTGAGAATAGTTGCAAAAGTACGGAAACATGATACAATTATACAGGTAGGTTTGACAACAGGCTATTTTCTCACGAGATCGTTCATGGATTGGCAAACTCGTCTGTTTTTTGTTTTTTTTTTTTTTTTATTTGCTTTGTCTTGTATGATTTTTGACAATTCATGTTCGCTGGAAAACTGGCACACCTACCTGATTAATTATACCATGGTACGGAAACAGCTTCTAGTAAGTTTCAAGCACAAAACAGCTGATTTTGACTGCAGACGGCAGCACAAAATTTAAAACACTTTCACTCAAATTAATAAAAGCCATTTTTAATGCAAAACTGAACAATTACTTAATTTTTATTTATTATTATTTATTTATTGTACGTAAATTTCTTTTTAGGCACACAATTTGTGCATTTATTAATCGCAAAACATAAACAATTATGAAATGTAATTTGACATTTGCTTCTTCTTATTGATGCTTATTCTTCTTGATGCTTGTTCTTACTTTACTCGAAGTCTCGAGTTCTAGCACTCTCTGTGCACTTTGTGCGCTCGAGAGAGCGATTTTATGCTTGTTCTTCTTCTCCCATTTTAAGCACAGAAAGTACGGAAACAGAAAATAGTGTCCCACAAGTTACACAGTGTGCGTACGGAAACAGACCTATTATTATACCATGTCTGATACCAACTTCAAAATCACTACACAGTAACAAAAAAGATACAGTAGTTTCGACTACGTCGTAACACAAGACGTAGATTTATTCCATTCGATTTTGATGACATCTTTTTTAAAAAATATTTAGCAAAATATTTATTCCATACACCTGAGCATATGACCTTTAAAAGAGTGCCAGAGAGGGTTAATATGTATCACCGATCCCATTACTTTTGCAAAAGGAACATTTTTGCCTTTGACACCTATTCCCTCCGACCACTCCTTAGGGGGGCTCCCATACAAATTTTATGGTTTTTGTGCCGGAAAGGGTTAACGTGTATGACCGACCCCCATTTCTTTTGCAAAAGGAGCATTTTTTCCTTCGACACCTATTCCCTCCGACCACTCTTTAGGGGGGCTCCCATACAAATTTTATTGTGTTTGTGCCGGAAAGGGTTAATATGTATCACCAACCCCCATTACTTTTGAAAAAGGAACATTTTTGCCTTCAACACCTATTTCCTCCGACCACTCCTTATGGGGGCTCCCATACAAATTTTATGGTTTTTGTTTATTTATTCCATACACCTGAGCATATGACCTTTAAGAGAGTGCAGAGAGGGTTAATATGTATCACCGACCCCATTACTTTTGCAAAAGGAACATTTTTGCCTTTGACACCTATTCCCTCCGACCACTCCTTAGGGGGGCTCCCATACAAATTTTATTGTGTTTGTGCCGGAAAGGGTTAGTATGTATGACCGACCCCCATTACTTTTGCAAAAGGAACATTTTTGCCTTTGATACCTAATTCCTCCGACCACTCCTTAGGGGGGCTCCCTTACAAATTTTATAGTTTTGTCGATAAAACCGGAAACTGTCGATAAATAGGTAGCAAGTTTAAGCAAACAAAAACATCAAATGTTGGCTTTATATTTCATGTAATTGTGTAAAATTTATATAAGTTAGAGAGTTCTAACATGAATTTTTGTCGCATTGAGGATCAAGCAGACCAACAAGTGCTAACATTAACATTGTACGATCAGTACTTTAGGCCCACCAAAGGCTCAAAAAGTGATATAAATACCGACACCTGATCACTATCAACCATCCTACTTACCTCCGAGAATGACGTATTCTACGAAAAAACGCAAATTACGCAAGAAAAGTTGAAATAATTTCTACTTTTCTTGCGTAAATTGCATTATTCCAACGATACGCACGTAGGCGTTCGTTGACATTAAACTCTCTCTCATAAGCTTTCATACATTTCTATTCCATTGCGTTCAGCGAGTAGACGGACGCATATGCAAATGCAGAGAATGAATTTCCAGCTTTAACCCTTAAGTGCTGTTGTTGGTTTGTGGGATCACATCCAAATATTTAAAGTCTATTTTAATAATTAAAAAATTAAATAAAACTAGCGGACCCGGCGAACTTAGTCTCGCCCCAATTTCACGCCTTCAGATAAACTCCAGAATGATAAAATACAGATAGCTCAAATTTCAATGTGATTTATTTGGACAGAATCTAAGTCAGTAGAGAGCGTTTTTATAAACAATGTTTTTCGATTTGTTTTCCGGAGCAAAAACAAACAAAGAAGACGGTTTGCCAACACGCGAACAGACAACGTACAGCTGACCGTGCGAAAAACAGAGAAATTCGAGATTAATCCGACAGACTTGCGATTTATTGATGGTCATCGCAATAGCCAATCGAACAGGGAACTGAATACGCTTGAATTGGAATGGAAGATCAGTTGGAATAATTGGAATTCGTGGTATGAGGACTTCCTCTCCTTTAAATTTGCCCTTGATGATCGTCGCTTGGATCACATTGTTCATTAGTTTCTTGACGGACAATCGCGTATCGTTGCACAATTTTGGATGATTCAGATTCCGCAGCATGATTATGTTTGATCCCACCTTCAGCTGTAAATTATGCGGCGGAGTTCCTGGCACATCAAGCTAGTTCAAAAATTCCGTCGGATAGTTGGTCGCTTCATACTCGTCTCTCACGCTGTCAATGGATTTGTATGAATGCAGTTCTCCAGAGATTCGACTTTGAATAATGAAATTCAAGCTATCGACGTCCGTATTCTTCGCTGCTAGTATTGCCCGTTCACTAATCCAATCGAGATTTTTATAATTTTGCGCAATGCCGGGTAACACTTTGGTGATGAGTTCCTCTTTCGACGATGTGAACTCGCAAAAATTTGTCGGGAACGATATCAATCCAGTCGAAACATCAACCAGGAATTTGACCATTGCCAAGCGCCAGCAGTGGTCTCGAAAATTCAGCAGCCGATGGGTCGTTCTGCAACGTGACTCTCATGTGCGTGGTCAATTTTGAGGAGGATGTAACAGCCAACGCAATTTGAGATCTTGACCGAATTGTTGCCAGAATCAGCGAAATAACGAATGTCTTGCCTGTCCCACCGGGAGCATCGAAAAAGTCAATACCTCCTGTTCCATCGTCAACAACCTTCATCAGCGAATCGTACACGTTCTTCTGCTCGGCATTCAACAGCGGCACATTTGTTCGGAGTCTTTAGGCCAGCTCATCTCGATCATAGTCTTGTTCCCGTTACAATTCGCGATTGAATGCATCGTACATTGAACGATTTGGGCGCTAGCATTCCCAATGTCGACAGCAGACTGTCGCACATGAGAACGCACATGTCTTCGACCAAAATTAACGCTTCGTTGCGCATCTCGTCGTTAATTTCAAGATCGAAATTCGAAGTTGTCGTGCGAACTCTGTGCAAAATGTCGTCAGCCATTTCATCCTGGTATTTGTCCCACAATGCAGTTCGACGAATGACATGTGGCTATGATGATTGCAAACAATGTACGAATTTGATTCGCTGGTGCAGAAACAGTTACATCGGCGACCGTTGAGTCCCAATGTGTATCGTTTTCGAGCAAATTCAAACTTTGGCAAGCCTCCCGAAAAGTGGCGCACAGCTCACCATCCACGGTACGCAGGGAATCGAAGGATGTAGGGCCTCTAATATTCACCAAAAGTAAGCGAAGATAGAAGCATTCATCTTGGCATGGATGAACTGTGTATATTCGTCCGAGGGCATCAGTCGAATAGACATCAGCGAATCCAGCAACAGCATCACTTTTCTTCCGGCGTTGAAACTTCTTCGATACAGCGTTCCATATATAAAAGCGTGGCATTTCCGAATAGAGTAAAGTCCTTACGAACGGATCGCTTTCACATGTCGAAAAGAAATTTGTCAATGTTGTCAATTGTAAGTCAATGTATAACGGCATCTCTCGGGTTGTGGCATTGATTGTAGCACAGCGACATCTATCATTTATCTCATTAACTTCTCCACCCATAATTCACGCAAAACGTCTTTTATTCCAATGAAATTATCCAATTTTTCACGAATTTTCCACCTTTACATCGTCAAAAATCATGAAATCATGCGATAAAAAGCAAAATTTAAAAAAAAAATTTTAATTTTTTGCGTTTTACCAGAATTTTCCGAGTTTTCCACTAAGAATTTTATATTTTTCCATTCGAAAAGCCATTCCGGAACAATTGCGCACAAAATCCCATACAAAAAAAAATCAGTTTTCGATTATTCCAATTTCCCGACTTTCCCGGAGGGTTTTCCCAAAATTTTCTTTCGTAAAAACCTTCTCCTGGCAATTACAAACAACTGAAAAAAAATTTCAGCCAAATCGGCCCAGCCGTTCTCATTTGATGAATTACTATACATTTTTCACACCATTTTTATATATATAGATTAGTTCATCCCGGCATAAAAACTTGTGTTTCGTCTGTTTTTTCGTAAAGATAAATGACTTGTTAAAACTTTTGAAAACATATATGTTATATGTGGATGTTTAACAAAGTTTATTTTACTTTTTGTGAGTCAACTAGAAAAAAAGTAATAAGAACTAAAAATGATGACAATAATTAATTTTAAAACTCAAACGAATGGTTAAGCGAACTAATGCGACCACATTTCTCAATAACAGCAAAAATGTTCAGAGATAAGATACTGAAGATAAGATTTTGCATCGAACCTCATCATATTGACAATGAGAATGACAAAATTATCAATAATTAATTTGTTAGAAAATTCTGATATCGTCACCTGGAAGCTCGACTTTAAACATGCTCAATGGCAGACTTAATCATGCCTTTAAAGACTTCGAATATAATTAAGCTTACATTACTGTCTTCCTGTATTTCTTTAGTATTTTACGTGGTTAGCATTTCGACAAATAGCTGGGTAAGATTTCAATTTCTAAAAAGTCCACAACGGTTTTTTCTTTGCCTTTTATCAAGATTTCTACGCAGATCACTGCGAGTGCTTTTTTGACCGATGAAATAAGAAGTGATGTCAATTATGGCTTATTTTCGGGAAAAATATACCGCAATCAGTTATCAGCCACTCTTCGTTTTGGTTTAAGTGGTAAGTTAAGCCAACCACACAAACAAATTTTATCAGTATGTTAACCCAATAATACACGTACATATGTAATATTTTTTTGTGGAGTTACCTGTGACTTCACTCAGAACGCATGCATCTACAGCTGTCAAAAGATTGAATCTGAACGACAAGATGAACTATATAGTATACTAAGAGGTGAAAAGATACGTCCATGCGAAGAAACCAGTAGAAATATCTTTGATCGTTCCCAACACAAAGTAAAAAATTCCACTCACTCAGCAGAAAAAGGTAAGAACATAACATACATATAACTAATGATATCAACTTAAGAGGGGTAAAAATCTCTAGCTTCTATTTCTAAAAATGTTTAATCTTAAGTGAACAACTATATATTAAATAAAATTAAAATATATTGTATTGGTTTTATATAAATCACACAAATAAGTTAAATAACGTCGTTGCGCATACAAAAAAGGCTATGTGTAAAATTACGATTTTTTTTTTATTTTACCATTTAATAGCCATATGTATCCCCCATCTATTCACCAAATATTTTCTTGATATACCTATTGGTCCGGAAGTAAGCAAATGTGAAAGTTAGCCAGCTATGTGAAAATAGTATTGAAATTGTTAAAAAACAAAAATGTTTTTTTCGTTTCCTGAAAAATTGTTCAAAAACACATAACCTTTTTTGTATGCGCAACGACGACAAAAAATTTCACAACAAATATTGAATTGTACTTCCACATCGAAGGTGCACAAGCGGAAGTACAGAAGCGATGGCAAGCTTTGTATGTGATATATGCATAATTTTAAATGTTCAAGAACATTGATTTTATTTTAAATTTTCAATACAAACCACAAATTTTAGTCTTGTAGTAACAAGCCTCTAATTGTCATTTATTAACGACAGTTACAAATAATATCTTTATTATTAATCATACTGCTTAACGTGGGGTAAATTCCCATACTGTGAAGTGAAACAATGAAAAAGTTTTACATGCTATCCACAGAGTTCATAAAAAAATAAAAAAAAATAAATAACTGGCCATTTCAGCCCTTGAAAGGACTTTGACCTAGCTTCTTATGATCAATTGTGTTGTGCGTGTTATTAAGTTTGTACACAATTGACCGAGAAATGGACCTACATGCTTAACGCCGACTCCGAACGGCGATGAACGAAATGTTCTTATTCTCAAGAAGCTTTACATAGCATTTTTATTACTCTCTGAGGTTTGCCATTGTCTGCAGAGAGGTGGCGGCCGTACAGAAAAATTATTTTAATTCAAATAATTTTCTGTCGCTGCTGGGGTTCGAACCTGGGTCTCCAAAGTTCTTTGACATAGCGGCCACGCACTTTAACCAACTACGCCACGGACGCCACAGAGTTCATACTCATGTTTTTAATGAATGCTCTTTACAACGGTAATAAAAAAAGATACAGTAGTTTCGACTATGTCGTTACACAAGACGTAGAATTATTCAATTCGCTTTTGATGACATCTTTTTTATAAAATATTAAGCAAAATATTTATTCCATACACCTGAGCATATGACCTTTAAAAGAGTGCCGGAGAGGGTTAATATGTATGACCGACCCCCATTACTTTTGCAAAAGGAATATTTTTGCCTTGGACACCTATTCCCTCCGACCACTCCTTAGGGGGGCTCCCATACAAATGTTATGGTTTTTGTTTATTTATTCCATACACCTGAGCATATGACCTTTGAAAGAGTGCCGGAAAGGGTTAATGTGTATGACCAACCCCATTACTTTTGTAAAAAGAACTTTTTCGCCTTTGACACCTTTTCTCTCCGACCACTCCTTAGGGGGGCTCCCATACAAATTTTATGGTTTTTGTTTATTTATTCCATACACCTGAGCATATGACCTTTAAAAGAGTGCCGGAAAGAGTTAATATGTATCACCGACCCCCATTACTTTTGCAAAAGGAACATTTTTGCCTTCAACACCTATTTCCTCCGACCACTCCTTAGGGGGGCTCCCATACAAATTTTATGGTTTTTGTTTATTTATTCCATACACCTGAGCATATGACCTTTAAGAGAGTGCCGGAGAGGGTTAATATGTATCACCGACCCCCATTACTTTTGCAAAAGGAACATTTTTGCTTTTGACACCTATTCCCTCCGACCACTCCTTAGGGGGGCTCCCATACAAATTTTATGGTTTTGTCGATAAAACCGGAAACTTTCGATAAATAGATAGCAAGTTTAAGCAAACAAAAACATCAAATGTCTTCTTTATATTTCATGTAATTGTGTAAAATTTATATAAGTTAGAGAGTTCTAACATGAAGTTTTGTCGCATTGAGGATCAAGCAGACCAACAAGTGCTAACATCAACATTGTATGATCAGTACTTTAGGCCCACCAAAGGGTCAAAAAGTGATATAAATACCGACACCTGATCACTATCAACCACCCTACTTAACTCCGAGAATAACGTATTCTACGTCAAAACACTATCACCACAGGACTATCGCCTATCGACGGACACTATAGCCTGAACATACTTATGACGAGACTTTCGAATATTGCACTTTTTTGAACGAAGATACATCATATATTTTTATGCACAAAAATCAAAAATCCTATCGCTCGTTTTTTAATCAATGTATTCTGATTTTGTACAACAGTATTTACAACAAAAAAACGAACAGCTTTTTTTTTTGAATGATCGTTTAACCTTTTCGTATAAATTTTATAGCCGGCTATTGACATGTGTGTGGGATTATTTAAACTTCGGCCTATCTGAAGATATTCCCTATTGATTAATAATTAACTTTTTAATCCAAAGTAATTTGTCTTCCTTATATAATAAAATAATTTTGTTTTTTAGATATTGTAGATCCCGAAAAGCACTGTATGCCAGCTAGTCTTTGGTTAAGTACGGTACTCTTCCTTACACTGAGTATTCTGCTGACAATAACTGCAGGTGTTTTCGAAATGATCAATCTTCATTTTAATCCCGTAGAACCAATTTTCAATATATTCGGGCTATACTTTTGGAATAGTGCTTCGGCCGTCTGCTCATTCCTGACGCTTTCAATCTGGGCAGGACTCTTCAATAACTTCTTAATCTTCAACATCGCAATAACAGACACATTGCGTCGGGAACTTACTTTTGTATCCGATGGCCATGCTCGAATTGGCTATTCTTTATACATGATTTCTGCAGGTCTTATGTTGAACCTCTGTAATGTGGCGCTTTTGTTCGTGCGTCATTATTTAGCAAATCGGCAAGCTGAACCCCATTCCATAACAGTTGTGCAAAATAAGGAACCACTTCAATTTTACTGATAACATTTAATGTGTTTTATATGCTAAAGCCGTGTGATTGTGACGTTCGAAGGAAACAATTTTAAACCTACCAAGACGTAATTTTTTGTAGTTTTAGTATAAAAAAAACTTTTTATCGCCAACTTACAATGAAATCAGTTACAATATCATGTCTTACAAATAAGATGTAAGCTTTTATATATTGCTTTATATACTTAATT
The DNA here is from genome assembly GCA_943735915.1 of Pherbina coryleti. Classification (NCBI taxonomy): domain Eukaryota; kingdom Metazoa; phylum Arthropoda; class Insecta; order Diptera; family Sciomyzidae; genus Pherbina; species Pherbina coryleti. Next base: position 1,265,182 of record OX030949.1, on the reverse strand, counting down.
ATTTTTATTATATTTATTGATATTAATGAATGATGTTATAATAGTACATTATGTGTTAGTAATTTATATGAATCATCTAAGAATGCACAGAGTTTTATTTCGAAACATTTTGCTTGCAAGGTTTTTTCTTATGGCAGTTTATAGGCATTTGTTTAAAAATAAAACTTATAGAAAACAGTTTATGCATGATACTTACTGAAATGAAATTACTTAGTCTTATTGTATTAAATTTTATAATTTTAAGATAATGCTTAACCTCGCTAGTAAAGCATTATAGCGCTTTGATTTTTCATATCACTTGGAGGATCTAATATGTGTTGCTCCCGCTTTTCACAACGTTTGGCATATAATAAAACGATGATGTTTAAGAATAAAACCAACGTTGATGCAATCACCATATAAAAGCTATAGCCTAGGTACGCCAACCCTCGACTGTACCATTGTAGCTTTTGGTCTTCTAGCGCCAACACATTGTGCTGCAAATACTGGTAGAACTGGATAAGCCAACACACAAAAGCAATCACCTGGGCAGCTGCTGCAGATATATTTGAGGCAAAGAGCAACATCATGGTTCCAAGTTTTTTCGATGCTGAGGCGGCCTTAATAACAGAAGCTATGGCGGATATTGCACAACCCAGCAAGCCGAATCCAGTGCCTAGCGCTGTTATAAGCCACAGCCAGAAGTTCATTGGCTGCGACTCGGTTGTGATTAAGGTGTAAACTGTAAAGCAGAAATGTTAAATATCTAAATTTCAAGAAATATATTAAATTTACCGTTGATATTATCACTACGAACACCGAACCCAGAGTTTAAATCCTTGTTGCCGTAGAACAGTCCATAGTTGATTTCACCCTTAGAGTCCTGCAAGTAAAGAGCATTACACCAAACTACTTTAAAGCAATGAGCTTGATAATACCGTGGAATTTCCGCGACGTAGATTGGAGCGTACCCAATGATTCGTCGTCAGACTGACTAGGAGTAAACCTATTGCAAGGCAGCTTCCGAAAAATGTGGAGAAGACCAGAGCTCTCATTCGTATACTCATAATCCTGGCAATTACTAGCAGTTATTCTCGTTATTAACGATACAAGCTAAAAAACAAAAAACTTAAGCGAGAAACTTGTTTTAGTTATTATTGGTTTTGTTTAGGCAACATATGTAAATTCATATTTCACATTACCTTTTCTGATGCACCACAGACTAGGAGATAAACAAAGTCGCCTTCGAAAATCTGACTAGATCAGCTGGTTTTATTCCTAAATGCTTAATAACTTGAACTAATTATTTGCAGGTAGACAATAGCTTGTTAGTATTTTTTTAGCTCTTTCCTGGTTTCACTTTGTCTCCTTTGTTTTACGCTGAAACTTAGTTTTCTTTTTCAATTTTGTAACTTTTTTATAATTATGCAACGTTGCCAGGCAAATAAAAATTAAATGATCTTCATCTGGGTTGCACAGTACGGACTCTCCTACGATTTTCAATAAAATTTTATTCAATATCTCTTTCGTAGTAGTATTCCTTTCTTATGTATTTTGTCTATTTTAAGTGCTTCTAAATGCTTTTAGTTTAGCTTTCTTTATAGTTGGCATATACGCATTTGAGCATATACGAGCATAAACTTATAAAGAAGAAAGGAGTGGATAATACAAAATCTGAAACGTTATTCATATCATAATACAATGTCAGGGCATGCTCATATTTTTCAAGGTTCAAAACATGGTATAATAATACAAGGTAGCATTGACAGTTGCTTGTGAAAACATCTCCTGTCAAAAAATACACTCAAAAAAAGAGCGCTCACAATCCACCATTGAAAACACAAGCAATGTTGAAAACGTTGAAGTGAAAAAAACAACAACCACAGCAGCTGCAGATTGATTTACATAAAAAGCTGTTTTTGACAGGAGCTGTTTTCTTGTAGAAGAGAAAATAAGCATTTGTCAATGCTACCTTGTATTATTATACCATGGGTTCAAAAAGAAAAACATCAATTCCGTGTCAATAAAACACCATAGGCCCGGTTTACACTTGTCAAGAATTGACAATCAAGACTTGTGTTCGACGGTGCGGGAATCATAACAAAAGGGAAAGAAAAAAATTTACCGAACCGTCATTACATTGGCCAAGACCATGGGTGTAATTAACAAGGTGATCGTGAATTTTTAGCTTATCTCAAAAAAATTTTACCCACGTCTGTCAAAAACAGCTGTTCGTAAATTTCAAGCAAAAGTTGCAAACAATCTATTACAATTTTTTATTGAGTGCAAGCGATTTGACACTTTTCCGCAGCTTGTCTCTTTTTTCTTACTTTCTCAACATTTTTTGACAACCGAAGGGAAATCAGTAAACGTCACGATCACCTTGTTAATTACACCATGGCCAAGACTTGAAATCAAGTTTTTAGTTGACGATCAATTCTATTTGTATCATATACTGTCGTTTTATTTCATATTATAGAAATGAAATGAAACGACACCAATGATGCGCAAAACGAATAGAAAAAGTAGCAGGACAACGAACGAACACACAACGAATTGCCCAAGAATTGGCGGTACGGTAAATTTCTTCTTTCCCTTTTGTTACGATTCCCGCACCATCGAACACAAGACTTGATCGTCAAATCTTGACAAGTGTAAACCGGGACTATGGCCGTGTGCGAATTGGTCTAAATTGACTGACTTTTCTAAATTATAGGAAGTTTTCCGGTAATGCAGTGCTTGTCTAAAATTTAGTAAATTTTCGAGTAGACTTTTCATGACTAAATTGAAAATTACCATATTTTTGTGTCTGATCTTCTTGGGAAACTAAGTGGGAATTTTGAATTGAACAAAAGGGAAAAAAGCATACAAATTGACGAATTAATTCTGACAAGTAAATTTTTTTAATTAAAATTTTATATATTGCTTGTTTAAGAATATTTTCTTTGTAGATTTCATCCCAATTTAGAAAAAATAAGCTCTTAATTGCCACAAAAAAACCTACGTTATGCAGTCGATCATCTGGCAGCGTTGAGCTTTTATGTATTATTGCATTGTCGCCAATGTGAAGAAAAGAGATAGCAATAGGTGCTACAATAGGTTCTTAAATTTAGTTGTCAAATGTTATTTCGCACAGTTAGTTCAGCTGTTTTGCTAAATGTTTGCAGGGCTGAAAATTTCCATTGAATAGAAAAGTCATTTCCTAAATTCTAGTCTAATTCGCACACAGCCTATAATATGAAATTAAACTTCATTATATGATACACATATAATTGATCTTCAACTCTTGATGAGTAAAACGTGAATGTCAATTTCAAAAGGAAATTTAAAAAAATTGACCGTCAATTCTTTACAAGTGTAAACAAGGACATAGCTTAAGTTGGAATTCAATGTTTTTGAATACATCAAATATATATACGATATCTGTGATCAGGTTTTGGGTTTTTACTTTAAAGTGTTAATACAATAGTAAAAATATATTCTTTAATACGCTGTTTGAAAGAGACAATTCTTTTGTTTTTTGTTGAGTAGAGTAAGTTCAGGTATTATGGAATTCCTATATTGGTTTTGAAGCTCTTCGTAAAGTATTAGTAAAAATTTCAGTGGATGGATTTCAATTTCGTTGATGATCGATTGCCCTTAATATTTTGCAAAAATTAAATTTTCTTCATATTAAAAAAGTTATACATTGAAAATCTGAAGCAACTCAAAAAGCTTCGTTTGGAGAATTGGAAGGTGATATGGAACCCCTCACCGAGCGTTTCCACTGCCCGAACGAACGAAGAAATCATCGCAAACAAATCGTAGCGATAAATTCTTCGTTCGGTCCAACCGTTTCCACCGCACGAACACAAGTTGCGAACATTGGTAAGTCGCCATCTTGTTCGTTCGTGCAGTGGAAACACTTAAATTCTATGCTTGCGAGCATGGTTGAATAAATAAGGTTGTCGCATGGGTGAGAGCGAGTTCCCATAAATGTCAAATCGAAGTTGACATCTCATACAAAATCCGAAAACGAAAATTAATAACATGAAAAGCCGTTGAAGTTGTTGTTGTTGCTTTTCATTGATTTTGACAATTATGGGTACTGAAAAGAGAGTACGATCAGCCACGAGACAACCTTATTTATTCAACCATGCTTGCGAGCATCAGCGTTGATCAATTTTTGTTTATGCAAACGTACTAAATCGTATTAATTTTGACTACTTTTATGCCTTTTAATTAAAGATTTATATAAGTATTTATATGAAGAATTTATTATATCGAGAGCTTATACTCAATATGACCTATCTACATTTTCCACGAAATCCGTTTTTTATCGTAAAGAAATCGTTGACTCATCTGTTATTCGTGAGATTAATTTCAAAACGAAAAAAAAAACGTTTAGCATAGTTTTTATCGTTAATTGTTTTACTTATATACTACAATTTTTTTTTTTGTGAATGCAAATCGACTCATCTACACAATTCTTTCGAGATGTCTAAGAAAATTTTAAAAAAATCGTGGTAGATTACAATGACAGTGCAAAATAAAGAAGGAAATGCATTGAAAAGCATAGAAACTGATTATGCATCATCGACGGAGGAAGAAATTGGACAAATAACAGGTTATTATATAATGGGATGAAGTTTTCTTGAAATATTAAGACTTTTTACGCTGACGATAAATTGCCAATAAGCCTTATTCGAAGAAAAAAGAGAAATCATGACTCTAAGTCTAATAAAAGGACAGAAAACGCAACGGACCGCATGAGGCGTAAGCAATACTTTGGGTTTTCCACTGTTGGCAGCAAGTGCGAACAAAAAACCCAAAAACTAGAAAGAAAAATTGGTCCAAAGTGCTCGTCAGCTTTTTATTTGCAAAGCAAAGTAAGGCACTGTCACAAGTTTGATAAAGAAACCAGGAACAATATTTTCTCGATGTTTTGGAGCATAAGCTGGGAGGCTTAGAAAGTTTTTGTTAAAGACCACGCTACAATGTTGCCCAGCAAGCGTATCACAGTGGAAAATTCAAATAAAAAAATGTACTTATATTAAAAGGCCATCGTTATTATTCTTTCCTGCTATTTCGATATTTTCCTCGAATAAAAGCATCAAAGAATTGACGAAGAACTTATTTTTTCTATTGAATAAAAAGACTTATCTACATATTTACACAAAAAAATAAAAAATTTTAATATACAAAATAACGTATCTGCACCTAGAGAAAAAGTATAAGATTAAATTAAATTTTTTTTTAGCATGGAAACTTATTAACCAAATTGTACAATATTCTAGTACTTTGATTAGTAAATAATTGTATACTGAAAGATTAAAACGGTTTTTTTGCTCTCCTGAAAAAATGTGTTTTTGTAGATAGGTCATATTGAATATAAGCTCTCGATATAAAGAATATTATATAAATAACAGGGTGCGAAGAACGTTTGAAATATAATTGTTTTCAAGTATCGTTCTCTTCACATAAAATTGTGCTCGCATATTCTTACGAACGAATGAAGAACGCTCTGCTTGCGTCGTTATATTTATCACTGCTACATGGTATAATAATACAAGGTAGCATTGACAACTACTTATTTTCTCTTCTATAAGAAAACATCTCCTGTCAAAAACAACTGTTTGTGAAAGTGTATCTGCAGCTGCTCATGGTATAATAATACATGGCATGGTGTAATAATAATAAGGTGTTAGTTAATTTGACAGTTCTCTCTCAATATGATAAATTTTTTCGCCCCGATCCTGTCAAAAACAGCTGATGGTGAATTGGAATGAAAATAAAGCATATAACGTGCAGTCGGTCGAAGCTCAATGCCATGTCCACTTCTTTTAATGGCTATTATCAGTTGAGGTATCGAACATTTTTTGATGGCATTCGATATTTTCTTGAAGCAGTCGATGTGAATGCAAAACAATTTGCATGCTGGCCAAGGCTTCATGTCGGTGGCACCTTCCAGCGCACGTTTTTGATAAAATGGCAAAACCATTCAACGGCGAACTTGCCCAATGGGCGAAGACAACTGCAATAACTTCTTGTAAACACAACACGGCACAATTAATTCAATTAATTACTTTAACTTTATTCGCACAATAACCTTCAAAAACTATAAAACATCATCATCTAGCAACTCAAACAAATAATAGAATTTAACAACTATCAACGGCTCCTCTCTTTCGATCTCAATATTTTGACAGAAAGAAAGCTATTCTTGGTGTTGTCAAAAATTCACTAACACCTTATTATTATTACACCATGATACATGGTAGCATTATTTTCTCTTCAACAGGAAAACATAAACTGTCAAAAACAGCTTTTTGTGGAAATACATCAGCAGCTGCTGTGGTTGTTGTTTTTTTTCACTTCAACGTTTTCAACATTGCTTGTGTTTTCAATGGCTTGTGAGCGCTCTCTTTTTGAGTATATTTTTTGACAGTAGATGATTTCCCAAGCAACTGTCAATGCTACCTTGTATTATTATACCATGCAGCTGCTGAGGCTGTTTTTTTTCACTTCAAAGTTTTCAACATTGTTTGTGTTTTTAATGGCGGATTGTGAACGCTCTCTTTTTGAGTATATTTTTTGACAGAAGATGTTTTCCCAACCAACTGTCAATGCTACCTTGTATTATTATCTGATAAATTTGTCAGCTTCGTATTTTTTCGGAAAAATTTTTCACACAACAACAAAAAACAACGAACGTTTGTTTGCTATCGTTCATTTGTAATGAGCGTTTGAAGCAAAAATTCAGGAACGTTCGTTTGTACCAGTGACACCAAATGAAATTACCACCAAAATTATCTTTTTCTCACACTAAATTCTCACAAATTACCACACTCGCAAAATACCCCAAATTACAAAAAACCACAATACCTTTAATTACCACAAAATACCACAAAATCCCTCAAATTTTCTTCTGAAGTATTTTTAGGTATTGTGGTATTTTGTGGTAATTTGAGGTATTTTGTGGTAGTTTGAGGTATTTTGTGGTATTTTGAGATATTTTCTTTCCCACGCGAGAGATTTTTACCACAAAATACCATGGGAATAACCACATCCCACAATCGTGCTTTATGTGTAAAAGCTATTTATCGTGCTTTTCTGGCAACATAGCTCGATCTGCCACAATTTTTTTTTTTAATAAGACAAAAATAAAAACGTGTACACGAAAAATCAACACAAACCGACGACGCATGCACAACAGCGAAAAAATTATTTTTTCTTCAAACGCTCATTAGAAATGACGATAGCAGACGAACGTTTGTTGCTTTTTGTTGTTGTGTGAAAAATTCGTCCGAAAAAACTGGCACCCCAGAGGTCCCGAGTTCGATTCCCGGCCAGGCCATGGTCCTTCGCTTTAAACCTTTCTAAATTTTCTATCCTCATTTCTAATCAACTGAAATTAAAAATTCATCAATATTTACAACATAAAGTTGTAGTTGATGGTAGATAAGTTTGTGGATGAGATTGCCTTATAACTTGAATTGGCTGAGGTAAAGGCATAACACTTGCCTCTGATTCAAATTCACATGTTTCTTTGGCTTTCCACCACCTTTAGAACATCCTACACGTGTTTCACTTGATTGCCCTTTCCTTCCCACTAATCTATCACCCCATTTCGAACCCAGACAAACTTGACTGAATAGGTATTCCACCTAAAATCCTTGGTTCAAAGCTAAAAAACAAAAAAAAAACAAAGCAAAAAAACGAGTGAGAAGATCGTATTTTAATAATTTGCGAACGAATTTTTCCGCACTCTGATAAATAATTTGATTATATAAAGTGCTAATAAAATAAAAAAGTAAAACAAAATTATTTTGCGTTAAGTTTTCAATATATTTTCTTTCTTTTTTATTTTTCCTACGTTATTTACTACCATTTCAACAAATCTACTACTCAATGCACAAAGAAACACTGGATTCACCCAAAAAGATCGAGTGTCGGCCGATTAGAGCGAACGAAGAAATCTTCGTTTGTTCGTGCTAGAAAAGTGTTTACACTGCGCGAATAGCGCTCGCGAGCATTTTGTAAAAAAACCCATGTTCCGAACCTTGGTTGGAACGAAGAAATCTTCGTTCGTTCGGGCAGTGGAAACGCTCGGTCAGATGGGTAGTACTAATTTAATTCCCATTTTATTGTTTTCAATTTATTCTGCGGCTTTCATCATGCTTCGTTGGTCCCATTTTCGAATAAGTCCTTTATTTGGCATGATTCAATATTGTCGTGTAGAGTTGTAGAGTTGTAGAGTTCGTGACCCATACGCCAGAGAATCCGGGTTGTATTCTATCTGATACAGAAATTTTTTCAATTGAATTAATATTTCTGCTCGGCCGTCACCTCTCTGCAGACAATGGCTAACCTCAGAGAGTAAATATTGCCATGTAAAGCTTCTTGAGAACATGCACATTAGCCGTTCGGAGTCGGCATAAAACTAGTAGCGTCCGACGAAACCATGGTCTAGTCAGCTTGGTTTAAGTTCTGCAAAGAACTTTGTTGTTGTAGCAACCTGTTGCTTCATGAATTATTTGGCATTAAGCTCACAATATAATTCTTAAAAAATATGTTTTTTAAGAATTATAAAAGAAATAAACTTATTAAAATATGCCACAATTTTATAACTCATGTAAACTGGTGCGAGCACGACCTACGAAAACATGATGTAATATTATATGTCTGCGCATATAATAACATCTGCTTTCAAAAAAACCTTCTTCACGCCTTCTATGGTTTAATACCAACAAAATGTTGGAACCTAGATTGATACGTGATAAAGAAGTAAACAAAAAAGCGCAACAACAAAATCTTTGCAGAATCAATGCAGTCAACTTTTTGAAATTTTGCGACTAGCAAAAGAGTAGAAAAACATTGCTTTGACAAAGTATAGCGCTTCTATAATTCCTCTTTGGTTTTATTGATCTTGCGCCTATTAGCTTGTCAAAGTTAGTGGACTGCTAGAACCACTGAGACTACTGATGAGTCGGAGTAGCGTCCGACGAAACCATGGTCTAGTCAGCTTGGTTTAAGTTCTGCAAAGAACTTTGTTGTTGTAGCAACCTCTTGCTTCATGAATTATTTGGCATTAAGCTCACAATATAATTCTTAAAAAATATGTTTTTTAAGAATTATAAAAGAAATAAACTTATTAAAATATGCCACAATTTTATAACTCATAAAACTAGTAGGTCCAGTTTTCAATCAATTGTGTACAAACATTTAATAAGAGCTGAAATGATCACTTAATCATTATTATTATTTTAAATATCTTATTTAAAAAAACTATATAAGCTATTATTTTATACTATGTTCACACTAAGACCAAAAAGCCTCTTTTCGGACAATAATGGCTTTTCAGCTAAAAAGCTACATGATATAAGATTTTTCGTTATAGAAAAACTGTCAAATGAAAAGCATCTTTTTTTTTGCTAAGTCGAAGTAAAGTCAAAATCTATTACTAAAATTAAGGTAATCACTGATATTTGACATTTCGTCTGACTGTTTTTTATGTGTATACTTGTAGCCAATAGGAGCATCTTATGGCTTTATTAGTAAAACGTAGTGCAAAGCAACACAGCCGTTTCTTGTGTCACATACAAATCTACCGAAAGCGATTAGCCGAAACATGACGTAGACGTGACGTGGCGTAAAAGTCTATTAAATTTTGATTTCCATGTTAGGTCGACTGATATTTCAGCACACAAGATGCTTTTTGTAAGGTTGACTTTAATTTTTGATTAATTTTTTTTCTTTTTTGCATATATTTGTGTTTAATTATGGAAGCGAAATGAGAGTAATTTAATTTAAATTGATTTTTTACTTATAATTAAAATAATTGAAATATGTTTTAAAATGGTAGACGATGAAAAATTTGATTTATATAACGCTTGCTGTGGTTTCTACGTTGGTAGCAAATTAATGATATCATTGAAATTAGTGTTGAATAATTTCATTTTTATTCTGAGTTCACGTCTTTTTTCATTTTACTAATTCATTCATTTTACCAATTGTCTTTTTAACGGGTGAAATAGGCCTAAAGGTGAACCGAACACCCCAAAAAAAAAAAATTGGTAACGCACCATATTGTATACCTCATGGGTGGTGTGGAAATTCAATAAAAATTAAATAAGAACAAAAAAAAATATAAACAACAAAAAGTTTTCGCCTTTCTTAACAACAGAACCAAATGCGGCCCTGTTTGAATGTTTCTGTATGTGTGTATACTGGCACCAATAAGAAAAGTACTTCAATTTTGTTCAACTACACCGCTTCCTTATATTTTACTTCTATGGGAAAGTATTATGTGAATGTGGTAGTTGATACCAAAATTCGTGTGGTTGTATTTGTATCATAACACGCAACTTAACACCAATGCTTCATGGTCCCGGCTTACACACGACAATAGTTGACGGTCAACTTTTTTGCATTCCCTTTTAAACTTGACGTTCACGTTTATACACATCAAGAGTTGACGATCAATTATATGTGTATCATATACTGCCGTTTCATTTCAACTTATAGGAATTAAATAAAATGACGCCAATAGGGGCTTTCAGACGAACGTACATGTCAGCCGACATTGTACGACGACAAACTAACGGGAATATTTTGTTTGAGCTTTCAAACGATCGGACATGTGCGACGACTTCATTTTTTGCAGACTCTCGAGCGTAACACATCGGTAAAAACCGAAGTAAAAAACCTTTTTCGCTTTGCATAAGCCGATGTTTACTCGATGAAAACTTTATAGAAATGATAAATGCAGCGAGTCGGACTGACATGCTTTCACACGTCGGACATGTCGGACCGACCAGCAGAAAAATCAAAAATTTTTGATTTTCTGCCGACATGTCGGTCCGACCGTCTCATTTGCTTTCGAACGATCGTACATGTCGTCGTACATGCCCAAGTCGGATGACATGTACGTCCATGTGAAAGCCCCTAATGATGCGCATAACGAATAGAAAAAGTAGCGGGACCATGGTGTAATTAACAAGGTGATCGTGAATTTTTAGCTTATCTCAAAAAATTTTACCCACCCTTGTCAAAAACAGCTGTTCGTAAATTCCAAGCAAAAGTTTCAAACAATCTATTACAATTTTTTATTGAGTGCAAGCGATTTGACACTTTTCCGCAGCTTGTCTCTGTTTTTCTTACTTTCTCAACATTTTTTGACAACCGTAGGGAAATTAGTAAACGTCACGATCACCTTGTTAATTACACCATGACCGGGACAACGAACAAACACAAAACGAATTGCCCAATAATTAACGGTACGGTCAATTTCTTTCTTTCCCTTTTCTTACGATTCCCGCACCACCGAACACAAGACTTGATCGTCAACTATTGCCGTGTGTGAACCGGGACATGCTTCATACTGCGATTCGTGGTCGTAAGTAGTCTGTATGATCTTGACTCGCTTCTAATAGGGGCTTCACATGGACGTACATGTAATCCGACTTGGGCATGTCCGACGACATGTACGATCGTTCGAAAGCAAATGAGACGGTCGGACCGACATGTCGGAAGAAAATAAAAAATTTTTGATTTTTCTGCCGGTCGATCCGACATGTCCGACGTGTGAAAGCATGTCGGTCCGACTCGCTGCATTTATCATTTCTATAAAGTTTTCATCGAGTAAACATCGGCTTAGGCAAAGCAAAAAAGGTTTTTACTTCGTTTTTTTACCGATGTGTTACGCTCGAGAGCCTGCAAAAAATGAAGTCGTCGTACATGTCCGATCGTTTGAAAGCTAAACAAAATATTCCCGTTAGTTTGTCGTCGTACAATGTCGGCTGACATGTACGTTCGTCTGAAAGCCCCTAATAAGTTATGTACACGCATTTTAAATGAATGATCATAACTTTTCCAGCGTTGCCAACTTTGGCGAAAGTAAAGAATTTAAGCTTGATGTGTTATTATAAAAAACAACATTAAAAAAACATTAAAAACAATTAGGTGTTATTCTTATACTCTTCTTACAGCGACAAGAACGGAGCATAAGTTTAAAAGCAGTCACTGGGTTTTCATAGAAAAATACGCAAGTATTCCTAATGAGCTATGGGACATTTGCTTGAGCTATGAGTACTTGGTATGATTCATAACAAGTGGTTTGATGTTGAAGAGAAACGGCGATATCCTGGGTCTAAATAATGCAGGTAGGATTATATATTCCAACTCATCTTCTAGACCCAGAACCTGTATTGTTCATAATAATAATATCTCTCTTTTTCCTTTAACAGAGTTCATCAACCAAGACCTCACTGCGGGCCTGGTGAAACTCAATGATCAAAAGGAAACCATTGTAGCTTCAGCTTACTTTGCGGGAGACGAGCCCATTTGTCCCCCGGACTGCATAGCTGATCTGCTTCGATTTGCTGCCAAACACAAGACAGAAGCTGTGATGCCAACGCTCATCATACACTGTAGGGTAGCACAGAAAGAAACCAAAGAGGTGAGTACCTTTTAGACTTCCTTATTTGTAATAACTTGTATGTATGCAACGTTGGAAATGAACCAACGTTTATTACCGCAAATAGAAGTGAGGTTCTAGACTTAACTCTTACCACATCAGCTTATGATGATATAATAGCTGACTGGTATGTTTCAAAAGAACCCTCGTGTTCAGATCACAGACACATTAGGTTTAAAATAAAGTCAGCCATTATACAAAACATTTATTATCGCAGAAAACAAGATACTGACTGAAACTCCTATAAAGAGCAGCTTGTTCAGGTCATCCTCGATAAACTTCCCCTCAGAATCGACACGATAAGCAAATTGGAATACTCAGCAGACTATGTTCAATCATGCATTACTCAATCTTTTGAGGACAACTGCCGTCTTAAACTGAAGAAGTTCAAGAGACAAGCACCCTGGTGGAACAACCACCTCAACGACCTCAGAAAAGGAGTAAGGAAGCTTTTCAATAGAGCTAAGCGCAATAATGATTGGCTATCTTACTCCCGATCTCTTACTTATTACAATAAGGAGATCAAGAAGGCTAAAAAGGACTCGTTTAGGAACTTCTGTGGCTCCATCAAAGATGTTCCAACGAGTTTTCGCCTTCAGAAGATCTTATCAACTGTCAGATCGCAATCCCTAGGTAGTCTATTACATGGGAACGGTGTTCAGACAAAAACAAATAAAGAGACCCTAGAACTCCTTCTCATCATTCACTTCCCGGGCTCCGTCATTCAAAACGGTCCCCACTTAAACCAATCTTACAACTACGAACAGACAAATCTGCCAAGTAGAGAAGATTGGAGAATCAGCAAACAGATTTGCAATATTTCAGCAGTTAATTGGGCCATAAACTCCTTCAAACCCTTCAAATCTGCTGGTGGAGATGGCATTTTTCCAGCTCTTCTACAACAAGGTTCAGAACATCTGATACCACTACTATCAAAACAATTCAGCTGCAGTCTAGTCTATGGCCATATACCTGGAGCACGGAGAAAAGTGATAGTAAAATACTTTCCTAAGGCTGGCAAAGGCTCAGAGAGTAATCCAAAATCTTTCAGACCCATCAGCCTTATGTCCTTCATACTGAAAAGCATGGAAAAAATAATCGACAAATACATCAGGGAGAATGCCTTGTCAATATACAACCTAAGTAAGGCACAACATGCCTATCAAACGGGTAAATCAACAGAGTCAGCACTTAATGACCTTATAACCACAATTGAAAAATCTATCGACTGCAAGGAAATATGTATTGTCACTTTCCTTGACGTCGAAGGAGCCTTCAATAATACGTCATACGAGTCCACTAGAAGGGCACTCAATAAACTCAACATGCCAACAATCATAGGCAGGTGGATTATGACGACACTCAATAGCAGAGTTATCCAGACCTGCCTGGATAACACTTCCCTCGAAGCAACTACAACCAGGGGATGCCCGCAAGGAGGCGTCCTATCACCTCTGCTTTGGTCACTAGTTGTAGATAGCCTCCAAGATGAACTCAAAGAAACTGGGATAGAGGCGGTTGGGTATGCTGATGACGTAGCAGTCATCATACGGGGGAGCTTTGAAAATACAGTGTCTGATGTTCTACAAGCAGCACTGAACACAGTACAGAGATGGTGCAATAACGAAGGCCTCTCCGTAAACCCAAAAAAGACAGTCATTGTTCCTTTTACAAAACGATGCAAGCTCAATCTTACTTGCCCGGTACTTTTTGGGGAAAAAGTAGATTTTTCCAACTCAGCAAAATACCTGGGAGTGATCCTGGACAGCAAACTGTCCTGGAACCTCCACATAGACCGCATGATCAGCAGATCAACAGCCTCATTGTGGACCTGCAGAAGAATTTGCGGCAAAAACTAGGGGTTAAGCCCTAAGATGATGTACAATCTCTACACTTTGATCGTCAGACCCGCACTTACATACGCGTCGGTAGTGTGGTGGTCGAAAACGCTAGAAGGATCAACCATCAAGCGGTTAGGACGAGTTCAAAGATGTGCAGGGATATGTATGACAGGCTGCATAAGATCTACGCCAACAGCAGCCCTCAATGTCATCTTAGGGCTCACCCCAATCCACATACACATCCAGATGGAGGCGAAGCTCAGCCTTCACAGACTTTTCCATCTGGGTTACACTGTCCCAAAGCATCCCTTAAAGGGACACCTAACCTTAATCACAACCCTAAAGCGAGAAAAGGAATTCTGCATGCCATTAGATGGCATGCTTCCCAAAAGCAGCTTTAACAAAAACTTCATCGTAGTTATCCCCCCCAGATCCAACTGGGAACACGAGAAACTAAGCGCGTCCGAAAACGACCTTGTGTGGTACACAGATGGCTCCAAAATGGAGAAAGGCACGGGAGCAGGGGTCTTTGGAGAACACTCCAATGAGAGCCACTTCTTCAGTGCAGGTCTATTTACCACAATCTTTCAAGTGGAAATTCTTGCCATTAACAGATGTGTCAGACTGAACTGTCTGAACAATGTTAGGGGCAAATCAATTTTCGTCTTCTCTGATAGTCAAGCTGCCCTTAAAGCTCTGACATCACCCATCATAAAATTCAAGTTAGTGCTGGAGACTGTCGACGTCCTCAACGATCTGGCTGCGCAAAACAACAAAATTACTCTACAGTGGATTCCTGCCCACTGTGGTTTTGACGGGAATGAAAGAGCAGACACCCTAGGCAAACAGGGAGCATCATCGCCACTCATAGGACCGGAACCGTTCTGTGGGGTTGGTAAGAATCTGTTCAAGCAACACGTCAAAAAAACCTCATTTCGCGAATCTCAAGACATCTGGAAGAACTGCTTAGAACAGATATGCACTAAGCAAATATTTCCAGAACTTTCTCCCAAGAAATCGAAATTTTTTATCAACTTAGGGAAGAAAGACTTAAAGATGATGACCGGAATTATAACTGGACACTGCAAACTAAAGAAACACCTAGAAAAAGTGAATCTCGCTACTGATTTATTATGTAGATTATGTCTTGAGGATGAAGAAACCTCCAGACATATTCTCACTGAATGTCCAGCTCTTCTCCATATAAGAAAGTGCATCCTAAATAGCGAAATAGTCTCTCAAGGACACCTTGCGATCCTCAATCTCTAAAATATATTATGTTTTCTGAAAAAACTAAAGCAAACGAACTGCTTTAAGCAAAGAAAAGGTATGGCACAATAGGCATCACAAGATGCCGCAGTGCCAGAGCTGAATTAGCTCGCCCCAAGCATATCTATCTATCTATGTTGAAGAGTATTTGGTTGCACTTTGACGTTCGACTGACAAATCAAACATTGAAGTATGTTTTACTTTCTGAAGCAAGAGTGCTTCGAGTTGAGGAGCTAGTTGTTGTTTGGGTATACTAAAGTGGGTCGAATAAAAATGTTTGAAAAGTCCACCCCTAATATGAAAGCTTACCTCGAGAGTGTTTCATTGTTATAAACTTTTTTTTCCTAGGCACCCTGTAAAAACTACAAAAAAAAGTCAAATTCACTCTCTTCGTCTGTAACTTTTTGTTTATTAACTTATGTAAATACTTTCAAGGCCAAACTTGTAAATAATTTATTAGTTTTTTCTGATCTTAATTTTCGTAGAAAATTTTTTTTAATTTAGGGGGGTAGAGATGTGGGTAGCTGATATTACCAAACGAATTTGATGTTTTAGGTCAATGGCACTTATAGAAGAATTATAGTACTCATCGATACCTTTTTAATTATATATTGCGTTTGAAGACCGGACAAAAAGTACAAAGTTATGGTTAAAAAACGATTTTGGTGGTTTTTACAAGGTGCCTACGAAAAAAATTTTCATAACAATGAAACATTCTCGAGGTAAGCTTTCATATTAGGGGCGGACTTTATCAACTTTTTTTTTGTATTGAGACCGACCCGGTTTAATGTATACGCATTACTACTCGATTTTGAATGAATCACTACGAGTTACAAAAACGTGACTCGTTGTAGATCACTGGTGTGAACATAGTATAATACCATGTTCACACTTAGGCCGAAAAGCGGCTTTTCGTACAATAATGGCTTTTCAGCTGAAAAGCTACATGATATTAAGTTTTTCGCCATAGAAAAACTGTCAAAGGAAAAGCGTCTTTTTGTGTGCTTTTCAGCGAAAAACTCTGAAAAGCTAGAAAACCACCCTGATTTGAAGTCTGTTTTTGTAAGTAAAATCAAAATCTATTACTAAAATTCAGGTTGTCACTAATATTTGACATTTCGTCTGTCTTTTTTTTTTATTTGTGAATTGAATCCAATTGGATTCGAAAGTTTTTGTTTGAAAAATGGAAAAAAAGAAATATAAGGAACGAGTAAAGTGGACTGAACTGCATGAAGCAATTTTTGTCGAGCTGTGGGAGGAAAAAATGGAGGAGTTTCGTGGTGTACGGAAAAATACGCACATATACGCGGAAATGGCCAGCGATATGCAGCGACATGGGCTTTTGCTGAGTGCAGCGGAAGTCAAGGCCAAAATAAACAATCTTACGATTAAATACCGGTGAGAATATTATTTCAAGTTTCTTAAAATGTTTATAGTATAATATTGTCTTATTTTACGTCATAACTTTAATAGAAAAGAAAAAGGAACGACAGGATGCAGCCCTTCTGAATGGCCACTCTTTGAAAGAGTTAATTCAATTTTAGGCCAGGCCAAAAGCTTAAATTTTGCTTCATTGACGTCGGATAGCATCACAAGTAATAGCATCAACATTTTAAATATATATATATAATTTTTATTAATTTTAATTTAACATATTCTGAAACAGATTATGAACTAGAAGTTGGAGTCATCGATGCAGCAGAGCCATCTTCCCCTGCTGTTTCGCCGGATTGCTTGCTGCATGTTTCACCGGATTGCTTGCTGCATGTTTCGCCGGATTTTCAAGCCACAGAGGCTGTTCAAGCAGCAGGTCCATCTACTTCTGCTGCGTCGTCTTCACCTAGAGATGCTGCCAAAATAAAAAAATTTAATTTTATTGATCTTGTGGCACGTTTCGACAAGGCGCAGGACAAGATAGACGCGAACTTGCAGCAGATAAAGGAGAAGGATGACGAGCTTATCGCTTTGGAGCGCGAAAAAGTTATGCTGCTCCGTCAGCAAGTCAATGATGCTTCTGAAGTGAAGGAAGGAGTCTTAAAGTTGCTCTCCCAACTTGGAAGTTTTTTGGAAAAATAATTTTAAAATAAAAAAAAAAAAAAAATAACAATAAATGCTTGAAATATATAAAAAAAAAACTAGTGCATCGTCTATTATTTAATCGTTTTGAAATGCAGAATCGTTTTGCAATGCAGAAGCGATTGGACAACAGGAGAAGGGGGAGGGAAGGTAAGTTAATCAGAATTAAATCAGATATTTTAAGATATATACATACACAGGTGATAAGCAAGTGCACTCCTAATTTGTTCAGGTGGAGCAAGGTGATCATTAATCATGGAAGATTCTTCTCGTTGCACTCTGCTATCATCGAATAATCGTTGGGCTTGAAGCCAACTATCGTTAATGTGATCATTATTGTCATTTAAAAAATTATGTAGCACACAGCATGCTTTAATAATTTTTGGAGCATTTTCTACTTTGTTGTCTATACCCTTTCCAATACGCCGAAAACGTGCTTTTAAATGACCAAAAGCGTTTTCCACAACCCGTCGACATTTGGACAAAGCGAAGTTAAAGCATTTTTGCTGACGATCCTTCTCCATGCTAAATGGATATGGTTTCATCAAATTTGTTGAAAATCTGAATGCTGAATCTCCTAATATAAGAACAGGAACTTCAACGGAATTAATTGTTTTGCTCATAGCTCGTAATAAATGACAACGCAGAAGTTCCTGTTTCAAACTTGAAGATTCAAAAATGGTAGAATCACTGCATTTCCCTGGTGCACCAACATTAATGTACATGAAACGGTATCTGTAAAGCTGAATATTTTCATATGCGAAATTTTTATTTGAACTAATTAGCCTACCTCGCATCCACCAATGCTAGTAAAATTGTAGAATACCAGCCTTTGTAGTTGTAATAGTCCACGGTATCTTCAGCTCGAGGGTGGACCTCAATGTGGCAACCATCTTAAGCCAAGAAATTTTTTTTAATAATTTTGTTATATTGTTGAAATTTTTTGATATTTTTTAACTTTTACCGATTGCACCAAGACATTGAGGGAACCCCAGCTTTTCAAACCCTTTCACATACTCTTGTATCGAAGACCGGGTAAGAGGGAAAGCGTTCAAATACTGTGGTCTAAGCTGATCCCAACAAGCATCGCAGAACGCAATAACAATTTCGCAAACTGTGCTTTTGCCAATTCCAAACAAACTGGCAATCGTTCGGTATTCCGCCGAAGAGCCTAATGCGTACAAAGCCACAGCAATACGTTTTGGAAGAGATATAGATGAACGCATTCTTGTGTCTTCTTTTTCCAAACATTTTAACAAAATGCATAGCTTTCCAAAGTGGACTCGACTCATGCGAAAAGTGTTTTTAAACCTTTCATCATTAAGTGATTGGCAGTCGACCTCCCAATAAGTTTTTGAGCGTTGCTGTAGAAGTTAGGTTTTATTAATAAACAACAAGATCTAAAATTGTATGAATTACAATTTCCCAGCACAATCGATTTGTTGAAATAAGTGATGCTGCAAGTACCAGAGTACAGATTTGCTCCTGACGCAAATTTAATATATTTGCCAATGCCTGTCGGCGTTCACCGTGGCGTTTACAAATTTTGCTATCCAGCAATTCGGTGTTTTTTTGCCAATTATCTTTTAAAGCTAAATACAACGTATTAGCCATCGATATCCAAATAAATGGAATCATTTTTACAAGAAGATAAGTGGTTTTAAGGACTTTTATTTACTTAGCCAAGAACAATGTAACAAAACACTACAAAAACAAACATATGACTACTGTCTGTCAAATGAAAAGCTGCTGTTTAAGTGTGAACACCTTTTTATGAAAAGAAGTTTTTCAGCTGAAAAGCGGCTTTTCGGCCTGTGTGTGAACATAGTATAAGACTGAATATCATGTAGCTTTTCAGCTGAAAAGCCATTATTGTCCGAAAAGCGGTTTTTCGGCTTTAGTGTGAACATAGTATTACTCTGCATTGTGTATTGATTACATAGTTTAACGAACACTGGGTTGTAGTAATCTATTACAATTGACGCTGTCAAAACATTGACGTAATATCTGCAATAATTTCCCACTTTTTTGATTCTACTTTGCTTTAAATCTATAAATTTGTATTTATTGATGAATTCCACTAAAAAATAATAAAACAAAAAAAATATAATGAACAAATTAAAATTATAATTGGTAAATATGTTCAACAATCTCCACCACTTTTATGTAATGGAATGAGTGTGTAAGAATGTTAAGGTCTGCTTTTTCTGTGTGCAGTGAAAGTTTTTTGTGAAGACTGCAGTGAAGCAATTGGAAAAAATCATTAGGAAAATAAGATTTCCGATTTTTATGTAAATAGTATTTGTGTTCTATTAATTTCATATATTTGTGCTCTGATGCTTATGGTGGGTCACAAGTACAACAGAAAAGAAGGAGTAACGAAAACACAAAAACAAATAGCGCGAAGAAAAAAAATTAAAAAAAAAACGCATTCTTATTGAAATATCCTTATAAAGAATCTCGTCCAATAATAAAGTTATATTTAAAAATTAATTTACTTACAGTTAGCAAGAATACCTTCAAATTGATTTGCTTCCAAATAAACCCAAATTTTATTTAACTACAAACTGGTGTTCCTCACGTCCGAGAATTCATCCGATCGAAGACAAGCGCTATTTTGGTTAATTGGGGTGAGGAGAAGAGCAGCCTCTCTGTAGCACCTCGTGTGCCAACCGTATTGCTTTTGCTGCTGTCTGAAAAATGTGTGACCCTTCATCACAGGTGCAGAAATGGACTTGTGATTATTGCACGTACGAAAACTTTCCGTCGTCCATAAAATGTACTATGTGCAAAGGACCAAAACCACTGCTTAAAGAAGACATTTTTCGGTAAATAAGCATTTGAATACGTTTGGTCTTTAGTAAAGTTCACTTAACTTTTCACAGACTTAGTCCACCACAGAATACACTTGAGGGCAAAGATGATTTAATTGATATTCACGCCGGAGCCATCTCGGAGGTGGTGGAAGCATCTAGCTTGAATTTATCTCAAACCAATTTGAATGCCTGTGGATCAAATCAAATGCAGTCTCAGCACGATGCAATGGCAACAACCGCATCCACCAGCACCAAGTGGACCTGCAAAATGTGCACTTATTTGAATTGGCCACGCAGTCAAAGATGTGTCCAGTGTTATACAAAGCGCCAAGCCGTTCTCTTAGAACCGGATGTCACATCATCTGGCGATGCGGCGGCAGCATTGATTGATTCAAAACTGGGTGAGTTTAACGACAAAATACCAAACACTTCAATGGATACAAAGGAAAAAAGAAAGCAATTGTTGCGTAATTGCAATAATATCCAAGAGAACCTCAAACATATGCGCATTAACTCTGGATCAGACACGGAATTGTATTCAAGCAGTAACAAAATAACTTCGAACAAAGGATTCAGCAGTTTTAGCAACCTAAAACATTCAAATGCCTCCTTTGAAGCGACAACGAACCGCATTAATCCTGTAGAACATAAATCTACCACGCAACAGAACAATCTCGCGAACACATCACATAGTCAGCAGACATCGCAATCGCAATTGCAGCATAATAATCAGAGAGTCTATTCAAATAAATGGGCTTGCAACGTAGGATTATCTTAGACCCAATTTTATACTATTAACTAATCTATTCTTTACAGTCCTGTACTTACGAAAATTGGCCAAAAAGCCTTAAATGTTCCATGTGTGGAAAATCAAAAGAACCCAATTCTGTTAACATAGCGAATTCTGTTGAAAATATTGCGTCCTCCTACAATGTTGGCAACAATAAGCAGACAAGTGAAAAAGACGAAAATATTGATGCAGTGTCATCGAACAACTCGTTCAACAAAAAGCACATCTATCAGCTTGGTGAGTATTTTGGGGAATTTATTTTTGAAAAAGTTGCTTTACAGTTGATTTAACTGTTTAATAGGTTCTGCGGAAACAATTAACAACTGTGATACAATACAGGAGAGACAAGAGCGCCGACAACGACAAATAAGGCGCCAAGTCGATTGGCAATGGCTCAATGCTTGTTTGGGTAAGCAACAAAAGGGTTAAAAAGACGATTTTATTTTATTAAAAAGAAAAAAAAATAGATTGCAGTTATATTTTAACACCCAAATATGTAGCTTTAAACTGTTCTTGTCCTTTCAAAATTTTGTTATTCATAAACATATACAAAGGTTCTATGCAAAGCTGTTAATATCTCACTTTTTTTTAACCACGCTCACTTATTGAGTGCGCTCAAATTTTTCACAAAAGTAAGCGCGCTTACATTCAAGTGAAAAAGAGCGATATGACAACCTTGGTATTTAGTTTAATTTGGTCTAGAATAAATTTCATTTCACATTTCACATTAAGTGAACGCGCTCAGAAAGTGAGCGAAATTAACAGCCTTGGTTCTATCTAAGTAGTTAATAAGGAACAATTTCAATTTGAAGTATGAAGTGTCAAGAATGGTTTGTGAAATTGTTAAATTGAATTAGTTTTTATTTATTTGTCACAATTTCTTCAAATTCTTTTCTTTCTTTGTAAATATTTGTCAATTTTTTAAAATATTTTAAGATGTTTTGACACATTTTACAACTATTTAAATACTTTTAAATATCGTATTTTTGAGACTAAATCTTATTGAGACTTGAACTAAGAGGGAAAAGTAGGGAATATATAAAATACACAAACCCCCAATGTAAAAGTAAATAAATAATTGGCCATTTCAGCCCTTGAAAGGACTTTGACCTAGCTTCTTATGATCAATTGTGGTTATACGTGTTATTAAGTTTGTACACAATTTGACCGAGATCCGGACCTACAGGTTTAACGCCGACTCCGAACGGCGATGAACGAAATTGTTATACTTCTCAAGAAGCGTTACATGGCATTTTGATTACTCTCTGAGGTTTGCCATTGTCTGCAGAAAAATTATTTTAATTCAAATAATTTTCTGTCGCTGCTGGGTTCGAACCCGGGTCTCGAGGTTCGTTGACATAGAGGCCACGCACTTTAACCAACTACGCCACGGACCCCCCCAATGTTGTTAAAGATATTTATATTCATAAACCTAGTTTACACACTTTTATCCTATTTGCATTACTTTCCAGTTTTTAATTTTTTCCTTCGGTACGAAAAATATTTGCTGCGATTCGCTTTTGATGACATATTCTAAAAAATGTAAGGCATAATTATAGCAGCCAAAAAGAAACGATGGCAAATCCTTTCGATTTTTTCGTTAAGTTTGAAATTTTGATTTCATTGACTTGCCGATTAATTTTTTTTTTAACTTGAGCTGCCTCTTGCGTTAACCCTTTCAGACCCGACGCTTATCTACTGAACATTTTTTTATGATTTTTGGAATATATGGTCGTTATATGGAATGAAAATATTCTCAATGTTTAGGTTTCGCAATTTACATATCCTTCAAGGATTTTCAGGACACGCACAATTGATGCAACTTTATCTGAAACCCATTTTTTTAGCAACAAATGATTCAAATTTATTTGAAACATCAAAATTTATTATTTTTTTAGTTCAAATGCGTTAACTTCACTAGTTTTACACTGAAGTTTTACACTTTATATTTTTTGTAATTGAAGACACAAATTACCTCTGCGGCTCATTTTGACAAAACTAAAAAGTTTATCAAGAATTCCACGCGTGTTCAAATAACGGTAAAGCGAATCGCGGAACAGTGTGAGAAACAAAAGAAAACAATAACAAGCACAATCGATTCATTTCGTTCTTTATAACATTCGTTAAATAAAAGTGGAAATATTAAAGATAGAAAACACCCGCACAAACGATGCATCACGGTCTGAAAGGGTTAAGTAGCAGAACTCAAGTTGCTACAAGTATATGCAGTACAATATATTTCACGCGCTCGATTGTATTTCACCTCTTGAGTTGGTTATAAGTACTTAGTAGGTAACTAAGTTCATAAAAAAAAGCTGTGCGAATAGCAAACAGAAACATCAAATTTTGGATTTATTGAAAACAAATTTTTGAGCTTTAGGCCAATCATGTTGACAACAAGACAACATGAAGAACAATCACACAGCTTGACTATACAGACTGTTTCATTGGCCGCTACACCAACTCATCAGTAGCCTTTGTATGATTTTACACTGTGATCCACTCAAGCTAACAAAAATGGTCTCCACACCATCTTAGGTGTACCATCAGTAAAAACTAACTGAACCCTAAAAATGGAAGTGTGGAAATAGGGAGGAGCAGCAAAAAAAAAACAACAACTTCAATATGCTCTGATAGCAGTAAACCGCTGTGATCGAATTTCGAAGATGCACATGAATTAAGGCTATGCCTAAAAGTATGATACGATCTATGTTAACCTTGGTACAGTTTGCATCAAAAGTAGATAAGAACTCAGTTACAAAAATTCAAGCGATCTCTGCCAAAAATAATTTCCGGGTAACTTTCTCGGCATATTGGCAGTATAAGTAGAACCTAAGTAGCTTGAGTGCATCACAGTGTAAAGTCATACAAAGGCTACTGATGAGTTGGTGTAGCGGCCAATGAAACAGTTGGTATAGGCAAGCTGTGTGATTTGCTCTATACAGAGCCGTTGTTGTTATTGTTGGTTGTTGCCTTCTTTGTTCTTCATGTTGTCTTGTTGTCAACATGATTGGCCTAGAGCTCAAAAAGTTGTTTTCAATATAAATAATGAAAGGCCGTATAATGCATACTATCTAAAACGAATTTTTCAAAAACTATCTTCAGAATATTTTCATACAAAATACTTGCATTTTTCATTAAAAATATGATTTTTTGTATGTTTTTCACAGTATTTTATAGTCTTACTAAATTAATATAATGGTACCAATTTAGTAACTATTAAACTACGTGTATAAGGCACTATATAAGCATGTAACGGTTCATTACCAGATCAAAGCACAAGCATATTCTTAGTACACCGATTAACTAGATAACAATTTTTTTTTGCATATTTTATATAAATTTTCCATATTTTACCGGTAGCCAATTCTACGCTACTGTACACACCAGAGATCTGCATGAATGTATTCATTTGCTTTTTGAAGGTCCTTTAATTTTTCAACTCCCTGCAAGTCGGGGCAGGCAAATAAAAAGATTGCGCGAATTATAGACAGTCGCCAAATGTACACTGGCGAGCAATGAAACTGACTCACTTAAATTTTGTAATTTAAATGCTGTTTTCATTGCTTTCCTTTCCTATAAAAAAAATCTGAGTACACCACTTAAAAGACCAGGAAATTTTGTGTTTGAAGATACAATTTTTTTTATTCTGTGACCAGTGGTCAATTTTATATATCAATCAAAACAAATATCAAGCAAAACAAATAAAAATGCAGAAAATAATAAAGTAAAAATTACATCAACAAAGTAAGCTGGAGCAATTAACAGGTACAAGGGAAAACTTAAGCAACAATTAATGACCCGCATTACCACCTCGGTCTCTGATAACAGCTTCGCACAAGTTTTTCATTGAACGGATTAATTTTCTGATAGTTTCCTGTGGGATTCTTTGCCATTTCTCTAGAAGCGCTGACTTCAAGAAATCCACGGTCGATGGAGCCACATTTCTGGCCCGTACTCTTTTTTTGGCCTCGTCCCACATATGTTCGATTAGGTTCTGGTCCGGGCTTCGGGCAGGCCAGTCCATTAACTCAATAGCGGCTTCAGCAGTAAAGCGACACACCGATGTTGCCACGTGAGGCGAGCATTATCCTGCATGAAAATAAAGGAGTCCCCTAAAATTGCTCGGTAAGGTACAACAAACTCTTGCAGGATTTCCCGGATATAGCGTTCTGCTGTTAAACCACTTCCTCTGCCTCCACCATGTATAAAAACCAGATCTATTTTTCGTTATATGATATTCCAGTCCACATCATACAAGATCCTCCTCCGTAAGGCAGTGTTCTTCTAATACAACATTGTGCATAACGCTCATCTGCCCTCCTATAGACGCGTTCTCTTCTATCGCTGCCATGTACGCACATTCTGGACTCATCTGAGAAGAGAACTGAGCTCCATTATTCTAAACTCCAATCTGCATGCTGTTGAGCAAATGTAAGACGGGCTTGTCGGTGCGCTGCAGTCAGTTTTGGGCCTGTTGCCTGTCTTCTTGGGATGAGGGCTTCTTCCTTAAGCCTTCTTTTTATAGTCCACTCACTAACAGCTACTCCATGCACTTGCAACAGCTCTTTCTGGAGGCTTACGCCGGTGGCATGACGATTTCTTAAACTCGATGTGACGATAAATCGGTCAGCTCTTGCAAAACTAGCGCGTTGTCTACTTGATTTTGGTCTACGACTAAAGGAATCGGTCTCCTGGTATCTTCGGTAGACTCTAGATACCGTAGATTGACTATGGTGCAATTCGCGGGAAACATAGCGCTGACTAAGGCCTTGATGCAATAATGCCACTATTTGAGCTGCTTCAGTTTCTGTTGCGTCCATTTTCGATTTGGGAACATTAAAATTTTATATAATTGCAATTTTTACAAAACCTGCATAGATTTTTTGCATCTTTTTCGCAAAATTACTAGAGTAGAAAATTAAAAAAAAATTGTATCTCAATGTTTTAGTTGATATTTAACAATTAGTCATGGTCAAGTTAAAAAAAAAAATGAACTACGGATATGTTAATTTTACAAGGTTTTATATGACATTGATATCTTTGCTGCAAATCTAAATTAGTGGAAGAAAATAGCATTTAAATGAAAAAAATTAAGTGAGTCAGTTTCATTGCTCGCCAGTGTAGAAAACTTGAAATGTAGAAACTTGATATGTAGAAAACGTGAAATGTAAAAACTTGAAATGTAGGAAAACAGCAATTATTTTGCCCACAAATCCTTTATTTTCAAGTCTGTTTACGAAGTTAACGTCGTGTCGTCAGTGCAAACTTTAAGCATTGAATTGAAGTATGTTTGTTTTTATTTTTTTAATGCCCTACACCTGAACAGGGGTCTTTAAGGGAGGGCTGGAGAGGGTTAATATATATGATCGATCCCCGTAACTTTTGCAAAAGGAACATTTCTCCCTTCGGGACCTATTCCCTCCGACCAATTCTTAAGGGGCTCCCATACAAATTTTATGATTTTTGTATTTTTATTCCCTACACCTGAATAGGAGGGCTTTAAGGGAGGGCCGGAGGGGATTAATATATATCAACGACCCACATTACTTTTGCAAAAGGAACATTTTTCCCTTTGGGATTTATCCCCTCCGAACACTTCTAACGGGGGCTCCCATACAAAAACGTAAAAGGGGTATATTAATTTTGTCACTTTTTATAGAAAAGTATAAGTAGACGCTCGTCAGTGGCTTTCTACAGCAGCGCAGTCGCATAGACTTGAAAGAAGGTTTGAAAAGTAGAAAGCTTGATTTTTTTCTAC
Organism: Pherbina coryleti; assembly: GCA_943735915.1. NCBI lineage: Eukaryota > Metazoa > Arthropoda > Insecta > Diptera > Sciomyzidae > Pherbina > Pherbina coryleti. The sequence goes on along the minus strand of OX030949.1, from coordinate 1,238,193 downwards.
CAATTAATGTTGGGTAGAAACAAAATAGAATCCAGTCTGACTTATAATTCGTTTTTCAGAATCAAGTCGTGGCATGTAGGGTAGAAACATATCAAGTTTCTACAAGTCAAGTCAAAATTTGATTTTTTTCAAGATACTTGATTTTCAATTGACTTGTTGCAGATCTATGGTACACACCGTAAAAAAGATATAATCAAATTATTTTCAAGAGCCAACTGGTCCAAACGGATGCAGGTTCGTGTTCAGCGGGTCAAAATACATGAAAATACGTGGGTCTGCCCTCTCGCACTCAAACTTTTTTTTTGTGTGCCGATGTAATATGAAATAATTCATGAACAGAAAAGTCCCCATGCCTTACAATTTGTGTCCAGATGCCATACGAGATAAAAAGAAGATATTCTTCCATTGAAGTGACCTCTTAAGATTATAAAGCTATATTATGAAGGGGTAATGCTTTACACAAAATTCGTGCAAAAATTTATATATGCAAATGTATCCAAAACGCAGAGATTTATGTTACAAAATTTCATCTCCCACAAAAAAAAAAAAAAAAAAAAAAAAAATAAAATTCTCCGTGTCCCGGTGCCTAATGTTTTTTGAATGCATGATTCTAAAAAGCTCTTGCATATTTAATATTAATATACATTAGGGTGATTCAAAAAAAAACATTTTTTCGAATAACAACCGAGACCGTTCAAAAATTTGATGATTATATCAAAATATGAAAACCAAAATTAAAAAAAAAAATTTTTTTAATTTTTAGATAGTGCTACCAGCGGTTTTCTGTTTTAGTTGAAGAAAATCGTGGAAAAAGCGTTAAATTTGAAATATTCATATCTCTCTCGTTTTTGAACATATAATTATGAAACTTTCATGGCATACGTAAAATAGATCATAATTTATAAAAATAAGTTAAAATTTTGGATTCTAGATCCTTGAGGGTTAAAAAAAAAGAATTGCTTGTAACTATTTTTCGCATGTGAAAACAGTATTTTTTTTAATGAAATCCCAATCCTCGACAATCATTCATTCCATTCCTCAACATTATTTTGTAGACGTCGAATTAACTTCGATAGTACAGCTATGGGGAGCTAATGCAGTGGGGAACTTTTAACAAAAAACACGGTAAAACAACTAAAATAAATTTTATTCCGCCTTTTTAGTCAAAATTACTAGTAATAACCAGTGGCGGATCTACATAAGGGCTGAAAGAGGTAAAGCCCCCCATTTCCCCCCTTGTAAAATTTGTTGTATGGGGAAAAAACGCCATAAAAACCGTTTCAGCTCTCCCTTCGGGCTACAAAACTATAGTTTTAGACCCTCTCCGCCCCTTTGTGAGAATCCTACATCCGCCACTGGTAATAAATCCCCCAAAATCGGGTACAGTTTCCTAAAATTCACATTCAGCACAAACAACACGCATGCCAACACGCGGCTACGATGCAAATACGCACATATGTATTTAACACAACAACAACAAAATGCTGAATGAGCGCGTTAGTCCTTATAACATATACCTATGTTTGTACGTACTCACTGTAATTACAGTTATAATTTTATTTTTATAAATTATGATCTATTTTACGTATGCCATGAAAGTTTCATAATTATATGTTCAAAAACGAGAGAGATATGAATATTTCAACTTTAACGCTTTTTCCACGATTTTCTTCAACTAAAACAGAAAACCGCTGGTAGCACTATCTAAAAATTAAAAAAATTTTTTTTTTTTAATTTTGGTTTTCATATTTTGATATAATCATCAAATTTTTGAACGGTCTCGGTTGATTTTCGACAATTTTTTTTTTTGAATCACCCTAATATACATAAATGTATTTAGTAAAAAAATAAATAGTTGTACTGTAGAAAAAAATTAAAAAATATTTCTAAACTTAAATATATTTCCATTTGCAAAATATGTACTCCAAATGTCCCAATGCCTTGGGATTTGGAATGAGCGAAATATTACAAAGCAGTTTGTTATGCACTTATAGCTATTTCGGAGAGTGTATATTAACAAAAATTCAAGTTGAACTTTGGGATTTTCTGCCACACAGATTATCCCCAATTAACAATTATCACACAGAAATGGTATTAAAAAGTAAAATTTTGTCGCCACGGAAAAAAAAGGAGAGGAGTTTTTGACGTGACGGTGTTTCTTTATACTCCTATTTCATGTCCAAACTCTTATTTTAATCCATGCCCAAATTCTTAACTTAATCAATTATAACGAATCACTCTCCAAGTGTGGAAAGGTGTGTCTTAATTTTTGTCCAAATCCATATCCTTATTCATGTCATATTCCTTTGGTTGGTGTTGTTGTTGTTGTTGATGTTGATGTTGTTGTTGATGTTGATGTTGATGTTGATGTTGATGTTGATGTTGTTGTTGATGTTGATGTTGATGTTGATGTTGATGTTGATGTTGATGTTGATGTTGATGTTGATGTTGATGTTGATGTTGATGTTGATGTTGATGTTGATGTTGTTGTTGTTGTTGATATTGATGTTGATGTTGATGTTGATGTTGATGTTGATGATGTTGATGTTGATGTTGATGTTGGATGTTGATTTTGATGTTGATGTTGATGTTGATGTTGATGTTGATGTTGATGTTGATGTTGGTGTTGGTGGTCGTGTTGTTGTTGTTGGTGTTGTTTCTTTTGGTTTTGTTTATTTGGTTCTCCATTGGCTTTTCCTTGGTGCAGTAAATTTTCCGTATCTGCCAGCAAAAGTGATGCATATGCGTCACATTAAGCGGTTTCCTGAGGGGCCTCATATTTATTTTTATCATGTGCTCAAAGACCTCAGCTTAATTTTCGTTCCTTAAAATTTACCGTTACGCCAGTAGTCACAGAGTTAAAATTCCATGCAACTTTTCAGGTTGCCACCCTGAAATCATGGTGATAAGAATTTTTTTGTAATTTAGTTATAAGGCGTAATAATACATCTATGCTGCCCTAAAACAAAATTTACCGTAGCACGTAAATGAGCAATAATTTCAGGCAACGATGTTACATTTCTGTTACATAAGCTGCTATATTCAGGACCTGGTGACGTTAGAATTTGTATCGTAAGGCCAAGTATAAATCCTTCATTTTCCTTTTTAAACATTAACCGTAGCTTATCCGAGTAAAAATTCAATGCGACGCCGCTGCATGAATGCTGCATTGTCGATCTTTAAGGGGCTCTGTCTGTGTTCCCATGACGTCAACAATTTTTTGTCTAATTTTGTTGTGAGAGCTTAGAACAGGTCTTTATTGGTGTATCATATTTTGAATCCTAATACTAATACTCAGCGAGTAATAATTCCATGAAACAAATATTCAGTTGCGTTGCTTAAACAGCTCTCACCGCGTACCAATGACGTTTTGAATTTTTGTTTTGTTTTTATAATGAAGTCAAAGAATTAACCTTTAAGTCATACCATTTTTTTAATCATAGCTCTTATACTCAGCGTGTAACAATTCAATGCAACGCCATTGATTAATTCATTTTTCAATTTTTTGGAAACCTGCGCTGTAAAACGTAACTTCGTCACCTCAAAAGACAACTAGGTATACTAGACTCCAAATGTGGATAAAAAAACATAGGCAGTCATAACGACTATCGCCCGAAGTGAAAACTTAAAGCCATGAAATAACAGTTTCCAAGCACATTAGCATACTTTTAGGGATTGAGTTTTGATAAACACAGAAACAAAGTTGAGTTTAGTTGAGTTTCATCCTGCAAATTTGTGCTGGAGAACTCAAGAGTTTATTCTGCGTTCAGTGGCAAAACTCAACTTTGAACTGGAAACTCAAACTAAACTCTCTGTGTGGACATGGCATAAGATTGCGATAATCGATGGTGCGTAAATACAAAAACAAAACCTTTAAAAACAAATTAGTTCTTGCTGTTAGCAACATCAAAGCTGTTAGCAATATCATATCAGCAATAGCTGAATTCGTCCTCATCGTTAGTTACTAACGTTTGAATATTTTACACAGAATACTATATTTTCATTCTAAAATTATTTATGCTTTAATTTAAAATGCTTAAATTTAAATGCCGTTAAGGTGTCTTTACAAATATGCTGATATTCAATATTTCATTTAGTATCAGATTTTCTTACTAGCATTTTTACTATTTTTATTACTATTGAAGGTGTTGTCGAGAACAACTATGGTGCTGTTGAGGCATATCTCTCATGCGGTGGCAATCCTGCCCGATCTCTAACAAGCAGTGAAATAACTGCATTAAACAGAAACTCTGCATTCGATGTCGGTCATACTCTCATTCATTTGGCGATTCGATTTCATCGTGAAGAAATGCTACCGATGTTGTTGGCACAAATATCCGGATCAGGGCCTGGAATCAAGCGTGTACCTTCCTATGTAGCACCTGATCTTGCGGCAGACATTCGTCGCCATTTTGCCAATATATTGCGACTGCGTAAATCGGTGTTCAATTGTCATTACGTGCAGGAGCATGCCACATTCGCGTTGCCAACGGAAATAGAAGAGCTCCCTATACCCATACAGGAACAACTCTATGATGAGTTACTTGACCGCGATGCTCAAAAGCAATTAGAAAATCCGCCGCCCGCTTTAAATTGGTCACTAGAGATAACTGCGAGGCTTGGTTCCCGACTACATGTACTATGGAATCGCAGCGCTGGTGATTGCCTTTTGGATTCGGCAATGCAAGCCACTTGGGGAGTTTTCGATCGAGACAATATTTTGCGCAGAGCCCTGGCTGACAGCCTACACCAATGTGGAGCAATGTATACTTGAAATTTTTTTAAATAATCTCCTTGAAGAAAGAAGTTTTTATGATTTTCAGTTTTTACTCTCGTTGGAAAGAATACGAGATGTTTCAGGCTTCTATGCTGCACTTTACCCTTGAGGAAGCGCAATGGGAGGAGGACTGGAATACTTTGCTGTCCCTTGCTAGCCAGCCTGGTTCTTCTCTCGAGCAGTTGCATATTTTTGCCTTAGCACATATTTTACGTAGGCCAATTATTGTCTATGGGGTAAAATATGTGAAAAGTTTTCGTGGAGAAGACATTGGATACGCTCGGTTTGAGGGTATGAATGAAAAAAAATATTTTTCTGCTACATTTGTATAGGTCACCTTATCATTGTTTTGCAGGACTTTATTTACCGCTGTTCTGGGATCAAAACTTTTGTATAAAGTCACCTATTGCATTAGGATATACTCGAGGTCATTTCAGTGCTTTAGTGCCTATGGAGCCTTTTGCCAGAATTGAGGCACGCCGTGATGAACCAGAGGATATGGCGTATTTACCTCTAATGGATTGTGAATCTAAATTGCTGCCAATTCATTTTCTAACACAAACTGAGGTAAAAACTCAAAGCTGCTGGAATATGAAGTTTCATTGAATTTAATCTTGCATTTTAGATGGGACGCGAAGAATCCATTATGAGGCAATGGCTCGATGTGTGTGTCACAGAAGGTGGTCTTCTAGTAGCTCAGCAAAAAATGCGCAAAAGGCCTCTGCTTGTAGCACAAATGCTAGAAGAATGGTTGAATCACTATCGCAGAATAGCGTAAGTTATAAATTCTACTCTACCATTTAAAAAACTTTGATTTATTCAATATTGTTTTTAGCCAAGTTATATCAGCACCTTTTTCGAAACGCCCTCAACAGACTGGTTACTCCAGCGATGGCGACACAGATGAGGAATAGTTGCAAAATACCACAGCTTCTATTAAAATTAAGTGAAAAAATCCCGGTTAGTTCACCGTTAATAAATAAATAAATTGGTTTTAGTATTTTTGTCTCAGTAGTTTAAACTATTCTGATATAAAAACAAAAAAACATAACAAAAGTTGAAGTTAAATCGAAATCTTATATTTAATATCACTTCAGCCCGATTATTCTACAATTATCGATGTTTGATTAGAAATTATTGAAGTTATTAACAATAATAATTAAAACAATTTTCGTTAATTAACATTTACAATTAGAAAAAAATATAAATAAAATGGTTTTCATCTGATCCTGATCAGCGTCACTTAATATATTAAATGTAAAAAGAAAAATATTGTTATCTCTTTTATTGCTTTTTCTTAGATATAATATATTATTTTAGTTATCGAATAAAAAATAAACATTTTAAATGGTATACAAAATTTCCTCTTTTGTTTCACTTTTTCAACTGTGGTCAACATGAACTTGGTAATTATTAACAAAATAAAACTAGAGTTCTGCACTGCAAATCTTCATGCAGCAGAAGGAAATTCTTTTAAATTTTAAGCTGAATTCATTTTTATGTACCCAAATAATTGTTAATAAACTACAAATTCTAAAATATATATGACTTTTCGTTTTTTAACGAACTAGCGAATGTCAAACAGTATATTCCAGCATTGAAAGACCTTAATGGTAGCACACTCACCACAGTAGATGAGCAGTTGGATGAATGGAGAAACACTACGAATGCCCGGGTAACACTACGGAGGAAGAAGAATTCGAAGACGCCAATGACAGTCGGCGACACAATCCTAACAGACACATCAACGATTGCAGAGATCACCTCAGCGATCAGCAAGCTTAAAAAAAACAAAGATGCCGACACTGATGGCTTTCCACCCGAATTGTTGAAATATGGCGCAAAAGAAACCTCCCAGCTTTACGTCCGCCATTCCTAGAGATGTGGATGATGAACAGAATACCCAGTGAGTGGAAAGGGAATAATAATATCCATATAGTTTTTTATAGTTTTTTAAAAACTGGCGAGGCATTACGCTTCTAAACGCTGTTGAAAAAGTTCTCGCTTTTGTCATTCTAGATGGAATTTCACCAGCTCTCAACACCATACAGAGCAAAATAGTTTCAGGTGAAAACAATCTTCCGTCGACCACATTAACGCACTTAGAACTGGTTGCTCATTATACACCGGATATTTTGGCCAAAAGCCATAACAAATGCAGAACTGCTAATTAAGGTACTATTATCGTCTAGAATGCTAAAAATTAACATATATTCAACAATTTTTTTTCACTTTATTATATTTATATGGTTATCAAACTTTTTTACAGTATTAAACAGTTCTTGAAGATTACGAAAAAAAATTTTTTATTTTTATTTTCTATTAATTGTACATTTAATATAGGGCACTGAAATTGTTCTTTTCAAAAAAACACTGCTGCTTAAAAAAATGGCGGACATTTGAAAATGTTTTTCAAAAATCGCCTTTTTTTTCAACCTTTTTTCAAATTCAAAAATTTTATATATTTATTTTGTGGTCAAATTGTGGTAAACTATCACACAGGATATAAAAACAAACAAAATGCTGCAAAAAATATTAATAACGGCATAGTAGATCCGGATATTGACTGTCCGCCAGTTAAAAAAACCTAAACTCGAGAAAAATGCGTGTAAAGTTTTTTTTACACCTGCGAACCGAGAGCGCGCTTCAATTGAGTCGTTATATCTCGGCACTGGCTTCGAATTTCGATTTAATATTTTGGACAGTTATTATTGAAGGTATAAAGAATCTAAAAATGTAACATCACAAAAATTCATTTTTTCAAATTTCTGGACGGTAATAGTGTCTTAAAAAAAGATACAGTAGTTTCGACTATGTCGTAACACAAGACGTAGAATTAGTCAATTCGCTTTTGATGACATCTTTTTAAAAACTATGTAGCAAAATATTTATTCCATACACCTGACCATATGACCTTTTAAAGAGTGCCGGAGAGGGTTAATATGTATGACCGACCCCCATTATTTTTGCAAAAGGAACATTTTTGCGTTTGACACCTATTCCCTCCGACCACTCTTTAGGGGGGCTCCCATACAAATTTTATTGTGTTTGTGCCGGAAAGGGTTATTATGTATCACCGACCCCCATTACTTTTGCAAAAGGAACATTTTTTTCTTTGACACCTATTGCCTCCGACCACTCCTTAGGGGGGCTCCCATACAAATTTTATGGTTTTTGTTTATGTATTCCATACACCTGAGCATATGACCTTTAAAAGAGTGCCGGAAAGGGTTAATATGTATCACCGACCCCCATTATTTTTGCAAAAGGAACATTTTTGTCTTTGACACCTATTCCCTCCGACCACTCTTTAGGGGGGCTCCCATACAAATTTTATTGTGTTTGTGCCGGAAAGGGTTAATATGTATTACCGACCCCCATTACTTTTGCAATAGGAACATTTTTGCCTTTAACACCTATTTCCTCCGACCACTCCTTAGGGGGGCTCCCATACAAATTTTATGGTTTTTGTTTATTTATTCCATACACCTGAGCATATGACCTTTAAGAGAGTGCCGGAGAGGGTTAATATATATGACCGACCCCCATTACATTTGCAAAAGGAACATTTTTGCTTTTGACGCCTATTCCCTCCGACCCCTCCTTAAGGGGGCTCCCATACAAATTTTATGGTTTTGTCGATAAAACCGGAAACTGTCGATAAATAGGTAGCAAGTTTAAGCAAAGAAAAACATCAAATGTTGGCTTTATATTTCATGTGATTGTGTAAAATTTATATAAGTTAGAGAGTTCTAACATGAATTTTTGTCGCATTGAGGATCAAGCAGACCAACAAGTGCTAACATCAACATTGTACGATCTGTACTTTAGGCCCACCAAAGGCTCAAAAAGTTATATAAATACCGACACCTGATCACTATCAACCACCCTACTTACCTCCGAGAATGACGTATTCTACGTCAAAACATTAAGCATGTTGCTCTGTTCATAACTGAAAGAAAAACAAATATAAAAAAATTTTTAAAATACAAACACAAGATAATCATGCACTTTTTTTATAAATTATACACACACACACACACAAACATTCATACGAACAAAAGAAAAAATCAAAAAAGCTATTTTAAATGATAATAAAATAAAATAAATACCTTGAAAATATCTTTTTCAGTCTGCACGGATCTTTAACTATATTTAAAAACGAACGACAATTATTTTAAATGCATTTAATAAAAGTAAATATGATTTTGTAAACTAAAAGTTCCTTATACTGGAAGTTAAATTGAAAAATATGAATTTTCATATAATAACAATGTTTACAAAGTTTACACAGAAAATCTCAGGCAATAAAATTTCATAGGTAACATTCCAGGCTCATTTTAATAAACGTGCACACCAATGCATACATTTTCACCCCCTCGACAAATTCCTGCGGACGCCCATGTAAAACATATTTTTTGTACAGTTTCTGACAGCAAGCAAACAAAATAAATTAGTATAATAATTTAAAAATTTATTTATAATACCAAATTTTAATATAATACCATAATACGGCGAAACCATCGAAAACATAGCATTTTTATTGATTTGTGGGCAGTAAAAGGGGGTGTGGCAACCCATTTTTAGTACAGTTGCCAACAGTGAGTATATACACTAAATTACCAAATTTTAGTCTAATACCACCAAAACCTTCCGATTTATAGAATTTTTATTAATTTGTGGGCTGTGAAAGGGGGTGTGGCAACCTATTTTTAGTACAGTTTCCGACAGCAAACAAAAAAAATTGATTACCACATTTAAGTATAATACCACCAAAATCTTCCGATATATAAAATTTTTATTGATTTGTGGGCTGTAAAAGGGAGGTGTGGCAACCCAGTCTTATGAAAGTTTCCGACAGTAAGCATACAAACTAAATTACCAAATTGTAGTCTAATACGACCAAATCCGTCGGAAATATAGCATTTTTATTCATTTGTGGGCGGTAAAAGAGGGTGTGGCAAAATTTTTCTACATAGTGTCCTTCCTTGGGCCAATACGAATCCATGAAGCTCCAAGTTGTAAAAATTGAACGACCCCTTCTTGAGTTATGCGCGTACACACGGATGTCAGTCATTTTTATATATAAGAAGATTTATACTCCCAAGCAACGTTGGGAACGGGTATGCTAGTATATCTATATCTATACTTCTATATCTATCTATATCTATATCTATATCTATATCTATATTTATCTATATCTATATATATATCTATATCTATATCTATATCTATACTATTATATAAAATTAAAGCGAACATTTTTTGTGTCCGCAAAACTCCAAAAGTACTGGTCCGATTTTTTTGAAATAAGTTTTAAAATATCACATTTGTGCTACAAAAGGTTCATTGGTTATTTTCTTTTCGAAATTTGAATACAAAGTATCTTTAATTAAAGTGTTAAGTTTTTTAAAAAATCATCCACAATGCCAGGCATTGCTTGATCGTTAGCTTTTCATGCGTTTGTGTTGCGAGAGCCTCAATAAACTGCATGTTGCTCTCTACTATACTCTTTTTGTTCTCAGTAAGCACAAAACAACAAAACAAACAAACAAATACATATACATACATACTTTGCTGCGCTTAAAGCTAATTGGATCGAAGTACATTCTAATATGTTCAAAGTAGTTTTGATGTGGAGAATTAATCTAACACAGTTTTGTTAAAAGGGGATTCATTGAGCACCTTTAGCATGTTGAGGATTTTTTTGATGAGAATGAGATTCAATCCGACTTGATGTATGTTTCTATGTATGTATGTTTGTATGTACGTATGTTTGTATGTACGTATGTTTATTTGTTTCGCTGCATGCAACTTTTCTACACATGTTTTGACGGTGGTTTTCCTGTAATTTATAAATTAACAAAAGGAACGGGTGACTTTTTAACCGACTTCAAAAAGGAGGAGGTTCTCAAGTTCGTTGGTTTGTCCGCTTTTTTTTTTTTTTTTTTTTTTTTTTTTTGTTTTTAAATGTATGTACATCGATAACTCCTACAGTTCTTGCCCGATTTCCGTAATTTTTTGTCAACAGATAGATACCATGAACGCGGAGGTCCTTTTTTAAAAAAGTGGGTGATATTGGACAAAGGGGCGTGTCAATATAAGAAAAATACTGTATTTCAGTTAATATTGACACTAGGGTACTGAAATTTACAGTAAAAATACTGGGGTAGGCACAATTATTACAAATTACGGTCACTAAAGTGGGCGTTATATGACAAAGGGGTGTGGTCATATTACAAAAACACTGTATCTCAAATAGTATTGACACTAGGGTGCTGAAATTGAGTACAGGGGTAGACACAATTTTTAAAAATTACTGTAAATAAAGTGGGCGTTATTCGACAAAGGGGTGTGGCAATATTAGAAACACACTATATATCGAATAATATTGACACTAGGGTGCTGAAATTAAGTGCATGGGTAGGCATAAATATTACAAATTACAGTCAATAAAGTGGGCGTTATTTGACAAAGGGGTGTGGCAATATTGAAAAAACACTGTATCTCGAATAGTAATGACACTAGGGTTCTGAAATTTAGTACAAGGGTAGACACAATTTTTAAAAATTACTGTAAAGAAAGTGGGCGTTATTCGACAAAGGGGTGTGGCAATATTAGAAACACACTATATATCGAATAATATTGACACTAGGGTGCTGAAATTTAGTACATGGGTAGGTACAGTTATTACAAATTACGGCCAAAAAAGTGGGCAGTATTCAACAAAGGGGCGTGTCAAAATTATAAATATACTATATCTTAGCTAATATTGACACTAGCGTACTAATATTTGGTATGCAGGTAGGTGGGTAGGTAGAATCATTAAAAAAGTGAGCGGGATTGTACACAGGGTGTGGCACTTTAAGGAAAGTACTATATTACGGTTAATATTGATACTTGGAAACTGAAATTTGACACAGGGCTAGGTAGAATCATTATAAGGTACGGTAAATACAGTGGGTGGGTTTAGATAAAGGGCGTGGCACTAAAAATTTCAAAGAAGCAGAAATGAAAAATACCCAGCAATTTTTCAGGAATTAACAAAACAAATTTTTTAAGAACAAAGTTTCATGTTTGAAATTTTCCCCAAGAATAACTATTACATAAAATATTTCATATTCTCTAAAAAGGAAGAAATAAAAACTTTTTAACAAAAAAAAAACAACCGACCTCAAAATCACTACAAAGTAAAAAATAATTTTAAATAACTTTTCCCATTCATTTCTTGGTCATATTTTAAAAGCTATTTATATGTATTATAATATTGGAAATCTTATCATTTTAATTTTTTCTATTTTGTTTTATTATCATCAATATATTAATTGCTTTATGAACATAAAAGCTTTGAAGTCGGCGCTCATCTTTGATACACAATCATGATCTTTTACCATCCGTGCATTTGGTGCCTTGGTGACACTGTAGTAATTTTAAAAGCTTTCTACACATTAAATTTCTCACTAAACTGGTTTGGGTGAGCTTGTAAAGCTCATATTGAATATGACATAGTGTGTAACAGCTGCAGAAATAATGCATGGAACACATTGGCTACATTCAGCGTACTCAAAAATTGTCAACTGACAATTTTACATTCATAAAGTTAATAATATTTTTATGATAAAACAAATTAGAAAAATTAAAATAAAATGATTTCAACATAGTTAGATAAGCGCCGACTTTAAAGCTTTTATGTTCATAAAGCAATTAATATATTGCTGATAATAAAACAAAATAGAAAAAATTAAAATGATAAGATTTCCAATATTATAATACATATAAATAGCTTTTAAAATATGACAAAGAAATGAATGGGAAAAGTTATTTAAAATTATTTTTTACTTTGTAGTGATTTTGAGGTCGGTTGTTTTTTTTGTTAAAAAGTTTTTTTACTTTATAGAATGGATATTGTGTGATTCAATAAGTTTTTTTATAAATAAACAAGATAATTGGGACGGGCATAGGAAAAGGGGTTATGGCTACGACCACACAAGTCAAATTTTTGATATTGAATAGCTTTGAAAGTAAACCTCGCATGACAATAAAACTCAGCATGGAGTTACTAATTACCAAAGTCTTTTTACTGGAAAACTGATATGTGCATTGGAAAAGGGGGTGTGGCCCGATTCTCTATACAGAATAGCTATGGAAGCTAAGATCACAGGACATTGAAACTCATAATGGAATTGTCACCTGGGAGTGATGTTCTGCTCCTGGGAAACTGTAACGGGCAGTGGAACATGAGCGTGGTGTCAAACTAAGGGACTAATAAAAGTTTTGAATTTACTTATTATTTCCAATATACTTACCGGGTGCAGCAACGCGCGCCGGGTATCGCTAGTATGTATATAAAAGGAGCTAATGTTTGTAACTATGCAATCCTCCTAAACTACTCCTGGATCCTCCTAAACTACTCATCCGATTAGCATGAAAATTTGTGAATAGAAGTTTTTTGGTACTGTGCGTCTTTGTGGGCTATCAATTTTGAACCACATTGAACACCAGAGGGAGCTGTAGTACAATTTTTTTGCAAAACTACCTAAAACTCCCAAACCGCTTATGCGATTAGAATGAAAATTGGTGTATAGTAGTTTTCATGTACGCTTAGTGTTTCTCTGCTATCATTTTTGACTTAACTTGAACACCAGAGGGCGGTGTAGTTTGAAAACCACCTAAAACTCCCAAACCGATCAAGCGATTAGAATGAAAATTGGTACATAGGAGTTTTCAAATATGATGAGTTTTTTACCACTCTCTTCTTTGATCCACTTCGTATACCAGATGGTGCTGTAGTACAAATTTTTTACAAAATCGCATATTTTTAGTTGTTTTCTTACGTAACAAATGCAAATATTCACAAAATATAAAATACTTCTTAAATTTAGTAAAATTAAAAAATTTCCGTTATTTTGACATCACAAACATGAACATATCTTGAAAACTATGAAAAATTTTACTACAACGATATATTTAATTCAACATCGTTGCTCAAAAATGAGAAAAACACAATCAGAAATTTACTTTTGTGACTTTCGATTCAAATATCTACGCTGCTTTTTTATACATTTTGTTAAATTTTTTTTTATCTTAAAACTTCATCAAAGTACTATGAAAACCTTACTGCAAAAATACTGTTAGTTGAGTACATATATTTTAAATATTTTTTTCAAAAAAGCCCTGAAATTTTGGAGTTTTCCTCAAAAAAAAGGCTAAAAATTAGTTTTTGTTGTAAAAATAATTTAAATTCAAATTCGCAAATTTTCAACTCTATTTAAAAGCTACAACACTTATAAAAATAAAAAAAAAATAAATAACTGGCCATTTCAGCCCTTGAAAGGACTTTGACCTAGCTTCTTATGATCAATTGTGTTGTGCGCGTTATTAAGTTTGTACACAATTGACCGAGAACCGGACCTACATTTTGGTTATTCAGTCTGTATGCTCACTGTCGGCAACTGTACTAAAACTGGGCAATGTCCATCTACTAGAAAACTGGGATGGGCATTATATAAGGGGGTGTGGCTCCACCCATACAACTAAAATTTGTATTATCGAATAGCTTTGAAAGTAAAAGTAGCAGTATTTACATATACACTCAAAATGGAGTTACTATTTGGTGATCTCCTGCTACTGGGAAACTGTAACGGGCAGTGGAAAACAACAGTGGTTTCAAACTATGAGTCTAAGAAAAGTTTTGAATACACCTATTATGTTCCCATATAGTTGCAGGGTGCAGCAACGCGCGCCGGGAAAAGGCTAGTATATTATATTATATTATATTATATTATATTATATTATATTATATTATATTATTACTAGCTGACCCGGCAAACGTTGTTTTGCCATGTATGTTATTTTTAGGAAACATTTTTATAGGTAAATAAAAATAATTATCTACCATATGTGTGCGGGGAAGTATTTATAATCGAATGCATTATCTAATATATAAAATTCTTCTGTCACGGTGTACGTAATCGAACTCCTCCGAAACGGCTCGTTTGCTTATTATTTGACTTACCTTTCACAATAATAATACAGGTATATTTATTAACCACGTACACGTTTTCGTTTTAATTTAAAATTATTTCCAAAAAATGTTAAGTACAATATATACAGGTACGGTAATGGCCGTTGTTGGCGGGAGCTTACAACACGTGTTTATTTACATGAGATCACTTAATTAACTGAGAGATAAAACTGTCGTAATATTTGATTACCATCTTGCAACCTTATTGCGGATCTGTGGATAGATTAAAAACGATAAAAATCGGGATTTAAAAATAGGGGTTGATCGTATAAGAGTGAAAATTGAGAGAGATATAAAAATTTTTTATTCTGTCATGACAAATTAAAAATAATTCTTACCAAAAAAATTGAAGTTTATAATTCACAAATAAAAAAAAGTGGTTAATCATAGAGGGATGAAAAATTGAGAGTATAATCCGATTTTTTTTTTAAGTCGACAGAATAAAAAAAAAATTTTTGCCAAAAAACTATCTCTATCTCTATCTCTATCTCTATCTCTATCTCTATCTCTATCTCTATCTCTATCTCTATCTCTATCTCTATCTCTATCTCTAAATCTATCTCTATCTTTATCTCTATCTCTATCTCTATCTCTATCTCTATCTCTATCTCTATCTCTATATCTATCTCTATCTCTATCTCTATCTCTATCTCTATCTCTATCTCTATCTCTATCTCTATCTCTATCTCTATCTCTATCTCTATCTCTATCTCTATCTCTATCTCTATCTCTATCTCTATTTCTATCTCTATCTCTATCTCTATCTCTATCTCTATCTCTATATCTATCTCTATATCTATGTCTATCTCTATCTCTATCTCTATCTCTATCTCTATCTCTATCTCTATCTCTATCTCTATCTCTATCTCTATCTCTATCTCTATCTCTATCTCTATCTCTATCTCTATCTCTATCTCTATCTCTATCTCTATCTCTATCTCTATCTCTATCTCTATCTCTATCTCTATCTCTATCTCTATCTCTATCTCTATCTCTATTTCTATCTCTATCTCTATCTCTATCTCTATCTCTATCTCTATCTCTATCTCTATCTCTATCTCTATCTCTATCTGTATCTCTATCTCTAACTGGAAAGACTCGTGGAAATTGATAACCAAATTTCGAGGCTGTGCTACTTACAATTCCAAAGTTATTCGATATCGCAAGTTTGGCTTGTATGGGCGGAGCCACACCTCCTTGTTCAATGACGTCTCAGTTTTCTAGTAGAAGAATATCACCCAATATTAATTCCATACTGAATTTTGTTGTTAAACGACATTTAGTTCCAAAGCTATCTGATATCAAAAATTTAAAGTGTATGGGCGGAGCCACACCCCTTTTTTCAAAACCCATCCCAGTTTTATAGTAGATATATCACCAAGATATATCTCCGTCTTACCAAGGGCGGAGAAGATATTGTCCTGATCCAGGAGCCGTGGGTAGTCTGCGGCCTGGTATGCGGACTCAGGACCCCTTCATACACGCTGATTTACACCAAAGCGCAAGGTAAACCGAGGGCGTGTATTCTAATTAAAAATAATCTGAGTGTTTTTACTCTCTCTAATTTCAGCAACAAGGACACTGTAGCCATAAGTGTCGAGACGGGCCATAACAGCTTGTGGCTCGTATCGGCATACTTGGCACACGACCACGAAGTCCTCCCAGAAGACGTCATAAAAGACCTGGTCTCCAAAGCGGCAGCTGAGAACAAGGACCTGATCATCGGGTGCGATGCTAACGCCCACCATGAGATCTGGGGAAGCTCAGGTACCAATAAACGGGGTGAGTCTCTTTTTGATTACATCCTCACTACTAACCTTATCATAAGTAACGTGGGTTGTGAACCTACATTTATTATTAGCAATAGGCAGGAAGTTTTAGATATTACTCTTGCCTCCGACAATATATCTAATAGAATAAAGAATTGGAGAGTTTCAAAAGAACACTCCTTCTCTGACCATAGATATATTCTTTTTGACATAGATGACTTTGCCCCGAGATCACGTAGTTATCGTAATCTCAAGCAAGTCAACTGGGATCTCTATACAGAAACACTAATGACAGAACTTCCTAACGGACCATCTTGTCTCCCCACTAGCAAAAACTCCTTAGACGACTTAGTAGACAAACTCACTGCGTCTATGAATAAAGCTCTTGACATTGCGTGCCCGCTCAAAACACCAAAAGGAAGGAAAAAGCCACCTTGGTGGGGCACTAAACTAGAAGAGCTCAGAATGAAGAGCAGAAAACTCTTCAATAAGGCAAAAGCCACTAGATCCACAGATGCGTGGACAATTTACAAAAGGGCTCTAAACGAGTATAAAAAAGAATTACGCAAAGCTCAACGACAATCCTGGAGAAATTTCTGTGAAGAAATATCACAAACCTCCGAGGCGTCGAGACTTAGGAAAATTCTAGCATCTAGTCCACCTAACCCGAGCTTCATGAAAAAAGAAGACGGAACCTGGACCACCAACAGTGAAGAATCTCTTAATATCTTGGTAGAAACTCACTTCCCAGGCTGTTCAAAGATAGGAAATGCTCCAACACAAGAGGTGCATTTTCCATCCATTGACAACTCTCTACAAATAATTACACAATCGAAGCTAAAATGGGCCATAGAAAGCTTCAAACCGTTTAAGTCTCCAGGACTTGACGGCATAGCCCCAATTGAAATTCAAAAAACGTACGACATCATAAGCCAGTGGCTTATGATAATCTATCAAAGCTGTCTTAACCTAAACCACATCCCAAAACAATGGCGACATGTGAAGGTAGTCTTTATACCTAAGGCAGGAAGAAGCTCGCACGTAAACCCAAAAGACCTTCGACCAATTAGTCTCTCATCTTTTCTTCTTAAAACTCTCGAGAGACTAATAGACATCTACTTGAGACAAAAAATAGAAGCAAATCCTATCTCACCAGCACAACACGCCTACACCAAAGGCAAATCTGTGGAAACGGCTCTCCACTCCATAGTATCTATCATTGAAAAGTCCCTTCATCAGAAGGAATATACAATGATAGCCTTCATTGACATAGAGGGTGCCTTTAACAACGTCAAGGCGGAGGCTATCACAAATGCGCTGACGGAGCTTGGGGTGGATTCTGCGCTGATAGCACTTATAAATCAAATGCTAGTAGGCAGGATTATAAGCGCGAGTCTCGGAGCAGCATCCACGCTAAGATCTGTACCAAGGGGAACACCTCAGGGAGGAGTTCTCTCGCCTCTACTCTGGAACCTAGCGGTGAATGAACTACTGGGTAAACTAGAACAAGAGGGGTGCAGGGTGATAGCCTACGCCGACGATGTTGCTATCGTCACCTCAGGTAAATATGTGTCCACCCTCAGAGATATTATGCAAAATTGTCTTAACACTCTCGTAAACTGGGTTACCGGCTGTGGACTTAGCGTTAACCCCGATAAAACCGAGTTAGTGATCTTTACCAGACAACACAACTTGCCCACTATTAGTCCTCCAAAACTGGGAAATACAAGACTAAACTTCTCAGAACAAGCAAAATACCTGGTCTCATTTTAGATAGGAAACTAAATTGGAAACCCAACCTGCTCGAGAGAGCCAAAAAAGCCAATATAGCCCTATACACATGTAAAAAAGCAGTGGGTAGCAAATGGGGATTACAACCTAGGGTAACTCACTGGCTTTATACAGCTGTTATTAGGCCAATATTGTTATACGGTGCTATAGTCTGGTGGCCAGCACTAAGCAAACAAACACACCTCAATATACTTCGCAAAGTTCAACGGTCAGCAGAGCTGTGCATCAGTGGAGCGCTGAGAACCACTCCTACTGACGCACTCGATACTTTGCTCCATCTAACTCCACTAGATATCCTAACAAAACGGATAGCTGCAAACACAGCAATCCGTTTAGAAGCCACTTCCCAATGGAAAGAGGGCACAACAGGACACTCTGACACCAGGAAACTCACTCCTCAAATACCCAAGAATATAGACTACATCACTCAAAAACTTTTATTCCACAAAAAGTTTGATGTATCAATCCCCTCCAGATACGAATGGGATATTGGAAGCCCTCCACCAAACAATGCCACTAGAATCTACACTGATGGATCAAAACTAGATGGCAAAGTAGGGGGAGGAGTCTACTCTGAATCCCTAAACATTAACCATGCCTTTAGGCTCCCCGACCATTGCAGTGTCTTCCAAGCGGAGGTCACTGCCATACATGAAGCCGTTACTTGGCTACAGATGAACGAAATATTAGCAAAAGATATTTGTATTCTATCTGATAGTCAAGCCGCTTTGAAAGCCCTGGAATCTGTTGAAATAACATCAAAAACAGTCCTAGGCTGCCGCAGATCTCTAAATGAGATGGCAGAGCAGCTCAATATATTCCTATGCTGGATCCCCGGACATAGAGATTTCCAAGGAAACTGCAAAGCAGACGAACTCGCTAGAAACGGTACCATCAAACCCTTATCGACAGATAAGGAACAAATTGGAATACCTCTCGCAACATGTAAGCTACTAATAAATGAACTATCCCTTGAAAACACCAACATCAGGTGGTCAACGGGTAGTACATGCAGCATATCGCGTCAAGTGTGGCCAACACTAAACTTAAGACGCTCAAAAGAACTAATATCCCTTAGAAGGGACCAAATAAGTATTACAATAGGCGTCCTAACAGGACACTGCCTGATTGGAAACCACGCCCAAAGACTGAATACTCCCCATAACGACTTCTGCAGAAGCTGCAGAGATGAAGAGGAAGTTGAATCCACAACACACCTTCTCTGCACATGCCCAGCGCTGGCCAGAAAGCGCCATCTCTTCCTAGGTAACTGGTTCTACAGTGACCTAGACGAACTCTCAAAAACTTCGGTCTACCGAATACAAAGCTTCATAAACAGCTCCAACTGGTTCAAATAGGGTGGAAATAATTAACCCCTGGTATCACAACGGGCCAAACTGGCCTAAGTGTGTCTCATAGGAGACAGCCACGTCAACCTAACCTAACCTAACCTATATCACCAAGTGGCAACTCCATACTGAATTTCATTATTATACGGCATTTAATTCCAAAGCTATTCGATATCATAAATTTTAATTGTATGGGCGGTGCCACACCCCTTTGGCCTATACTGGCTCAATTTTGCAAGTCGAAAGACACGACTAAATAGAACGTTCTAACCGAGTTTCATTAATGTGTGACTTATAGCTTGAAAGTTATACTGAAAATTTGGCTGAAAAATTGCCACGCCCCACATTCAACGCCCATAAAATTTTACGTGTAGAACACCGAATTCCGATACTATGCGACCTATAACTTCAGAGCTATTCGCTACCGTAGATTTGGGTTGTATGGGAGGTGCCACGCCCCCTTATTTTAGGGGGATGAAAAATAGATGTTGTCCGACTCTCCCCCCTGACTAATATCCTCGCTAAGGATCACGAAAATCGGTCGAGCCGTTTCGGAGGAGTTCGATTACGTACACCGTGACAGAAGAATTTTATATATTAGATTACCCATGAAATATCGCTAACGCACCAAATTGTGTGCCTCAAAGGTGGCGTGGAAATAAAATAAAAACAAAAATTATTATAAAAATATTTTATAATAATTTAATTATTTTTATATAATACAATTAAATTAGCTCCAAAATCCGTAAATTTAACCCAGAATCTATTGTATATGTTATTCCAATCAGAAACTGTTTGGATCTTCTTTAACGATCTAACCGAATTGGCCCTGAGTAAATGTTTCTGTATTACAATTCAATTTTCTTTTAATATATTAGGTCTTTAATTATCAAACGTTTTATTAATACCGTATACCTCTAAATACCTCTTTTATATGTTATTCTAATCAGAAACAAAGTGCGCCTTCTTTTTCGATATAACTGAATACGGCCCTTTGTGAATGTTTAGGTCTGTTCCCGTACTTGCAAGTTTGTGAAAACTTTCGAAAACTTGCACAAGTTTTTACCAAATTGCGTTCCCGTACACCCATGGTATAATAATATAAGGTAGTATTGACAGTTGCTTGGGCAACGACCATCTGTCAAAAAAAAATGTCTACAAAGAGAGCGTTCAATTATTTCTTATGTTTTCGCCATTGTTTATGTTTCAGCGCTTGCAAATAACCAAACATTTTCTTACAAAATATTGCCTATTTTATTTAATTAATAGTGAGTTATTATTACTAGAACGAAAATAATTTGTAAACTTAATGTTATTACGTGCAAACATAAAGAAAAAAGGTTGAAAACGTTTAAGTGCAGCAACCTCAACAGCTGCAGATGCATGTGGACGAAATTGAAAAAGTTTTCAATTAAAATTAAAACACCACGGCTGGAAAACGTTAAACACATATCACACATAATTTTTTCACAACTTTCATTATTATAACTGTGTATTTAACGCACATATTTTGCGGAATTTATTTATTTTTACATTCGTTTAATTCTTGTTGCACGAACAACTGTTTTTGACAGATGGTCGTTGCCTTGTTGCTGAGAAAAACTATACTTGTCAATGCTACCTGTATAATTGTATCATGCCGTACACCAAAAACTTGCAAAAGAGAGCGACAATGAGAGAGCAAAACATTTCCCCTCCTTGCGATAAGTTGCAAGTTTCTGCCATGGTATAATAATACAAGGTAGCATTGACAGTTGCTTGGGAAATCATCTACTGTCAAAAAATTGAAAACACAAGCAATGTTGAAAACGTTGAAGTGAAAAAAACAACAACCACAGCAGCTGCTGATGTATTTCCACAAAAAACTGTTTTTGACAGTTTATGTTTTCCTGTTGAAGAGAAAATAAGCAGTTGTCAATGCTACCATGATATAATAATAGAGGTAGTCGCAGCGCTGATTGTGCTCTCTTTTGTCATTACTGCCGATATTGTCAAAATCAGCTGTGACGAATGAAAACAAAACAAAGCAAAAAATTCAATTATTCTGATTTGTGTTTAGTGTTGTTTAAAATAAAACAAATTATTGATTTTTCCAATTGGAAGTTTTGTGCTTTTCAAATAAACAGAAAATTATAATAAATAATAAATAATCTAATAATAAATATAATTTATTAGACTTATAATAAGTAAAAATGAAGTGTGTTTTGTGCCTTCAAGACTTACATAAAGAAAATGGGCCTTATTTTCGTGTTCCGGCTGAAGAGCCCAGGCGGCAACGATGGAACATAGCATGTGCGCGAAATTTCATGAAAGGAGCTCGTGTTTGCTACAAACACTTCCAAAGAAGTGATTTTGCGCAACCTCTTGGGTCTAACTTGCCTGCTCGGCTGAAGGTAGGTGCAGTGCCGAGCCTTATACGCCCTGTTGAAAATTGTCCACCAGAAGACATTTCTATTCAAGGCGTCAACGTTGAAGAAAATCGAATTTCACGGGTGAGCTGCTGCACGCAAACTGAGTAAGTATCTATTCGTCCACCTATCAGACTTTAGCCAGTAAGTAGATTAAGTACTAAGAGTTAATTTCATTTTATTCATCTGCATATAAAGTGCTGCCGAGATCTGGGAAAGCACTCTTCTAGATTTGACCGTTCTGCAGCAAAGTGAAAGAATTAGAGTTTGAGCTATTTCAAACAAAGGCAGAGTTAGAAGAAGCCAAAACTTTGAATGCGTCCATGAGCTCAGTTTTCACTGCAGGGCAAATCAAAAAAATGCAGCAACCGGATAAGAAATATATACAATGGGAGTCCGAGGATATTTCTTATGCCGTTTGTCTTCACGCAGCTGGGCCGAAAGCTTACAACCACATGTACAAGCAAGGCTTTCCTCTACCTCATATTTCCACACTTCAGAGGTGGGCGCAGAAAGTGGAAATAAACGAGGGAATTCTGCGCGTTGCCATAGACTGCATGCGAAACAACACAGATCTGTCACCAGACGAGAAAATCTGTGTTCTTTCATTTGATGAAATGAAAGTGGCTGCAGTCTATGAGCATGACCCATCGACAGATTCCGTAAGAAAGCCTTGCAATTATGTACAGGTGGTGATGGCTCGAGGATTGAGGAAATCGTGGAAGTTTCCCGTTTTTTACTCATTCGACTGCAAGATGACGAGTGCAATAATAGCTGAGCTTGTACGTGCGCTTAAGGATGCAAGCTTCACAGTAGTGGCACTCGTGTCAGATATGGGCCCTACTAATCAAGCATTGTGGAAAGAACTTCGTGTGACCACAGGTAAATAATAGAGATGAGTGGTTCATCTAAAACGTATAGTATATTCCTTTTTTAATTTAATAGATCAACCTTGGTTTGAAAGTCCAGCGGATAAAAACGAAAAAGTTTTTGTTTTTGCCGATGTTCCTCACCTAATAAAGCTGGTGAGAAATCATTTCTTAGACACGGGCATTATATGGAAGAATACTCTTCTGACAACGCAAACCCTCAAGCAGGTCTTGCAATACTGTTCTGGCTCGGATTTGTCAATTGCCTACAAGCTGACTGATGAACATCTTTCAACTCGAGGACCAGGTAAATGAAAAATAGATATTAGACTAATAGATAGACTAATATATTAATGTTTACAAATAACGATATGTACAATATAACTCTCAGGACGTCAAAAGGTCAAGCTAGCTACGCAGCTTTTTTCCCACACGATAGCTAGCGCTATACGGTGGTGCTACGCAAATGGAAAAGAGCTCGACAATCCACTAGAAACTGCCGATTTCATCTCGTTGATGAACGATTGGTTTGACGTTCTCAATTCCAAAATGACAACGTTTAATTTTCCCGGAAAGGTATGTGGAAAAGAGAGTTATCTTAAATGAATAAAACAATTTATTTTATAACAATAGCAATAAGACAGAACAACTAAAAATTTATTATTACTAATTTCATTATAGAAGCCCTATGGAAATGATATTCAATATCAGGACGACATCCTCATGAAAATGGATGCATTGATGGAATCAGTTCTAATTCCAAATAGTAAAACCTTGTCACCGTTTCAAAAGGGAATTTTAATGACAAATTCAGCTTTACGGCTCCTGCGCGTTTATGTTGAACAAAAATATAACATGGAGTATATTTTAACATATCGCCTAAACCAGGACATTCTTGAACATTTTTTTGGAGCAATTAGGAGCAAAGGTGGTTTGTATGACCACCCAAGCCCATTATCATTCAGATACCGTCTGCGAAAATATATCCTCGGTAAGTTTTCTGCGTTGTAATGAATTTTTTTTACGTTTTCTTCATAAAAATTTTTCACAAATGTATATCAAAATTTTTTTTAAATTTTTAAAGGAAACCACTTCGCTTCGACGATTAGGATTACGACATTAGGACTTTGACGTTACGTTTAAATGTAAAATTAATTAAAATTTAAAATCAAATAATTAAATTAAATTTGAAAATATTTTTAATTTTGATGTAATTTAAAATAACCTTTGAATTTATTAACATTTGATTTTTAATTGAAAAATTGTAATAGTAAGAGTGATTATAAGGCTAATAAGACTAATAAAAGCACAAATAATTGCACTTAAAATAATAGCACTTAAAGTAAGACTAACAACAATACTAATAATTACACTACAAATAAGACTACAAGTAAGACTAAAAATAAGAATAATAATAAGACTTATATTAAGACTGGTAAAAGGACTTGTATTATAAATGGCACTTATTAAAAAATAAATATCTACATCTTACAGAAAATTCAAACTAAGATGCTAAAAAATACAGTTCTTTACAGAAATAGAATGTAATTATTTGTTATATATAATTAGTAAAAATTTATAATAATTATTAATAACAATTATAATAATTAATAATTTAAATAATAATTTATAATAATAATTAATAACAATTACAATAATAATTATAATAAGTAATATATTTTGTAATATATAAAAAGCATAAATAATATAGAATATTTTTCTTGTACAAATATTCAAAATAGCAAGAAATACGCAGCTTTTAAATAGCTCTGGAAACGTCGAAGTTGACCAGACAGAGTGGCTAAATGAATCTTCCAACATCTACCAGTCAGAAAACGTTTTTGACTCGAGCTTAGCGCCGTCATTTCAAGACTTTGAAGAAAACTTTGAATTCCAAAGTTATGAAGAAGTGCCACAATGCAGCACATCAGCAGTTGACAACACAAATGTTGACGAATTGCCTGCTCAATTTGGTGATGTAGATTCTTCACCAGACTTTAATCCTCTACACCAGAGTGCACTTGAGTTCATGGGCGGCTACGTAATAAAAAAGCTAAATTTGCTCGAGTGCGAGGACAACGGTAATACAACCTTCAGCTACGTTGATCAAGTTTCGAAAGGTGGTTTGTTGAAACCTTCCGTAATTTTTCTTAATGAAATCGCAGGCTTAGAAGCAATTTTTACTAAGTTGAATGGTGACAAAATTATCCCCAGCAAAAACTTCAAGTCTATTATGATGAGCCACAGCGCTGACGTGGCACTGTCTGATAAAATAAAAAATTTTTTTTTCAAATGCAGAATGCATTTTCGCATTAAAAACTTAAACACCAGAATTCAGATCCAAAAAGCAAAGCAACGCATCATGGGAGGTAAAAAATATGTCAACATATTGCTCTAGGTAGGTTAAAAAAGACAACAAGAAAATATAGTTACATTATTTTACTTTTTGCACTTTGCAGTTCTTGACAACAGTTTTGTCCGAAATTATGGAATAGGCCTACCGGGGACACCATATAAAAAAAAACGCTCCTTGCATTCTACCTCAAAGGTGGTGTGGAAAAGAATGCACATTTCACAATAAAAACATAATTTAGTCAAATATAAGTCTAGTTTATTTAGAAATTTTCAATAAAATCTATTTGAATTTTTAATATCTGTTTTTGCTTATAATTCATATCGTTTTGAATTTGCAATTAAATTAACATTTTTTATGCTATAAATATTGCATAAATACAAAGATAGTATAGTTAGATAGTATTTTGCGTTTTGATTAGGCTTTTCTTAATTCGTAGTTTTTATCATACAGTTCAGCTTATCACAAACCTAGGTATTCTAAGTTCATTGCTCTTCCTTTTTAGTAGTTTGGGCGAGTTCCAAAATACATTTACGCAAAGCATCAGTGTGTTTTACCTTGAACTGCTGCTTACCAGATTCACCAAAACTGTGCAACTAGATTGTTATTTTTAAGCACGCTTTGGTTGCGCAGTTTTGGTGAACCTGGTAAGCAGCAGTTCAAGGTAAAACACACTGATGCTTTGCATAAATGCATTTTGGAACTCACCCTTTATGAGTTCTAATTTACCATCAAAGTGTGTGATTCCATTGGTGTTGTAGAGTCGTAGAGCGTATCCGTGTCCTACGTACGTTCACCTTGCAGCTAACACAGATTTGATAGTATTCCAGCGCCACTATCACAAAAGAATCTATCGTGCCATGAACTCCACATCATGTCCCGCGTGGCAGTTCGTAATGCACGATTGACAACGATAGAAATCATGCATTGGAAACAATGTGTAACTGCTGATCTTGTACAAACATTGACATTGCACACCACTGGCCAAGCATAGTGGCCAGTTCCAAAGTTGCTGTGGCATTATTTGTACGCCATCAGCTTAGCCATTGTAGATGCGGTTACGTCGCAGTATAGGATGCGATTGCGTTGATATAAGCACACCAGCTTGTGTGTTGCGGAAAATGTCATTCTCCTCGAGTACCGCCACCCATTATAAACCCGCATAAGTCCAACTCCAGCTTCTCGGTCAGTTTTTGGAAGAAGAAACAATCTCCTGCTGGAAGCAGAAATGGTTCAGTAAAGAAAGGAATGAAGAAATTATATTAACCATGACTGTAACACTCTCTGCTTGCAGTTAATAGATCTTGTATTTAATTTTCAATGATGTTTGGCTTGAGGCAACTTTTAATTGTTTGCATAACAATAAAAACACGAAAAATAACAATTTTTAATTAATGTAACAAGACAGCTTCAACTGTTTAACTTTGTTTCATTTTGCCAATTCTTGCGTTCTCTTGTCATTCGTATAGCTTCGAGATTTTGTATGAGTTGTCAACTTCGTTTTGACATTCGCGGCAGTACGCTCTCATCTAGCGAGTTTACCTGTATTTATTGTATCATGAATGCTACCATGTATTATTATACCATGGTTTCTGCTACACAAATTTCGTGTAGTAAAAACTTGCAAGTTGTCATGTGTTGATAGAAATGTCAAAATTTGCGCTAGAATAAAAAAAGCTCAAGCCTGTGTAAGATAACACGGGCGCATAGGTCAGACGCAGAATACTTTAGTCATTAACAGCCTTATTCAATAGATTTCCTTAAACAACCTTTAAACGCTTGTTTAGTTACGCACTGTTTAAGGCTTTACGCAGCTTCTATGCAACCTTGCTAACATTGTTATTCATAAACATTTTTTCATTTTCTGCTTATGATTGTACGGTTTGTGTCTGAACTATAGAAAATCTCTGCAAAAATTAAGAATTCCTATGGCCCATATTACACGATGTCCGTTTGTCCGGCTTATGCTAGGGTAGACAAGCTATTTTGTTGTTGCATCCGCTCTCACTCTCTCTGTTTTTTGACAGTTTCACATTGAAAGCAACAACAAAGGTCGGACAAACGGACATCGTGTAATATGGGCCTATGGATTTACAATGGCGCCGCATAAAAAAATGCTGCAAAGTGCGCATATGGAACATGTCTTTGATATTAAAAGAAAAGACAAACAAAAATCATGGTTGTATTTACGTAACCTTTAAACGCCAATTTCGGCGTTTAAGTTACGCAGCTCTTAAACAACTACGAAAAATATTTATGAATAACGTTTTCTCGTTTAAAGCCCGTTTAAAGTTACGCTGCCTCTAAAATGTGTTTATGAATAAGGCTGTAAGACATTGAGGATGTCTTAAAGACGTGGCCAACTGGGTAAGCACAATTTTGTTTCTCTCCTTCGCTTATCAATGTTGTGTATGTACACATCGTTCGCTACTTTATCATTATACTTCTTCTCTTTCTCACACTGGTTCTGTGATGAACACACAGATAATCGTACTGCTCTTACACATGATGTTATTCTATATCTATATATATAAAAAAGGAGCTTATGTTTGTAAAACCGCAATAGACTCCTAAACTACTCATCCGATTAGCATGAAAATTTGTGTATACAAGTTTTTTGGTACGGTGCGTGTTTGTGGGCTATCAATTTTGATCCACCTTGAACACCAGAGATCGCTGTAGTACAAATTTTTTACAAAACTGCCTAAAACTCATAAACTGCTAATGCGATTAGAATGAAAAGTGGTATACAGTGGGTTTCATGTACGTTGAGTTTTCTGCTGCTATCGTTTTTGACCTATCTTGAACACCAGAGGGCGCTATAGTACACATTTTTTACAAAACCACCTAAAACTCACAAACCGCTCATGCGATTAGAATAAAAATTGGTATATAGTAGTTTTTAGGTACGATGAGATTTTTAGCTTCATCTTCTTTGACCCACCTTGGACACCAGATGGTGCTGTAGTACAAATTTTTTACAAAATCGCATATTTTTAGTTGTTTTCTTAGGTTACATGTGCAAATATTTACAAAATATAAAATATTTCTTAAATTAAGTAAAATTAAAAAAATTTCCGTTATTTTGATATCAAAAACATGAACATATCTTGAAAACTATGAAAAATTTTACTACAACGATATATTTAATGCAACATCGTTACACAAAATTACGAAAAAAACAATCAGATATTCAATTTTGTGACTTTCGATTCAAATATCTCCGCTGCTTTTTTTTATATTGTGTTAAATTTTTTTTTGTCTTAAAGCTTCATCAAAATACTATGAAAACCTTATTGCAAAAATACCGTTAGTTGAGTATATATATTTTAAATATTTTTTTCAAAAAAGGTCTGAAATTTTGGAGTATTCCTCAAAAACAGACTCAAAAATTATTTTGGTTGTAAAAATAATTTAAACTCAAATTTTCAAATTTTTAACTCTATTTAAAAAGTATAACATTTGTAAGTAAAATTTGTTTCAATTTTACGCAAAAATTAAAAACCATTTTTTGATTAAAAATACAAGGCCTACCCCTTGATTTTTTCGAACAAATTTTTTTTATATGTGTTTTTATAGTTTTGAAAAAATTAATCAAGTTAAAAAATTAATTTTTTAGAAAAAATTATCTTAGTATCTCTTGCCAATCAAAAGTTATAGCCAATAATGTTTATCCAAAATATATATACAAAAAGCAAAACGCTGTCGGTGTGATGGCTGGAAACTTCAAAATTACTTAGCCGATAGAGCTGAAATTTTGGCAGTACATTTTTTTCAAGTACGATATGGTTTAAATTTCTGTCATACCCCCTTTTACCGCCCACAAATCAATAAAAATGCTATATTTCCTACGGTTTTCGTCGATTGGGCTACATTTTGGTAATTTAGTCTGTATGCTTACTGTCGGCAACTGTACTAAAACAGGGTAATGTCCATCTACTAGAAAATGACTGGGATGAGCATTATATAAGAGGGTGTGGCTCCGCCCATACAGTTAAAATTTGTATTATCGAATAGCTTTGAAAGTTAAAGTATCAATACTTACATACAAACTCAAAATGGAGTTACTATTTGGTGATCTCCTGCTACTGGGAAACTGTAACGGGCAGTGGAAAACAACAGTGGTGTCAAACTATGAGTCTAAGAAAAGTTTTGAATACACCTATTATGTTCCCATATAGTTGCAGGGTGCAGCAACGCGCTCCGGGAAAAGGCTAGTATGCAATAAAAGATACAGTAGTTTCGACTATGTCGTAACACAAGACGTAGAATTAGTCAATTCGCTTTTGATGACATCTTTTTTAAAAACTATTTAGCAAAATATTTATTCCATACACCTGAGCATATGACATTTGAAAGAGTGCCGCAGAGGGTTAATATGTATGACCGACCTCCATTACTTTTGCAAAAGGAACATTTTTGCGTTTGACACCTATTCCCTCCGATCACTCCTTAGGGGGGCTTCCTTACAAATATTATGGTTTTTGTATATTTATTCCATACACCTGAGCATATGACCTTTAATAGAGTGCCGGAAAGGGTTCATAGGTAGGACTGACCCCCATTATTTTTGCAAAAGGAACATTTTTGCCTTTGACACCTATTCTCTCCGATCACTCCTTAGGGGGGCTTCCTTACAAATATTATGGTTTTTGTATATTTATTCCATACACCTCAGCATATGACCTTTAAGAGAGTGCCGGAAAGGGTTCATAGGCAGGACTGACCCCCATTATTTTTGCAAAAGGAACATTTTTGCCTTTGACACCTATTCTCTCCGACCACTCCTTAGGGGGGCTCTCATACAAATTTTATGGTTTTTGTGCCGGAAAGGGTTAATATGTATCACTGACTCCCATTACTTTTGCAAAAGGAGCATTTTTTCCTTTGACACCTATTGCCTCCGACCACTCCTTAGGGGGCCCCCATACAAGTTTTACGGTTTTTGTTTATTTATTCCATACACCTGAGCATATGACCTTTCAAAGAGTGCCGGAAAGGGTTATTATGTATCACCGACCCCCATTATATTTGCAAAAGGAACATTTTTGCGTTTGACACCTATTCCCTCCGACCACTCCTTAGGGGGGCTCCCATACAAATTTTATTGTGTTTGTGCCGGAAAGGGTTAAGATGTATCACCGACCCCCATTACTTTTGCAAAAGGAACATTTTTGCCTTTGACACCTATTTCCTCCGACCACTCCTTAGGGGGGCTCCCATACAAATTTTATGGTTTTTGTTTATTTATTCCATACACCTGAGCATATGACCTTTAAGAGAGTGCCGGAGAGGGTTAATATGTATGACTGACCCCCATTACTTTTGCAAAAGGAACATTTTTGCCTTTGACACCTATTCCCTCAGAGCACTCCTTAGGGGGGCTCCCATACAAATTTTATGGTTTAGTCGATAAAACCGGAAACTGTCGATAAATAGGTAGCAAGTTTAAGCAAACAAAAACATCAAATTTTGGCTTTATATTTCATGTAATTGTGTAAAATTTATATAAGTTAGAGAGTTCTAACATGAATTTTTGTCGCATTGAGGATCAAACAGACCAACAAGTGCTAACATCAACATTGTACGATCAGTACTTTAGGCCTACCAAAGGCTCAAAAAGTAATGTAAATACCGACACCTGATCACTATCAACCACCCTACTTACCTCCGAGAATGACGTATTCTACGTCAAAAAAACGAAAAAAAAATTTCAAGGAAATGGCAAATTTTGATTGGCGTGTTGATCTGAATGCGAAAGAGAGTAAGAAAAGTTCATCGATTGCCAATCAAGCAATCCCGTGTGAGTTGGCCATAACCTAGCAACACTATTCAGATTGCTGATTGCTGACATGCACACCAATCTGAAAATGAACAAATGTAGATTGCTGCAATCTGTGTTCATTCGCTCTGGCTCTCAGAGTTTTTACAGTTTTACATTGAAAGCAACAACAAAACGACTAGATTGTTTGATTGGCAATCACCGTGTGAGTTGGGGATAAGAAAAATACCACACTTTTGGGCAATAACATCACTTCCTTATATCTTAGTTCTTTGTGCTGGGTGGTGAAATTAAAGATTTGGATGTTAAAGTAGCTAAAAAGTACATTTTTTGCAGAAAAGTGCTACAATTGTACTATAACAATAGGGCCTTTCGGACTATCTTACATGTAGGATCAACTTGACAGGTCGGATAGACATGTAGTACC
The DNA here is from genome assembly GCA_943735915.1 of Pherbina coryleti. Classification (NCBI taxonomy): domain Eukaryota; kingdom Metazoa; phylum Arthropoda; class Insecta; order Diptera; family Sciomyzidae; genus Pherbina; species Pherbina coryleti. The sequence goes on along the minus strand of OX030949.1, from coordinate 1,206,644 downwards.
TATGTGTGAAAGCAAATGCTACGGTCCGTCCGATATGTAGCATGAAAATCAAAAGGGGCTTTCAGACGAACGTACATGTCAGCCGACATTGTACGACGACAAACTAACGGGAATATTTTGTTTGAGCTTTCAAACGATCGGACATGTGCGACGACTTCATTTTTTGCAGACTCTCGAGCGTAACACATCGGTAAAAACCGAAGTAAAAAACCTTTTTCGCTTTGCATAAGCCGATGTTTACTCGATGAAAACTTTATAGAAATGATAAATGCAGCGAGTCGGACCGACATGCTTCACACGTCGGACATGTCGGACCGACCAGCAGAAAAATCAAAAATTTTTGATTTTCTTCCGACATGTCGGTCCGACCGTCTCATTTGCTTTCGAATGATCGTACATGTCGTCGGACATGCCCAAGTCGGATGACATGTACGTCCATGTGAAAGCCCCTAAAAGGTTTTGATTTTTCTGTTGGTCTTTCCTACATGTAGTAAGTGCGAACGCTCGTTCATCCGACTACATACATTTTCTTATTCTAAAAAAACCGTCGTGGAGTGAACATATAAAGAAAAAGGTAAACAAAGCTCAAAGTTGGAAATATTAATAAGGCAGATTTTTCGCATACTATGTTTTGGAAAGAGTTGTCTCTTCTTCTTCTTCCAAAACATAATTTATTATTAGAGCAGCAACAAATTGTGTTGCCATTGTACGATGCTCTCTTCTTGAACGCTGAAAAATAATAAAGTCCATCCGACATGTAGGATAGTTCGAAAGCTCGTACAGACATTCCCGTTATTCTGCCGTCCTACATGTCCATCCAACATGTAGTATAGTCCGAAACCCCCTAATATGAAGAAAAAATTTGTAGGAAACTCTTGTTGGAATAAAGTGAAAGAGAAAAAGTAATGGAACTGAATGAAACGTCAAAAGTTGCTCGTCATTCATTTTCTGTCGTGAAATGGCCAACTCACACGGGATTGCTTGATTGGCAATCGATGAACTTTTCTTACTCTCCTTCTCATTTTGATTGTTGGTAGCTCACACGACACGCCAATCTAAATTTTACATTTATTTGAAATTTTTGTTTCGTAACCTAGCAATACTGTTCAGATTGCTGATTGCCTACATGTAGAGCAATCTCAAAATGAACAAATTTAGATTGCAGCAATCTGTGTTCATCCGCTCTGGATCTCAGAGATTTTGACAAATTCACATTGAAAGCAACAACAAAACGACTAGATCGTTTGATTGGCAATCATCGTGTGAGCTGGAGACAACATACCAGCGTACCATGGTATAATTAATCAGGTAGGTGTGACAGTTTTCCAGCGAACATGAATTGTCAAAAATCATACAAGACAAAGCAAACAAAAAAAAGATACAGTAGCTTCGACTATGTCGTAACTCAAGACGTAGAATTAATCAATTCGCTTTTGACGACATCTTTTTTAAAAACTATTTATATACACCTGAGCATATGACCTTTAAAAGAATGTCGGAAAGGGTTAATATGTATGACCGACCCCCATTACTTTTGCAAAAGGAACATTTTCGCCTTTAATACCTATTTCCTCCGATCACTCCTTAGGGGGGCTCCCATACAAATTTTATGGTTTTTGTTTATTTATTCAATACACCTGAGCATATGACCTTTAAGAGAGTGCCAGAGAGGGTTAATATGTATGACGGACCCCCATTACTTTTGCAAAAGGAACATTTTTGCGTTTGACACCTATTCCCTCCGACCACTCCTTAGGGGGGCTCCCATACAAATTTTATTGTGTTTGTGCCGGAAAGGGTTAATATGTATCACTGACCCCCATTATTTTTGCAAAAGGAGCATTTTTTCCTTTGACACCTATTCCCTCCGACCACTCCTTAGGGGGCTCTCATACAAATTTTATGGTTTTTGTTTATTTATTCCATACACCTGAGCATATAACCTTTAAAAGAGTGCCGGAAAGGGTTATTATGTATCACCGATCCCCATTATTTTTGCAAAAGGAACCTTTTTGCCTTTGACACCTATTCCCTCCGACCACTCCTTAGGGGGGCTCCCATACAAATTTTATTGTGTTTGTGCCGGAAAGGGTTAATATGTATGACCGACCCCCATTACTTTTGCAAAAGGAACATTTTTGCCTTTAACACCTTTTTCCTCCGATCAGTCCTTAGGGGGGCTTCCATACAAATTTTATGGTTTTTGTTTATTTATTCAATACACCTGAGCATATGACCTTTAAGAGAGTGCCGGAGAGGGTTAATATGTATGACGGACCCCCATTACTTTTGCAAAAGGAACATTTTTGCCTTTGACACCTATTCCCTCCGACCACTCCTTAGGGGGCTCCCATACAAATTTTATGGTGTTGTCGATAAAACCGGAAACTGTCGATAAATAGGTAGCAAGTTTAAGCAAACAAAAACATCAAATTTTGGCTTTATATTTCATGTAATTGTGTAAAATTTATATAAGTTAGAGAGTTCTAACATGAATTTTTGTCGCATTGAGGATCAAGCAGATCAACATTGTACGATCAGTACTTTAGGCCCACCAAAGGCTCAAAAAGTTATATAAATACCGACACCTGATCGCTATCAACCACCCTACTTACCTCCGAGAATGACGTATTCTACGTCAAAAAAAAAAAAAAAGAAAAAACAGACGAGTTTGAGAATCCATGAACGATCTCGTGAGAAAATAGCCTGTTGTCAAACCTACCTGTATAATTGTATCATGCCAGCGTGCAAAATGTGGAAGAGAGTAACCCGACGTCTCGACAGGCAATAATTCATTGCTTTCCATCTATCAAATTTCATTGCTGGCAATGAAAAAATTTCAATGGTGGGCATTTCATGTTAAGCTGCACTCGAGCGCTTGACTCGCTTAGAAATGCTTATAGAATATATTATATGCGCCGCTAATGCAGCTACATCCAATATATTAAAGAAAAAAAGCAAGAGGCCACATCTTAGTGCTTCTCTTTGTGGTGTACTCGCCTAGCATTTTGTCCATAGAATCTACTCCTTTCATTGAACTATAATATGTAATTATTTTTGGCTTAAAATTTGTTCCAACCACTCGTTTATCGTAGCGAATTGTAGATAAAAGTACAACGCTCTTATTTTTTTTTTGGAACATAAGAGCACATTGCGACATTTTCATGAAATCTGAATTCAGTTGAGAGAACTGAGCGATCATTTGCTGGTAGAAATTCCGCTGGTATGGTTTATTTTTCCTTAGTGTACCAACTAGGCCAAGGTTCCATCTTATTAATTTTTTTGCTAAGGGTAATGATGTGAAGAAGTTATCCATTACAACTGTCCGGCCAATATTTTTATATCATTCTACGAGCTCACTCACTCTTTCTCCCTGGTTGACCTCTCGGTTGGTGCCTGGTTGTTTTGCAACATACAACTGTCCTTGTAAGGGGTAGCCGGTTTTTTAATCACACACCCACCTCTATAGGGATATAATGTTCATCAAATGTAACCGCATCATACAGTTTGAAATTTTTGCGTAAATTGGCATTGAGCATTACAAACATGGCAGAAATTGGCGCTGCTTTGTCAGTTGCTAAGCGTTGAGCTCGTGTATTTTCATTGTCAAAATGGATATATCTTGAAATGACTCAAAATCTGATAAGCTTCATAGCTACTCTGTACAATAGGTTAGAGTTTTCCAGATGTCTTAAGTGTGCTAATTATTCGAAGGACTTACACCTGCAGTAAAAAGAATTCCTAGGTATGTATCAAACTCTTCAAAATTTAGCGTTTTCCACTCTTTGCGAAAACCAGGATTTTGCTCATTCCATATCTGAAAACATTTATTGGCCTTACGATTTGTTTCCCTTATAATAACATCACACATTTCAGTCGTAAAAATAGATTTAAAAGTTTGCATGAACGTTTGCTGTTGAGGAATGAGGACCACCGCTTTGTCGAAGAATATTATGGTGGAGGTATTTGCGGGGTGCGAAGTTCTCTTTTGCCCATATATTTCCATCGAGAGCCACAAATGGCTGACTTGAATGTGTTGCATCGGGAAGTTGATATAATATTTCATTATCATCATCGCTACTCTCTCCTTCGGACAAGACTTCAACCGTTACATTGTCTTGCTCTGCATCTGAAGCATCTTTATCCATGTCAAAAGCACCACCATCATCGCTATCAACATCAGCATCCACTCCTTCATGATCTTATTGGTCTTCTCCAAGAATCTCTTCAATCATCCTGGACATATGCTCCTCTCGTTGCTGATTAGTCATTCTTCTGTAATTCCTTGAGTGTTAAGGTTCCTGTCTATCTGCCATACTTACAAAATTTATTTTCTATGTAAGTTAGAAATAAGTGTGCTACAACAAATAATATTTTGTTATAATTTATATTTTTCTATTATTTATAAGTTTACTTTATTTATATAATTTATAATTTATTTTTACCTTCTGATTTATTATTATTGTAAATATAAACTTTTAATCTATTACCACACAAAGTTAAACTTCACTGCAAACTTCTCCACAATCGACTGACTGACTGCATAAATAAACAAAACTTATAAGCAACTTGAAACAATAACTGTTACTTTTGTTTTTCGTTTCGCTGCGTGTTCTTGCATGCAGAAAACATGTAAAACTTACGTGCTAAATGCTTACATACCCGGGTGTGTTCGTATAGAGCCTAAGTTGTTAATATTAGAAAAGGCTCCCAGACCTAAAATAATGGTCCAAATATATTTTTTTTTTGCAAAGGTGTTGGCCTTCCATATCTAGGAAGATATAAAAAAGCTGAGTTCTCTGTGGAACTCGGAAAATGTTAATTTTTCCATTTAAAAACAAAAAAACACACCCGGGTGTGTCGTATTGACACAAAGGTTAAGCATGATACTTTAGGACTTCTTTTGTTATTATTTAATGATTTTATTTATTTTATTGAAAAATATAAATTGTCATAAAAAAAAATATATAAAGATCAGATCTGCTCATATTTAAAGTTTATCTTTAGAACACATAGGCATTTGTTTGGATTTGGAAATTTTTTATAATATTTAGGGATACACAATTTGGGGAGTGAGACGATGTTGTGAAGCTTTAAATTTTAAGGAAAAAAAAATCTATATAAATAAAAATCAAATGTCGTTCGTTGGTAATTATATCAGTTGGGAATTATATCAGTTGAGAACGGCTGGACCGATATGGAAATTTTTTTTTTTAATGTTCGTAATAGTCCAACTTAGCTTTTTACGGAAATGAAAATTGACCACGCCCACTTATACTCCCACTTTTTTGATTTATCTAAAATCGGAAAACGGCTACACCGATTTGGCTAATTTATTTTTTAAATGTTCGTAGTAATCCATTTTAAGTTTTTACTGAAGAAAAATGGACAACGCCCACTTTTACGCCAACTTTTTTGATATCTGTATATATAAAAAAGAAGTTTTTGTGTGTAACTATGCAATAGACTCCTTAACTATTCATCCGATTGGCATGAAAATTTGTGTATAGAAGTTTTTGGTACGGTGCGTGTTTGTGGGCTTTTTTTTACAAAACTGCCTAAAACTCACAAACCGCTCATGTGATTGGGATGATAATTGTTATATGGTAGTTTTCATGTACGTTGAGTGTTTTTCTGCTATCTTTTTTGACCCAACTTGAACAACAGAGCACGCTGTAGTACAAATTTTTTGCAAAACCACCTAAAACTCTCAAACCGCTCATGCGATTAGAATGAAAATTGATACATACGGGTTTTCAGGCACGATGAGTTTTTCAGCACTATCTTCTTTGATCCACCTTGGACACCAGATGGTGCTATAGTACAAATTTTTACAAAATCGCACATTTTTAGTGGTTTTCTTAGGTTACATATAATATTTACAAAATACAAAATACTTCTTAAATTTAGTACAATTAAAAAAATTTCTGTTATTTTGATATCAAAAACATGAACATATCTTGAAAATTATGAAAAATGGTCTACAACCATATATATAATGCAACATCGTTGCTCAAAAATGAGAAAAAAAAACACAATTATAAATTGAATTTTGTGACTTTCGATTCAAAAATCTCCGCTGCTTTTTTATACATTTCGTTAAATTTGTTTTTGTCTTAAAGCTTCATCAAAGTACTGGAGTTTTCCTCAAAAAAAGGCTTAAAAATTGTTTTTGTTGTAAAAATAATTTAAATTCAAATTCGATAATTTTCAACTCTATTTAATAGCTATAACATTTATAGGCAAAAATTGTTTCAATTTTACGCAAAATTTAAAAACCATTTTTCTGATTTTTCTGAATTATTATTTTCAATATTGTGTTTTTATATTTTTGAAAAAATATACAAGCTAAAATAATAAATTTTTTAGAAATAATTATCTTTAGAATTAAAAATTATCAAAAGTTATAGCCAATAATCTTTATCAAAAATATATATACAAAAAGCAAATCGCTGTCTACGTGATGGCTGATAGCCGATAGAACTGTACATTTTTTTCAAGTACGAGATAACTTAAATTTCTGTCACACCCCCTTTTACCGCCTATAAATCAATAAAAATGCTATATTTCTTACGGTTTTCGTCGATTTGGCTACATTTTGGTAATTTAGTTTGTATGCTCACTGTCGGCAACTGTACTAAAAC